>JAYEPQ010000016.1:482500-1082500 GCA_036321105.1 Dracaena cambodiana | reverse complement strand
GTGGGTGCAAGAGTCCCGCTCTTCGATGGCCGGCTCGACAATCTGAGCTAGGAACGACTCAGAGTCTGCCAATGCCTCTCTTAGAGCTTCACGTGTTGATTTTGATAATCTCAACAATTCGTAAAGCGTTACTCGCGCTGGGATATTAGTCAACTGCGCAATTATGTCAAATTCGAAGGGAGTTTCTTTGGCTCCTTCATCTCTGGTAGGATTCTTCTGGAAACGAAGTCCTTTCTGCTTCGCAGGCTTTGCGAGTTCTGCATAGATATCTTTTGGATCCACTCTAGTGTAGTCCTTAAGATATGTCTTTCCAGATCGAGTACCGGAAGGGCCTGCCCCATCTTGATGAGTGGCCATAGTTTCGGGTTCTTCTTCAGAATCTGTGAAGGTTCCCGAAGGTATATATTCTTCCTTTATATCTGCAGAAATGACATTAACAGTCCGCTTCTTCCCTTGACTTCTTGAAGTAGTCCATTGTTCATCTTCCAGCAAGTCGGGGTGAACCCACATAACTTCCCCCTTTTGGGTTGTTACGGGGACAAGTCCCTCTTGGGCTTTGTTGTGCGGATCAAGATTCTTCGTGACCATCTTACCCTTAGGGATTGGGGTCACTCCTGCGGGAAACTCGTGGGTTCCGACTATTATGGTTGCCATATTGGCAGTAACCTTCTTCTGTTCTTCCTTAAGCGTCAGAACTCCAGCCTCTATTAGTGCTTGGATTCTGTTCTTAAGGGGAAAACAATCCTTGCTAGGGTGTCCAACATTCTGGTGATAAAGACAGTAATTGGGGTCTTTAGTCTTACCCGCATCTTCTGGCTTCTTATTCTCCGGAAGTTTTAGCATTCCTTTCTTCTGGAGCAGGTGAAAGAGGATATGTGTCTGTTCCGCCTTGAAAATGTAATTCCTTTCTTGTTGCGGTCTGATTTGCCTTGATCCTCGCTGTCCTTGAGGCTTTGGCTCTGGCGGAGGACCGGTTTTCTTAGGAGCAGCTTCTGACGACATGACTGCTTTCTCTTTATTCTTATTGCTGTTGTTTTGGGTATATGGCTTACTACCCCCAGCGTTTCTTGATCTGCAGGATTCCTCGACTCGGCGAATCAAGTCTTCAGCTTGCTCTCCTTGTTTGAGCAGGTCCCTCCACGTCTTAGACTCTACGGCCCCCATTTTGAGGAGCACATTGGTCTTAAGGTTGTGTCGACAGGTCTCGACTAGAGTTTCCTGGATCATTCCGTGTTTACAATGTACGGACTTCTCCCGGAACCTTTCTATGAAATCTTTAGCTATTTCTTGTTCTCCTTGCCTAGTTGCAAGGAGGGAATGAACCGTAATCTCGGTGTCATCCTCGAAGAAACGTGAGAGAAATAATTTCTCAACATCTAACCAGGTATTAATAGTACCTGGGGGCAACTGCATGAACCAAGTAAAGGCAGGCCCTCGCAAAGTACTTGCAAATACTTTGGTCATGATGGGATCATTACCCATTAAGTGTCCTGCTTGGGACAAAAAGTAATATATATGCTGACTGGGCGATCCCTTCCCGTCGTACGGCTCTAACTTGAGCGGCTTATACTTTGGTGGGTAAGGTATTATATCCCATTCAGGAGGATACGGTCTAGAGACCCCAGCTTCTTTCAACTCCTTTTTACGCATTAAAACTTCGAGTTGACTCTGCAGCTTTTCTATCTTTTCGCCATGCGGATCATGGAAAGAAAATCTATCATCTTCCTAATGCATCGAGTGGGCTTTCTCTTCCTGTTCTTCTTCATTCAGAGTTTCTTTGCCCTTTTTGGCATTATCTTCAACAAACCTTGATAGCATGACTTTGAGTCCTTCAATCATTTTTTGCTGCTCTCGAATCATCTTTTCTTGAGCTTCAAATCTCTGATTGATATCGTCAGACTTATCTGCCATATGCGATGCTGACTTCTGTAGCCGAGACGATATAGAGGATGGAGGCGAGGCTATAGCGGAATTATCGCTGTCCTCGTCGTAAGAACCCCCTGCGAGCTTCTTATAATTTCGGGGCGGGACGGCTCCTGATCTTAGTCGAGTAATACGATGAGGTTCATCATCGCTCGATTCTGAATCATCATCCGTCTCTGCAATTTTCTTCCCTTTTCCTACCATGTTGGAAGTTATAGCTCTCCCTTGTTTCAGGGGAATGGTTCTTGTCTTCTTAGCAGGATTCTGGTTTGACTCGTTTAATAGGTCGAACACAGATATCCTGTTCTTGCTGCAGCCACAGTTATCCATCACGGCTGACACTGCTGTCACAAGCTGCTGACAATGGCAAATATGTTCAACTTGAAGTTGGTCTATGCCTCTCTTCTTAGAGAGATGTTCCCTGAGATCAGTGTCTCTAGCCATAGAGTCAAGAGGTCCATTCAACTCTTGAGAATGTTTAGGAATCCACTGAAGCATCTTTGATTGATCAACCCTGACTCTGGGGTCGGACCGATCCTCGCGTGGCTTAGGAATAGCCTCGCGTTTCACTTTGCGGGCCTGAAGAATAGCCCCGCGCTTATCCACACTAGCCTCGCGTTTCTTGCTGGCTTGGTGTGTTCTTGGAAGTTTAGCTTTTGGAATAATAGCCCCACGTAAAGGGAAGTTCTTGCACGCTGGCTTATCTTTGCGATTAACGCAGATCATAGCTTCGCGCTTAGCGCGGTTTTTACGACTGACAACTACCTGCCAATCATCTTCCCGTTCCTCGCGGGTGTTCGAAGTCTTGCATTTATTGCAAGTATCACTGGCTTCGCGTCTCTCGCTAGGCACAGTAATAGCCTCGCGTGGAGAATCACACGCTGGCTTTGAATAATTTTTATACTCGCGTAACTCGCGAGTGTTGGGTATTCTGCGACTAGCGCAACCCTTACTGGCTTCGCGTCTCTCGCTAGGCACAGTAATAGCCTCGCGTGGAGAATCACACGCTGGCTTTGAATAATTTTTATACTCGCGTAACTCGCGAGTGTTGGGTATTCTGCGACTAGCGCAACCCTTACTGGTTTTGCGTCTCTCTCTAGGCACAGTAATAGCTTCGCGTGGAGAATCACACGCTGGCTTTGAATAATTTTTATACTCGCGTAACTCGCGAGTGTTGGGTATTTTGCGACTAGCGCAACCCTTACTAGCTTCGCGTCTCTCGCTAGGCACAGTAATAGCCTCGCGTGGAGAATCACACGCTGGTTTTGAATAATTTTTATACTCGCGTAACTCGCGAGTGTCAGGAATCTTGCGTAACTCGCCAGTATTACCAGCCTCGCGTGAAAAATCACACGCTGGCTTTTCCTTGCTTTTAAGGCAAGTTGTATCTTCGCGTTTAACACGGTAGAGATTGGTCTCACGGGTAGCGCGAGCCAGTTTGCGAGGGACCATAGCCTCGCGTCCTCTAGAGTTAGCTCCGCGTCCAAGGCGGGCTTTGAGGGCTCTACGCCTCGCTCTCTGGTTCCTGTTCCGGAGTTGGGTCCTGGTCAGTCCAGTTCCCAAGTCTTCTTCGGCAATCGGAAGCTCATCCTCGGCTAGGATTTCTTGTGTGAACTCCAGCTCTATAGCCGCAGTCTCCAAGGATCCCCGTCTCTAGGTGGATACCTTTCTACCCGTCACTCGGGCATTGGAGTACATGCGACGATAGTGCCGTGTCTCATCCAAGTCACCTGATCCGGAGGAGAGGAACTCCTCGTACTTCTGCTGGTCGATTTCAACGACCAACGTGTCTACTTCGGATCCGATCAAGTCAACGTCCGATTGCGCCACAATCACTTCATCAGTGAAAGAGATGGCTCCCACTGTGGTTGCCAGTTTGTTCGTCGCAAAAGTTTCTTCGCTTCCTTCCATTGAACACATCTTAGATTACAATGAAAGTGAACAAGATATATATAAAGAGAACAAACGAGAGGATTTTATAATTCAATCTCTCTCTTTTACAATATTGTGGGATCTGTGGCGATGGGATCTGTCAAGCAGCTCCTTTTGACGATCGGTACGTTGAAATCTTCTCTTTTAAAGATATCGGCCGAATATAGACGATTTTCTCTGGTTTTGATTTGCTCAAGCCTCTCTCGCGTAACTCGAACTTCTCAAGAACTCCAGAAAGAAGATGGTGATTTTCTCTGATCTTCACGAACTCAAGGCTCTATGCGTAACTTGAATTCTCCAAGATTTCAGAAAAATATCTTAATTGCTGGAAAAGAAGATGATCATCAAAGGCTTCAAGGCTCTATCGCGTACTTGAATTGCCAAAGGATCGATAGGAGACTTCAGATGCCAAAAAAAAGACCCCTAGGGTTTCACCAGGAAGGTATTTATAGCCCCAGGTTAATGCAAGAGTTTCTATCTAAATAGAACTCGCATTCATCAAGGATTCCAATCAAATATCTTAGTTTTGATGGAATTCTGATTAGACTTGATTTGGGTATTTGGATAAGCCCAGAATCATAATCTCAATCAATTTGAGATTCTGGTTATCTGCTTACGCGGAGCTTTAATCGCATCAAAACGCGACGCTAAATAACCAAAACGCGGAGCTAACGCGGAGCTATTGATCATCTCCGCGTTTTACTCAAACACGAGGCTAATACAAGCCAAACTGCGGAATCAACGCGGAGCTATTAAACATCTCCGCGTTTTATTCAAACGCAGGGTTAATGTAACCAAACGCGGGGCTATTGAATTGGCTCCGCATTCTGTTGTGGAAAATCCTTTTAACTTAGAAATTTTCACTGTCAACACTTTATACATTAGTTTTGATTATGGCAGACAAGGGTATCACTAGATAAAATTCATATAACTGCACAAAGTAACCCTAATGCATCGATGAAAGGTTTTCACCATCGATAGTCGCCTGGCAAATTTAGTTTTGATTATGGTAGAAATCATAACATAAATCTAGAACATCACTTGCACTTATACATTAAAAGAACGAAATTTTATTTTTTATATATGTATTTAGGGGTATTTACTGGTTTGTCCCTCAAATCTTTATATATTATGATTTTACCCCTCAAATCTTCATATTTAGGATTTTGCCCCCCCAAATTTCATAAGTTACAATAATTTAGTCCCCCTCTCTAACACAGTTAAATATTTGACCATTTTACCCCAAACTCCTCCCTTTCCCAAAACCTCGGCGACTTCCTCCTCCACGACTCCGACAACGACGACTCCGCCTCCGACGACTTCGATCCCATCCCCACCACCGTCTGCGGCGGCGATGCCAACCACCACCGCAAGCTGATAGCCAAGGAGGAGGCGAGGCTGGAGAAGGCGCTCATCCGGATCATAAACTCCGGCAACGGGCACAAAACCCTAAAGCCCAACTCCGGCCAGTCCGTATCCGTCGGGGACCACAACATCTGCGTCGGGTTCCACGACGAGAACGGGTCGGAGTACCGCGTCTGGGAGTGGCACGGCCACATCATGCTCTTCGACGAGGACGACGGCTACTCGGCTGAGTACATTTACGGCCATTACTTCGAGCGGGTCATGGACAAGAAGCAGAGGAAGAGTAGAAAAGATGAGGAGAGCAAGAATTCTAGGCTCAGAGGTTTGATTGGGGGTGGGAAGGACGGAGTTGCATCCGCAAGGGTCGTTCACCGGAATTCGATCAGTGCTACTGCTGGACTGACTGCCGCTGCTGCCGAGGCAAATAATGGGTAAAAATTAAAATTTTGAATTTTGATGTGGGTTAAGTGATGCTACTTAAATTTTTTGCTTTTTGTTTAATATACGAACAGCTTGTTGAAATTGTTACATATCTCTATCTGAGTTTGGTTATAAAGTATGCTTTTGATTTGCATCTTGGGTATAAGGTCTTCTGTACAATTGACCTGTAATCAGTAGTTTCATATTTTGGAGTAGCTTAAAAGCTATAGATTGGAAGTGATTTTTTTTTTTTTGGTATGAAATAATTTTTACTCCTATAAAGAGTGGGTTAGACAATTATTGTTATCTGATACATGATATACTAATCAGATCCTTTTTAAACTTCATTTACTTATTTGATAATGTGTTATGGTTTTAGACTTTTATCTCTAAAGGGAAGTTTCGGACGTCTTGATTAACCCTTAATATGTGCTTGATCGGGGAGAAAGTGAGGGGGAAAATGAAAAGCAAGGGAAAACATAAGAAAATAGACAAGAAATCTAGAAAGAAAGTAATCACTTGGGGTAGAATTATATATAGATCTTATGTAGTACGGTAGACATGCACAGCGAAAATGGTGTAGAAGATGTGAGGAACCAAGGGAAGAGGCCCACAAGATAGCAATTTCGTAGTGTTGAATTAATTTTTACCCATTCCTCCTCTCTTCACTTCTCTTCCCAAACACAGCAGAGAGGAGAAACAAGAGAGGAGAAATAATGAAGAAAAGGAGAAGAGAGGAGGAAGAGAGAAGAAGAAGAGAGGAGGAAAATAGAAGAGGAAAAGAGAGGTAAAATGGTCAAATATTTAACTGTGTTAGAGAGGGGGACTAAATTGTTGTAACTTATGAGATTTGGGGGGCAAAATCCTAAATATGAAGATTTGGGGGGCAAAATCATAATATATAAAGATTTGATGGACAAACCAGTAAATACCCCATGTATTGTATTTAAAGTAACAAGGTAAGAAAATAAATTAAAATCAGCACTTGCCTCAAAGATTCTACTCCGAAAATTGACTGCAAACAATTTAGATTAGATCTACTTTTTCTTTTTCTCTCCTTCTCTTTCCTTTCTTTTCTTCTATGTTCTTTTCCTTTTTTTTTTTTCCTCTCCTTTTTCCTTTTTTTTCTCTTTTTTTTTCTCTCTCTCTTCTCTGCATTCAACAAAGAAGAGTTCCTTTCTCTGTTTTTTTTTTAAATTATTAATGTTCAATTTGATTAGTTTTTAGATTTTATTTAGATATTTAGGTTAAGGCAAAATTACAAAGGATAAGTTTAAAACTAACTAAATTTGATATTATCAAGTTAAATAGTATTTAGATAAACACAAATTGCAAAATACTGAAATATCAGATTTGTTAAATAATAATAAAATTATTACTATCATATTTATTTATTTATTTTTTATCTTTTTAAGAAAAAATAGTTTTTTTAATTTAATAATATTGGGGTGTTACAAAAAGGGAGTGATATTATCAAACTGTTGACTAATATAGGTAACGGTCTATATGGCTTAGTAGGGAAATTCTATTTGCACACTGAAAATTACTCTTGACCCACTGTTTTAAAATTTACAAATAATTACAAGTTTATCATTATTTTTTTGAACTAAATTACCCTTATAAATCCCAATATAAAACTTATTAAAAATTCCCAAAAGACACATTAGTCATTTGCCACCAACTCTCTCCTCTCTGCAACGTTCCCAAAAACTCTATCCGCTAAAGCAAACCAAAGCAGCAATCTCATCTCTTACTCATTCACTTTTTTTTTTCTCTTAACACAATTTTGCAGCTCTCATTCCTTCATCTATTTTACTCAGATCTAGATCTAAAGATCATTGGTGAAAAAAAAAAAGAAGGAAAAAAATAATGCATTGAGACGACAGAAAAATAATACAATCGGCGCCTCCCCGGGCTACGCTCTTGAAGAACGCCGTCGGCCGAATAATGCTGTAGGTAAGTTGGGATCTTTCGCAGATTCTTGAATCAGTTAGGCCTCAAATTTTAGTTTCGCGCGCTGGAACTCGAGAAGGGCCTTCTGCACGCAGATCGCGGAGAGGAGGACAAAGTGGGAGGTGCCGATTGCATTATTTTTCTGGGGGAAAGCTCTGGAGGCCCGGGGAGGCCCTGACGCCATTGGTCAAGGGAAAGCTTTGTAGCAGTCGAGGAGGCCCTGAAAATACCCCTCTCCCTCTCTCTCTCTCTATCCCTCCTCTTTATTTTTTATCCTTTTCCATTTACTCCTTTTAACCTTTTGATCATGAGCTAGGACTGAGCTGTGCTCAGTCAGATACCAAACCCACTCAACAAAAGCTCCTCAGATTCTCATTCTCTCTCATCATCTTTAGTGAGCTTCTTCTGCCTCTTTTAATGGCAGAGGAGAGTTCAAAACACTAAAGATGAGATTTTGCTTCATGGGTCTCCCTCATTTGGCCATTATCTCATCTGGGGGAAAGCTATGGAAATAACGGGGTTTGTTGGTTGAATTGGGAGAAAAATTCTGCCGAAAGAGGTTAAAGGGAGTGAAGGGCAAAATTGAAAAATAATTTGTGCGCTAAGAGTAAATTGCTTATATTTCAAAACGGAAGTTTGGTGCAAAGAGTAATCAGGGCGTGAAGAGTAAATAGCATGGTGCAAATAGAATTTTCCGGCTTAGTGCGAATTCCAATCTTTAAGTATAATAACTTATATACCCTCCATACTACATGTGTTTTGCTGTGATTAATCTTTCACTTAACTACAAAACTTATAGGTTACTTGCATGAATTCATCCGCAACTGAAAATGTTATATAAAGCATTTATGCTTATTTTAAGAGAAACTATCGAGAAACTAATGTTGTACAAAGTACAATTGATTGAAAAATGCAAAATATTCTTGCATTTATACATTGAATTAAATTTTATTATTCGGAAACATGAAAATAGAATCTAGAAATCAAATTTCAATTAAATTACTCATCTATGCTACCCATCCAATCCACCCCAAAATAACTCGGCAAAGGTCTCCGCTTGGTCCGGTTCGAGCACGATCGACACTTGAACCGCTCCCTCCTCCTTCCCACCAACCAAAGCAAATTCCCCGGGCCGGTTCATCGAAACCGACTCGAACCGCTCCGGTCGACCCCACCCGAAATCAGCCTCGTAGACCCGAAATCTCGGCGAAGCAGTCGCATTCACAAGAAATCGAGAATCGAGCGCTTCATTGTAATTCTCGATCCAGCTCTCACAATCGCTCAACGGATCCTTCGCAACCTCGTCGATCGACTTGCGAATCGCCGTACATGCTTTGATCAGTCCATCTCCGGCGACGAGTTCGCCGACGGAGACTCTCGGGATGACGCTGCGTACGCAGTTGCCGAAATAGCCCTCGGGGACCGGAGGGTCGAGCCGGGCTCGGCAGTCCATTAAGAAGCCGAAGACGGTTTCCTCACTCGGGTCGTCGAGGGGCTTGGACCGGACGAAGCACGACCAAACATGGGCCGAGATGGCCGAGAAAGTCGACGGGGGTTCTTCCAGCGTAGCCCGTCGCTTCAAGTGTCGAATAGATGTCACGTCGAGCACGAGAGTTCGTCGGATGAGATGAAGGCTCCTGTCTAACCGCGATAGCGTAGGAGAGTACCCCGTCTATCAAGAACATCAACAAGATTAATTAGAAACTCATTTTCGCAGCGACGTAACAAAAAGAAAATTTTACGGCACTAACATTGGGAAGAGATGGCGCCATGCTCCGAAGTAACTTTCGCGCAATCTCCACTCCCCTTGGATGTTTTATCACCGACCGATCGTAGAAAATCGATGGCTTCGTCGAAAGATCCAAACCGTTCATCTTGGCCCGACTCGTGCTAGTCCATGCTTGGACGAACTGCAGCATAGCTTTTCCATCGACGATCGCATGGTGAACGCTATATCCTACGGCCACTCCACCACACGGGAATCTAGTAACCTATATATATATATATATATATATATATATATATATATATATCCCCCAAAAAACATATAATAAAATATTAACTAACGATGCTTATATTTTTAACGAGTATTATAATAGTGTTAATTGTCTACCTGCACGGCGAACACCGTAAAGGGCAGGACGCCGACGTCCATCGCCGGCACGAGCTTCGAGAACGACACGACGTCGTGGACCTCGTTTGCGGCGAGCCGGCGCAAGTCGAGATCGGATTCGGCCGCAACGAAAGTGACTTCCTGGGCGGAGGGGTCGATTTCGACGTCCCCGGTGGAGGAGACGTAAGTGAGCTTCCCTGCAAGTGGCGGGAAGTCGAGGAGCGTTGCCGTAAGTGAGGACTTCAGGAGGTGGAGAAGTGATGGAAAAGAGATGGGTGGGTGGGGAGTGGGATAGAGCATGATTCTTTGGACCGGTGGCAATGCAATCCAAATGGAATCAAACAGGGAGAGCTTGGTGGGAAGTGGTTTCTCAGGAAGTGGGATTCTGGAGACTTCAAGGATCTCAACTCCACCACCCATTTTCTTTTTTTTTCTTTTTTTCAAGTTTTAAGGAGGCTTGAAGAAGGTATAAATATAGAGAAAATTGAAGGGAAGATGTATACAACTTGAACTCGAAGAGGTTGATGGTAACATAAATTTGGTAAAAATAATAATAATAATAAATTATGGGATCTTGCATTGTCTCTGGAAAGATTGTTATAGATGCCTACAAACTGTCCATTGTCCATCATATTTATTAGAATATCGATGTTTAAGAATATAACCTTCTACAATAATTAATTTATATGATAAAATTATTAATTTTCAAAAAAATCGGCGCGACTCCTTTACGTACCTATAATTAATTCATTTCTTTGATATTAAGTAAAATTTTTATGATTTTTCCTATCCACAAATAATGTTTTTTAATTTATTTTCTCAGAATTTTTTTTTTTTAAACCGTTAAAATTGAGCACGTAGAAGTTCAAAAATGGTCAAAGATAGGAATTGAGATGGGGCTTTCGTCAGGAGTGATGTATGGATGCAATTTGTATAACCAAGCGGAGAGACAAAAATCATAAACTCCATCAACATCTACAGAGCAAGTAGACAAATTAGGTGCTGTGGCAAGATTAGAGTTATGAGATTTTTTTTTTTTTAATCAGACGGTAAAAAGCACACAATTTCATTTTTACCATTTATTTTGCTGTAAAATTACAATTAGGAGTGGATCCAGACATAGGGCTGGTAAATAGGCTAGGCGACCCGTCTGGCACGGGCGTGTCAGGTATGTGCTCGATATGGCACGCCTAGCACGTTTTAGCTAGTGCAAGCCGAGTCGTGCCTGGCACGGCTCGACACTTAATTTTTTTTTATAAAATGGCCGTTTATCGCCATCGGGGATGGTTTTTGTAATTTTTTATCTGCATAGAACCCCGTTGAGGGTTTTTTGCAAATAAAATTAGTAAATTTTGCCCTCCCCCGCAAATGACGGTCAAAATGGCTATAGGGAGGTTTTTTACAAAAAAAAATTCAAAAAATTCTCTTCTTTCCCTATAAATAACCTTCTCCTTCCTCAAATTTCATTCTTCCTGACAATTCCCAAACTTTCCTAAATATTTAACTCTCTCTAATATTTCTAAACACAAAATTCTCTTACAAAACATCTTCCATATTCGATCAAGTTTCAAGACTCAAGAGCAAGTATCAAAAAGAGATTTTTCAGCTCTAAGCAATCAATCTGTAGGCTTTTAGTGCAGGTGGTAGGGTGTTAACGGAGTGGAGTAGTTCAATGACAACAAATGCATTAGAAATGTGTGTTTGCTTGAAAGACTTGCTCGATACTAAACAAAGAGAACAAGGACTATCTAATGAATTTGAGTAAGAGAACTCACCGAGGAAGAATGAAAATTGAAGACTTCAACACTATTAAGTCTTCATTTTTTTTCCTTCACCATTGTAATTTTTTATTTGAATGCTATATTTAAAAAAAATTTCATGTAATATTTTTTAAAACTCATAAATATCTCAAAAAAAAAAAATACTAAGAACAACTTGAGAGTGACGGTTAGAGTCATCTCCCATTTTCTTCGGAATTTGTATAATTTCCGAAAAGATTTATAGAGTTATTTTGTTAATATAATAAGATTCTATATAATAAAATTTTATTTTCACAATCTTTATCTAACTAAATTAAGTTAACGAATTTACTAAACTAACTTATTATCAAAATAGTTATTTAAAAAATTAAAAAGAAAACGTGCGTGTCGGTGGGCCCAACCTGAGCCAGTGCCCTGACGCACGTGCCGTACCTGGCACCGGCGGTGCCCAAGCCATATCGAGCATGGCCTGATTGCCACCCTTATCCAGACATTTGAATTTGATGTGGCTAAATTATTTGGAGGTCGAGCTATTCAACTACTCTCATCTGCCAGAAATGCAGAAGTGTTGAGATACATGAGATACTCTTCTAATTGATAGTTGACTGAACGCCTGAAATTGGAGAAATTCCTTCCATTGTAATTTGTAAAGAAATTACAACAAATAAAAGAAAAATTACAGCATTTAAATTCGAGTTACAATAATAGGGAAGAGAAATTGCTCAATTCTCCATTTTAATTTGTGGGATTCTAAGGCAACGGTGGAGTGTTGTTTTTGTACTCCGTTGACAATCCGAGCATTGTGTTGACTGATTTCGCCGGTACCAAGCTCTGCTCGAAGGAGAAGAAGAGAGAACTCCACTCTCGGAAATTTTTCCGTCTCCCTATATCTCCGTATCTCCCCTTTCTTTATTGAGGAAGGAGTCATTTTTTTGGATCAAAAACAAAACCGTTCCCCCTCAAATTTCTAGAGAAAAAAGCGTGGGAGCCTGATCTTCCGGATCTTTACAACAACTTCAGCAAGCAAAACGAAGCGCATGTAATGCTCGTAGCGCGCGCATCGTGGAGGCGCGCAAGCGGAGCCCCGCGAAGCTAAGATCTGAGATCCACAGTCCAGCAACAACCAAATAAATCTGCGAATCTAAAACTCACATTTAGAACAACCACAAACCTGAGGCCTGAAGTCCATGACCCAGGGAGGTCTGCGAACCTAAGGCTCAAGGTCCGCGACCCAGTTATGACAGGGCAGATCCGCGAATCTAAGATTTGATATTCACAACGCCAGTTAGCGCTTCTGAGGGGTTTAATACAAATTCACCAGATCCAGGGAAAGGAAGTTGCCACCTCGATCATGGGGCTAACTGTCAAACGAATATGTCGGCACTACTCGGATCGTAGGGCTAACCGCCGAATGAATATGTCGACACTACTCGAATCGTGGGGCTAACCGCCAAGCGAATGGGTCGGTAGCACTACTTCGGAATCCCTATAAAAAGCAGAGAGATAGATTAGAGAGGGCATGATCATCTTCTTCTTCTTAGCTATTTTCTCTGTCAAAAGTTCAGAACCCTTTTGCCAACTGAAAGAGTTTGTACGGAGTGTCACCGGAAAGTAAGATCGTTCTCCACAGTTACCTCAGAACCCAGTTCAAAATAAAGAGGAATTTGACTTTTCCTCATTTTCTATAAAAGGAAAACCATTAAAATTGTAATCTCTTATTAAGAAATTTAATAAAAGACGCTTGCAATTTTCATGGAGAACAGGGGCGTGCGCACAGTGCCCAGGGTGCGCATGTCGTGCCCACGGGATGCGCCTGCATCGCCCAAGTGCAGCGTCTGCGGGCACCTAAGTGGCACACGTGCGGGCACCTAAGTGGCACGCGTGCGTGGACACGAGGGCGCCTAGGGAGGTGCATGCAGTGCCCAAGGAGCACATGCAATGCCCATGGGGCACGCGTGCAATGCGCCATGGTGGAGATCACAGTGCAGTCTGGGCGTGTGCATAGTGCATTTTGGGTGCACTTTGGATGCACACACCAAGTGCATGCTTCTCGATTTATTTTCCACGTTGACCAGGCATGTGTTACTCAATGCGCGCTCCTAAGTGCGCTTCTGAGTTGTGCGCGGCTGGGAGGCACATGCTTGTTGGGACACATGCGCTCCTTAGCATGAGATGCACTCGTTTTGGGTGGGCGCGCTCTACTGTGTGTGTGCTCTTTGGTGCACTTCTGGATTGCATGTGCTTGATGGGGACGTGCACGCTTCTGAGAATAGGATATGCTCATCTAGAAGGCACGCTCCTTAGCATGCGCTCTATGACGCCGAGGAGCGTACTCCTCGGCGCACGCTCCTAGCTATACGCTCCTCGGCGCACGCTCCTAACTATACTTTTGGGTTGTAAGTGGGCATGAGACACACTTGTTTTGAGGCCACGCGCACCTTGAGATACGATGCGCTTGTTTGGCAAGCGCACGCTCCTTGGGTGCGGCATCTAGTGCTCTTTTGATTTTTTTTTAGTGCCTATGTTGACAAATCCTTGATTAGACTAATTGAGGATAATTGACAAAATACTTAGTTGATAAATCACTGATTAGACTAATTTAAAATTTTATGTAATTAGCATCAATTATATATCCTGTAATTATTCACTTTCCTTTTTTTGTGCCTGCCTCTTTCACCTGTAAAAATGATAGCTCATTGTACAGTTAATCAATATCAAGATATACATAAATTTCTTCATTTCTCTCCCACTCTAAGGGCCTTTGGCACAGTGAAGCTGGAGCTCGGCAGCAGTCAATTGATCCCAACAAAGAGAAGTATGAGAGTAAAACTCTATGATGGACTGATCAGATTCTTAATGCATCTGATAAAGTTTTGTTTCAATTTAAAACTGAAGAGAAGAACCATTCTGAAGCCCCCAATTCAAAAAAGTGAGGGGAGTGGTAACTAACCATAGCCACCCATCTTGATATTTGTGGCATGTTCTTGGAATAGTCATTGTTTTTGGTTGTAGTGTCCAAATCTGGACCCCACGAATGTCGATCGAAAAGCTATGCTGCAATTTGTCCGAGCATGTCATTGCGAAACCTTGAGGTCACTAATACATGACCGTTAAATTATCGATGATCATCCAATGAAGAGGAGATTTGATGGAGATCGGATATGATATAATAAGATTTTATTCGATTTTCTTTGATTTTGAAAATTGGTAGTATTTGTCCGGACTGCACGAGAGTTTCTATTCGAACAAAACTTTTGTGTTTATTTCGATGCTTGAAGCGGCTGAGCTACACAGAAAGAACCGCCATAAACTTTCTCGGTCGTTTTGGCCCATGTATGGTCTTATATTGCCCGGCCCAAGTCCTCGGCCCGATCCAAGTCCTCCGGTTCACGAACGATACCCTGTTAATACGTGCAGTCTACTGAAGAATCTCCATTATTGTGAATGCAGCTGAATTGCCAAGAATTTCGGGTCCATGCGGCTGATTTCGGTTGGGGTCGACCGGACCGGTTCGAGTCGGTTTCAATGAACCGGCACAGGGAGTTTGCTCTGGTTTGCGGAAAGGAGGAGAGAGCCGGGGTTCAGGCGTCCAAACCGGACCAAATGCTGACCTTTGCCGAGTTATTTTCGAGTGGCTTTGAATAGATGAGTAACTGGATTTCAAGATTTAATTTCATATTTCCAAATGATATAAAAGTATTGCAATGCTATGACAATAGTATATACATCTATGAGCTTTATGTTTACGAAGAATATTATACAAAAATTAGTGAATTGAACGGGAGCTAAATGATTTATCTTTCCTAGCTTGAATATGAAGAAAATTGTGAGGAAAGATATTTGTTAGGTTGTCTCTGTTAAAATACAGAACCATTTTTCTCAACCATGCTGAGGAGCACGTTCCTGGACGCCATAGAGCGTGCACCGAGAAGCGCACGCCCTCTAAACGAGTGCATCCCATGCCTAAAAGCGCATGCTCGCCCCTAGCAACTGCATGCCTCCAAGGCGCGCATTCCCGAGGCGGCACGCCCCCGAGGCGGCGCGCGCCCAGGCATGCGTGCCGTGGGTCGTTAGTGCTGGGCGCACCACGCACGCGCTTGTGTGCTCTAAAGCCCAGCTTCACATGCAGAGTTTGTTGTAACGGTTCGGATGATCTATTGCAATCTTCCATGATTCGATACTTGATTATAGAGAGATTTGATAGAACAGTTACGTTCTTAGAGGTTATGAAAAGCCCTCTCTCTCAACAGAGAAAAAAAAGACAGAGGCGCATACCAACGGGAACAATCCAGAGAATAGAGAAGCACTTCAGAGTTCCTTCTTCTTCTTCAGCTTAAGTTTGGTGTTGCAGAATCAGTAGACATTCGGATTATTAATGGAAAACTGTAACAACCTTCCATCGCTGTCCAAGATTCCATAAAACAAAAGGGAAACAAAGTTATCTCTTTTTCCTATCCCGGTAATCCGATTCTAAAAATTGTAATTCTTTTTTTTATTTACTGTAATATTTATAAATGGTACAACTGTTAAAAAGACATTAAGAACCACAGTCAATCTCTAATTTATAATTTATGAGATGTTCCGAATTTGAAAAATATGTGTGCATGAGTTTAGGAAACCTTTTGCAATTAAAGTTCCAATTCAGGGTTGCTTATAAATATTCCCATAACCAAGCCTCGTCTACTTCGGCCCATCTTCGCCCCAAAACAAAAGGCCCGAGAGAGATAGAGCGGGCCCTCCAGAGGCCCACAACCATGTCTCTTCTCCACTCCTCTCCTTCCTCTTCTCGATTCTTCATTCAAAAATCCACGAACTCATCAAAACTCAATGGCGGCCGTCGCGTCTCTCCACCACGAGCCTCCCCAACCGATGCAATCCGATCCGTAGAGTCTCTGGAGCTCACGTCAGCCGTCGGATCTCCGCCCGTCGAGATCAGGAAACATCGGGAAGAAAAAATTCCAAAAATGAAAATCCGCAGGCAGAAGTGCGGGTTGCACCGCACGGGGGCAACCCCGAGGTTGCAACCGCGGGTGGAAACCCGCGGTTCCAACCGCGGGCCGCGGTTCCAACCGCGGGGGCAACCCCGCGGTTCCAACCGCGGGTTGCACCCTGCGGGTGCAACCCCGCGGTTGCAACCGCGGGTTTCCACCCACGGTTCCAACCGCGGGTTGCAACCGCGGGTGGAAACCCGCAGTTCCAACCGCGGGTTGCACCCTGCGGGTGCAACCCCGCGGTTGCAACCGCGGGTGCAAACCCGCGGTTCCAACCGCGGGTTGCACACCGCAAGTTGCAACCCGTGGGTTGCACTCCACAGAAAAAATCAAGGGTTGGTTCGGGCACACGCGCAGTGAGCACACAGCGCACATCTAACTTTTTGGTTACTCTCTCAGGTGTACCATCCCGTTCCTCTACAAACAAATATAAGGATGTGCTCATGAACTCACCTGAGGATAGATCTTCAAATTTCTCTTCGGATGAACATATTCATGATAGAATCCTCCAGATCCCGAAAAACAAGTCAGATGCGTGCGAGGCCCGCACAACTGAGCATGCCAGCACACACTCCAGAAGAATCCGCAGAAGGGTTGGAGAATAATCTAATGCTGGAAAAGAGCTCAGCCCTGAAATATTACAAACTCTCCAGTATTATGAACCAAGTTTGCAACGCAAGCGGCGTCAGGTTGCAAATAGGGATAAAGAAGTATCTCAAGACTTGAGAGAATACCTCAATTGGAAGAAGAACTCTGCACAGAATACTCCTCAATGCCAATGCGAACAGTTAATCTCAACTGTTCTATCAAACTGCGAGTGCCATCCGAGACGGTCCGTTTTTTAGCGGATCACCGAATCCAAAGGAATACGGACAATAAAGAGGGTGTGCTCTGGAACCGATCTACCTGCTGCCTCATCAAATATGGTTAATAAAGGCAAAAAGGTGGTCGGAAACAACCTTTCGGATAAGGAAATTACTCCAGGGTCAAAAGGAGTTTCTATCGAACCAGAGGGCGCGCTTCTAGAAGAAGTCTCTGAAAGGCTTGAGAGACAAGAAAAACGTCTCGAACAGCACGAGGAGACCATAGAAGAAATGAAACAACTTTTGATTGAGTTGCTGGCTCAAACTAGAAAGAACCAATCATCGCCGTCCATTTCTAGTCGGCAGAAAGGAAAACGGCCTGTCCAACTAAATGAAGACAGCGAAGACGAAGATGAAGAAGTGCCTCCTCATTTAAGAGAGGAAGAGGAAGTGAAAGTTATCCTCAATCCTCACGCAGAGAAAATAGAGAAGATGGAGAACCAATTACAAGCTCTTCTTCATCGCAAAAAGCTACAAGAGGTGGGGGTAGTCCGTCCATATCCCATAGAATGGGAGACCGTACCCTATCCTGCAAAATATAAACCGTTGAATCTTCAATCATTCGATGGTAAAAGTTCGCCGCAGCAACACATCTTCTATTTCCTCTCACAGACAGGACATCTCATGGGGAATGATCTAACTATGACTAGGATATTTGCGAGCACTTTACGGGGGCCCGCATTTACCTGGTTTATGCAACTTCCCCAGGGAACAATTAAATCTTGGGCTGATGTAGAACGTGAGTTCCTAGCCCGATTCTTTGAAGATGATACAGAAGTCTCCATATTATCTTTGCTAGCAGCGAAGCAAGAAGAAGGCGAAACGGTCAAAACTTATGTCGAGCGGTTCCGAGAACTTTCCGTTCGATGCCCACATGGCATGACGCAGGATACGCTTGTGGAAACCTGCAGACATAACTTGTTGACCGATATTTTAGACAAGATGGGTTCGGTTGAATCCAAGTCATGGAAGGATCTGCTTAAGCAGGGCGAACAGGCCGAAGAAATACTTCGACGTCTCGAAATGCAACAGTCTGCAACCGGAGACGGTGCAAACGAATCTCCATTCTATTTTTCCCGTTCAAAAGGGAAAGACATAACGGCAATGGCGGTAGAAAGTACACCGAAGCAAAAACCATGGCTAACTACAAGCAACACAGCAAAGTCACCCAGACTTCAAAAGCAGTATTCGTTCAAGGATGAACATACTGCTACTATGTTCAACCTGCTCAGCAAGCGCAAGATGCTCAAATTGCCGGAAAGCAAGAGGCCTGAAGAAGTAGGGAAAACTAACGATCCGAATTACTGCCTGTACCATCGGATTGTAGGTCACCCCACAAAAAATTGTTTTATCCTAAAAGATAAAATTCAAGCGTTGATTGACGCTGGAGCAGTTCAGCTCAAAGCTGAACAAAAAAGGAGTTAGAGCTAACTCCGACACATCTAATGTGTGTGGTCTAAAGGTACCACTTGGGCTCACAACAATTCCCAAAAAAATGGGCTCAGGGCGGTTAATTTAAACCCCTATATAAAAAAAAAACAAAAAAAATCACACAACGCCGACAAGGCTACGGGAAGAGAATAAATTTCTCGCCAACCCCACCATGCTGGGAGTAAAAAGCATGAATCGCCCAACGCCGCTAAGGTTACGGGAAGAGAATAAATTTCTCGCCAACCCCACCATACTGGGGGTAATAAGTATGAACCGCCCAACGCCGCTAAGGCTACGGGAAGAGAATAAATTTCTCGCCAACCCCACCATGCTGGGGGTAAAAAAGTATGAATTACCCAACGCCGATAAGGGTACGGGAAGAGAATAAATTTCTCGCCAACCCCACCATGCTGGGGGTAAAAAGCATGAATCGCCCAACGCCGCTAAGGCTACGAGAAGAGAATAAATTTCTCGCCAACCCCACCATACTGGGGGTAAAAAGTATGAATTGCCCAACGCCGTTAAAGCTACGGGAAAAGAATAAATTTCTCGCTAACCCCACCATACTAGGGGTAAAAAGCATGAATTACCCAACGCCGATAAGGCTACGGGAAGAGAATAAATTTCTCACCAACCCCACCATGCTGGGGGTAAAAAGCATGAATCGCCCAACGCCGCTAAGGCTACGGGAAGAGAATAAATTTCTCACCAACCCCACCATACTGGGGGTAATAAGTATGAACCGCCCAACGCCGCTAAGGCTACGGGAAGAGAATAAATTTCTCGCCAACCCCACCATGCTGGGGGTAAAAAGCATGAATTACCCAACGCCGACAAGGCTACGGGAAGAGAATAAATTTCTCGCCAACCCCACCATGCTGGGGGTAAAAAGTATGAATCGCCCAACGCCGCTAAGGCTACGGGAAGAGAATAAATTTCTCGCCAACCCCACCATACTGGGGGTAAAAAGTATGAATTGCCCAACGCCGCTAAAGCTACGGGAAGAGAATAAATTTCTCGTCAACCCTACCATACTGGGGGTAAAAAGTATGAATTACCCAACGCCGACAAGGCTACGGGGAGAGAATAAATTTCTCGTCAACCCCACCATACTGGGGGTAAAAGTATGAATTGCCCAACGCCGCTAAGGCAAAGGGAAGAGGAAAAGTTTGGTATTTAAACCCAAACGAAATCCTTGACAATTCACCATGCTGAGGGGAATAGCATGGCTAGCCCGACTCAAACGGTAGTTGGTAAAGGCAAAATCAAACCCGTTGATAGCTGGGGGTTTGCTAAAAATCCCACGACAAATCTGTCACAACAGTATTCTTATCCGAATATAAGAATACATCACTGCCCTAAGCTGCTAAGGCAAAGGGAAGAGGAAAAGTTTGGTATTTAAACCCAAACGAAATCCTTGACAATTCACCATGCTGAGGGGAATAGCATGGCTAGCCCGACTCAAACGATAGTTGGTAAAGGCAAATCAAACCCGTTGATAGCTGGGGGTTTGCTAAAAATCCTAATCAGATAAATCTCCTGTCACGTTAAGATTTCACCTCTGACAGCAAAACTTTTCTTGTCATTTTGCCCCAACAGAGCAAGCGACACTCCAAAATATTTATCAAGTTAAAATCATACCTCTGACATCATAATTCAAAATCAAAAGAGATAAAATCCTAATTAAATCGATCCCCTGTCACGTTAAGATTTCACCTCTGACAGAAAAGAAAATTCACACTTCATCAAGTCCAACATTACAACCTCTGATGAACGTGCTTTTGATATCGTTAAGTTGAAAATCACCTCTGACGAAAATCATCTCTCTATCAAGTTAACAGTTACCTCTGATAGTCCGATTTCAAAACTAAACACGTTAACCATCACCTCTGTTTAGTCAACTTGTCCCTATCACGACCAGATCCTCTGAATAGGTTAAGCTCCAAGACACGTTTAATGTCACCTCTGTCTTTTCCTGATTCGTCATACTAGATGTCACTGAACGGTTATGATTAAAATAAGCACGTTAATATTATACCTCTGCTTGACCTAAAATAAGCACGTTAACATTATACCTCTGCTTGTCTTCTAATGAGTACGTTAAAATCATATCTCTCCTTGTTATGGAATAAATAAATATATTAACAGTTATCTCTATCGACCAAATCTTTTAAAAGGTCTATAACCAAAATTAAAAAATCCAAAGTATTTCGAAATTCAGTACGGTTCAATACAGAACTTCAAAAACTTTGGAGGGGGTTATGTAGATACCAAAAAAAAAAAAAAAAAAAAAAAACTAAATTTGCTAAGTGGGCACACCCGCGGGTTGCACCCGCGGGATGCAACCCGCGGGTGTCCCGCGGGGCCCGCGGGAGGATTCCCGCGGGTGGCAACCCGCGGGGGCGATCCCGCGGATTGCCACCCGTGGGTTGTTTTTCGTTGTTTTCCGTTGTTTTATTTTCTATTTTATTTTCCTGATATCCCGTGATCTGCTTTTTCAGGAGGAATAGAGCCGGATTTCAAGTCTCTTCGGTCTATAAAATGCAGAAATTTAACCGGAGAGGGGACTTTTGACTTCTGGATTCTTGGACTTTGGAAAGATTTCGGGTGAGCTCGTGAGATCAAAGAAAAGAGCAGAGCCATCTTCTCCTGGTCGGACGGTCAACGGAGGCAGCAACGAGACTCCACCGCCACCCGAACCCACATAAAAAAGGGAATAAACTAATATTCCCGTTCTTGTAATTCTTCGGAATTTTTGTAATCTCAAATCTTCGTTGTAATCAAATAATTTTGCAATAGAATCAAAGATTCAATTTTCGGGCGTACAATCTCCTCTGCAAATGTCAACTATGATCTGTTTAAAGTTCTTAGTAGATTATTTAAAGATACTGCTACAAGAATCCTAATGAAAATGCACAAGTTGGATTCGACATGCTACAAGCCCTTAGATGATCATCCCTATCGCCTTGGAAAGCAACAGAGATTGTCATCTAACAGAAATGGTCCTCAAGAAAACTTAATGAGCTGCCGCAGAGTTCTTGTAACTCCTTCAAAAGTTTATCTTTTGGAGTCAGGGCTTGAAACCTGCAACTATGTTGAAAAGCATATGCTTCTGGCTTCCTTAGAGTTATTTTTGCTGACGAAGACTGGTAGAACCGCATGAACTCCTTTTCAAAAAGGATATGGTCCAAGCACTTCACTGCAAAAGAGGAATCAAGAGTTAGAGAAAACTCGAAAAATCTTCTAAGTATGGAAACGCGGAGCTAAGGATAAAACTCCGCGCGCAGTTGAGGAAATAGCCTCGCGTTGAGACGCGACTGCTAATCAAAATAGCCTCTCGTTGAGACGCGACTGCTAATCAAAATAGCCTCGCAATTTAAACGCGACTGCTAAATCAAAATAGCCTCGTGATTTAAACGCGACTGCTAATCAACATAGCCTCGCGATTGAAAAGCGACTGCTAGTTAAAATAGCCCCGTATTTCAAAACGCAAGGATGACGCGATAACTTCGCGTAGAGAAAGATTAGAGTTCCTTTCTGACTTCTCCTTCTCCTTCAAAGCCTTACGGCCGGCGAACGGCGATCTCGCCGGTTCAAAAATGACTGGTCGGTTAAAACCAAGCCAAAACACTCTAAAGTTAGTTTGAGGAGTTTCAAAGTTGGGAATTTCTACCTCCAATCGGTGCAGTAAGGATTGGCTCGCTGTTGTGGCCACTGCCTCGGCCGCTGCTAACGACGGCCGTCGATGGTGAGGAAGCGCGTGACGCCGTACTCTTCTTAGATGACATCCTAGTGATGGAAAATCTTTGGAAAGTCGAAGGAAGTTCGATGGAAGATCATTCCTTCAAATTGATTCGCCTGAGCTCTGAGCACTTGAAATTCTTCGGATGAAATGAAGAAGAAGAAGAGCTTGAGGCTCTATTTAAATGATCCGCCTCTTGGTATTCGGCGCGAAAGTCAGAGCAAGAGTAATTACCGAGCTATTAATGAGCAGTTACTCACTGAAACGCGAAACTATTTAGCTCCGTGCAAGTGAACTAAACGCGAGATAAACTTGGTATTTTAACTCCGCGTTTCAGTTTAAGTATCCAAAGTATTTCAAAATTTGCTAAGTTCTAAGTCATTTTGAAAACTTTGGAGGGGGTTCTATTGGTAGTGAAAATTTCTAAGTAAATAGAGTTTTTCACAACAGAACGCAGAGCTAACTCTGTAGCTCCGCGTTTGGCTATAATAGCCTCGCGTTTGAGAAAAACGCGGAGTTAATATATAACTCCGCGTTCTGGTTCTTTAGCTCCGTGTTAACTCCGCGTGAGCAGATTTCATTAGAATCCTAGATTGATTGTGATTGAGATTTGGGCTTATCCAATATCCAAATTGAGTCCAATCAGAATTCTAAATCAAGAGATTTAAATCAATATTAAATATTTGATTAGAATCCTTGATGAATACAAAAATCTTGATTCCTATTCCTATGGATATCTTGATTCCTATTCCTATGGAAACTCTAATAAGCACTAAAGTCTATAAATACCCTCTTTGAGGAGACATTAGGGAGGATGAATCAATAATAGATCAATCTTTTTGATCATCGGTCTTCTTTTTGGATCCTTTGACAATGCAAGTAAGCGAGAGAGCCTTGAAGTCAGAGATATTCTTCTTCTTCCTTTCGGTTCTTAGAGAATTCAAGTTACGCACAGAGCCTTGAGTTCGGAAAAGACCGGAGAAGATAGTCTACAGTAGACCGTCATCTTCAAGAGAGAAGAGCTCGACGTTCGATCGTCCAAAGGAACTACTATAGATCCCATCGCCATTGATCCCACGTTTATATTGTAAAAGAGAGAGATTGAAATATAAAATCCTCTCGTTTGTTCTTCTTTTCATCTTGTTCACTTCTATTGTAATTTAAGTTAATTCAATGGGAGGAAAGCAAAGAATTTCTGCTGCGAACATATCAGTATATAGGGCTGCGCTCCTGGAGCTTATACTCATCAGAGTTCATGTTCATTAGTACCTAGCGGTATGTCCTGGAGCAGTACCAAGAATCATGGCCGTGGTCCCGTGTATGCACGGGATACTCGTAAAACATATGGCACACTATTTCTGACAGTTCCAAATAAATTCACAAAACATATTATGATATCATATTACACTTGCATGCTTAAATATTTTTGTATTAGTTGCAACGTCATGCATGACATGTGTACATGAACATACAAATTGACTATTATTATTCTCAATACAGCTGCAATTTCTCACGTTCTACTCTATCGTAATGATTTGTAATACATTCATGATTTTATAGTTCATATAACTCTTTACCGTTATATTAAATTTCAACAATATTCAAGATATATTTCACTACTAGTGATTGAGTTAATATTCTCTTTAAGAAATGTATAATTTAATACATGTCCCATATTCTTTACAATGTTTAAAATTTTAATACTATTATCATTATATAATTTTATTAAGTTTTATATTTTATTTAAATATACACATAGCATGTCTGTGTATTATTATTTTTCCTCTTGTAGTACTTGTTAGGTCGTTCTAACAACACTGCTTTGGCACGCCCAGATATTGATTTGCAGATTAACGAGGAGAAAGATTCAACACAGCTGCAAACATATCTCAAGGAGTTAACCGAATTTTAATAAGTATGTTTGCCGTAAGAGGGTCATGAGAGAGACTCTTTCTAGTATTTGTTGTCTTCAGGAATTATTATTCATTATTATTCAAACTTAAATTTTTGATTATGTAAAAAGAACTCATTTTGATCTTCCTACAGACTTGTCTTAATCATTATTTTTTAAAATGATTTATTGTTTTATTTCCTTGTTATTATCTAATTGTATATGCGTACGTATTTGTGGCAGTTGTACACATGTATTCATGTGTTTTAGGTTTGGCGTATTTATTTATGATACATCGCCGAACGCTACCCGTATTTTAGGATACGGGGCGTTACAATAAAGCCCAATTTTCTGCCCAAAAATGGGCCTTCAACCTGCGGTGGCGTGTTAAAATACATAATAATTTTCCTCAACCTTCATCATAACTTTGAAATTTTAGTCTCATAATTTATTCCTTTTGTCGCTGATTACTGGAGAAAGATACATACTTGCTGCATTGATTTCATAATGCTCTGAACTTGGTTTGTTGCTATTATTCATCTAAGGGCTATCCTAAGAATCTAATCAGATAAGGTGGAGTTTTCATCACTCATCATTCGTTAGCCATCCAAAAATAAAATTCATTAGATGTAGGCCCTAAAGACTTTTCACACATAAAGTCTAGAAACATATCAGTATTAGTGTTTAGTAGTATGAATTTGTTTTGATTGAGTCAGTTTCTCCATTAGTCATCTTTTCTTCCATAAGATAATAACAAGGAATTAAAATAATAAATTGCTTTCAAAAGTACGGATCAAAGCAAGTTTATAGGAGAGCCAAACGATCTTCATTACATCATCAAAAAGTTTAAGTAAACACAAGAAATATGAATAACGAAGTTTCTAAAAAAACAGAAAATTAAATAAACTAGACGAGTCTCTATCATGTCCCTCCTTCAGCAAATGCATTTATTGAGAATCTGCTAACTCCTTGAAATATGATTTCAGCTATGGTGGGTTTTCCTCCTCGTTAACCTGTAAATTAGTATCTGGGCGTGTCAAATCCGGATCGTTAGAATGACCTCGTAAGTGCTATAAAAAATGGATAATAATATACAGGCACGTTATGTTTGATATATATATATATATATATATATATATATATATATATATATATATATATATATATATATATATATATATATATATATATATATATATATATATATATATATATATATATATATATATATATATATATATATATATATATATATATATATATGCATGAAATAAGTGATATATAAAATATATGTCATGATAATAAGAAAATATATCTTATAAATTGAATTATGGATTTAATATACTTGTCTTGAATATACTAGTGATTAACATGTAGCATATGCATGTTCTGAATGATTTGGTAGCAAATATAAAAAAAACGGAGATAAACATGTATATAAAACTTACTATGTCTTGTTGATGTCTAATGTGAATTACTTTGGAACTGTTAGGAGGAAAGATCACATATTTTAAGAGGGTCTCGTACATGCTCAGGATCACGACCCCAAGGCTCCTTGTACTGTCTCATAACGTACCGCTAGATACTCAAGATGATGGACGAGCATATGCTCCGGACCGAAACTGTAATACCCCAAATTTCGAGTTACCTGTATTACTCTCTTGAGACCAATGGTGCCGAATAAGTCCACCGAAGTCGATTTTGGACACCGAAAAAACTTTCGGTTAACATAAATTTAAATCCCCAAACCCAAATGATATTCGGTCTTCGCGATTATTAGTTTTGTAATATTTAGAATTTTTGGAGATTTTTCTTACGAGGCCGAAAAATACTCCCAAAATTGTTAATTTAATAAAATAAAAATTATCCTTCTAATTATTTCGGAATTTCAGTTCATTTATTCCGGACATCGAAATAACAAACGGATAATTTTGTGGTGTTCCCCTCATCGAGCACTACGTCCTGCATAAATTTGGTAGCATTTGGAAAACGTTTATCGGAACCGTAAATAATAAAATATTAAATAAATTAGAAATTATTTTAATACTTTCGTAACAAATTTTAATTGCACACCCTCAAAATAATTTTCGTTGTGCTGTCGAATGGAGGGGTTGGTGTGGCTGACAGGAGGATTACGTGGTGAATGGAGGGTTGGTGTGGCAAGCCGTGGTGAATGGAGGGTTGGTGTGGCAAGCCGGGAGGATTTTTAAGTTGTTAAATTACAAATTTACCCTTAAATTATTTCTTCTCTCACCCTTCAGCCTTTTCTCCCTCACTTCTCCTTTGTTTTCTTCTCGGCCAAACCAGCAGCAGAGGAGCAGAGGAAAGAAAAGAGAGAGAGAAAAGAGAGAGGAGAAAATAAAATAAAATAAAATAAAATAAAAGAGAAAGAAAAGGAAAAATCAAACCAAATCGGGGATTCGAACCGAATATTCGAGACCAAGCCGAGGCAAGTAATACTGCTATTTTCGTTCATTTCGTTATTTTATTTATATTTATTTCCTTTCGTTTCATTATTTACATTTGTATGTAAATTATTTTTTTGAAAATGCTCAATTCATATTTTAGATTATTAATTGATATTGAGAAGTAAGGCAAATTATTAGGTCAATTTTGATATATATATATATATATATATATATATATATATATATATATATATATATATATATATATATATATATTATTACAGTTGTTTATTTTCGGTTTTTAAAAAATAAATAAATAAATAAATGCATACGGTTGAACCTAGCCATGCAAAATTAACTTAGCCATGCAAAATTAGAAAGAAAGGAGAAAGGGAAAAAAAAATAAATAGAAGGAGAGCTGGGCCGAGAGAAAAGTGAAAAAGTAAAAAAAAAAAAACAAAGAAAGAAAGAGAAGAAAAAAAAAAGAACTGGGACTAGCCCAACCCAGAAAAAGAAAAGAAAAGAAAAAGAAAAGAAAAGAAAATATGAACTGGGCCTGGCCCGGCCCAAAGAAAATAACAGAAAAAAAAAAGAAAAAGAAAAAAAGAGAGATCATGGGCTTGGGCTGCAGAAAAAAAAATAAAATAAAAGAAATAAAACTGGGCTTGATGGATTTGGGCTAGGAAAGAAGAAAGAAAATAATAATAATAATAATAATAATAACAGTAGGCCCGATCCAATCTTGTAAAATAAAAATAAACTAGAAGGAAGAAATGGGCTTGGGCTAGGAAAGAAAAAGACATAAAAATAATAATAACAGTAGGCTTGGTCTTGGTTTAGATTAATTGGACTTAATTGATAAATTAATAATAGTAATAAATTAGATTTTAATTAAAAGAGAAATGTATATTAAAATATATGATTGAGCCTAGAAATATAATAAATGCATACATTGGGTTATTGGTTGGTATTAAGAATGAAACCAGATTATTAAATAATTTTAATGAGATGCATTGTATAATTATATTCCAATATATCATGTGTTAATATATCATGGTACAAGTCTTATGCTTTAATATTACATGTCACATGCTTTGATATTACAAGTCATATGTTTTAATATTATAGATCATGTGTTATGATACTACATGTCATGTACAGTCCTGAAAATGCAAGCATGTTATCATGAATTGAAAAACAATTAAAGAAGGGTTATAAAATTTTCATGTGCATAATTCATTATGAATACGAGAATGAGAGAAACTATATGATGGATAAGAGCCTTTCCGTATAAGGATTGATTGTATTGTTAGGGCCGGGATTCTATTACTGCAGCGGCCTGGGTGATTACTGGATCACCAATTGATATCTACCCAGAGTGGTAAGTCCGTCACTGTAATACAGTACGGAACGTGATTGAGTGCCTACGGCATATCATGGTTCAGCGCCATGAATATTGGGGCCGGGTCTCGGGTATGCACGGGCACTTATACGACAATGGAGAATAGCGCTATCTTATCCATTAATACAGTTTCAAAATTAAATTGGACGATGACTGAGACCAATAGAATATATGACTAAATAGATAGAGTAGTTATTGTCATGTTCATTTATTTATGCATTTATTTATACTTGTCTTCATGTTAATTTATATGTTGCCTTCATGTTAAATTATATGCACACAATGACATAAACAACACTGACATAAATATGCTCATGCATATTGATATTCCTGTACTATGATAGTACACAATTTCTCTTTTTAAATGTATTACTTGCTAGGTTTAATCCCCTGGGTTTTGAACCCAGATTTGGAATGTGAAGATGGGGATCCAGCCCAAGTTGAGAACCCGTACTTCGTTGGACAGATCGAGTGACAATAGGCAAGCGAAGTACCCCTGAAAAACTTTTGTAGATTTTGTTTATATTTCCTTTTGTCTGGGCACTGCTTTTCTCTTTGACTCTTTTGTGTTCATATTTAAAGTAGTGTGCCATTTTATATAATAAACTTTTTGTATAAATCAAATCTTTTCATTTTCAGACATGTTATTTACTTATCTGATTGTGGCAGTAGTTACGGTTATTCAAATATTCTGTGACTGTTGGGTTGTTTAGTGCAAGTAATAAGTAACGTCCTCCGTTTTGAGAAGCAGCTGAAAAACGGGGGCGTTACAGAAACCCTATAACATGACAAGATGGTAATGCAGTAATCACTCAGAACCTCTATGGTAGGTCTCTAAAATTCGGTTATGCAACTTAAAAATATATACCTCTCAAAATATGCGTTCAATTTCCTCCATTCAGTGCCCTCTTAACCCCATTATTTAATTTAATATTCAAAGAGTAATAATTCTACAAGTTAGCATGTAAATGACAATATAGAATGAACACTATATACATTAGTTTTGATTATGGCGAACAAGGGTATCACTAGATAAAATTCATATAATTGCACAAAGTAACCCTAATGCATCGATGAAAGGTTTTCACCATCGATAGTCGCTTGGCAAATTTAGTTTTGATTATGGTAGAAATCATAACATAAATCTAGAACATCACTTGCACTTATACATTAAAAGAACGAAATTTTATTTTTTATATATGTAAAATTTCTTATATATGTATTTAAAGTAACAAGGTAAGAAAAGAAATTAAAATCAGCACTTGCCTCAAAGATTCTGCTCCGAAAATTGTCTGCGAACAATTTAGCTTAGATCTACTTTTTCTTTTTCTCTCCTTCTCTTTCCTTTCTTTTCTTCTCTGTTCTTTTCCTTCTTCTTTTTTTTTTCCCTCTCCTTTTTCCTTTTTTTTCTCTTTTTTTTTTTTCTCTCTTCTCTGCATTCAACAAAGAAAAGTTTCTTTCTCTGTTTTTTTTTTAAATTATTAATGTTCAATTTGTTTAGTTTTTAGGTTTTATTTAGATATTTAGGTTAAGGCAAAATTACATAAGATAAGTTTAAAACTAACTAAAATTGATATTATCAAGTTAACTAGTATTTAGATGAACACAAATTGCAAAATACCGAAATATCAGATTTGTTAAATAATAATAATATTATTACTATCATATTTATTTATTTATTTTTTATCTTTTTAAGAAAAAATAGTTTTTTTAATTTAATAATATTGGGGTATTATAAAAAGGGAGTGATATTATCAAACTGTTGACTAATATAGGTAACGGTCTATAGGGCTTAGTGCGAATTCTAATCTTTAAGTATAATAACTTATATATCCTCCATACTATATGTGTTTTGACTGTGATTAATCTTTCACTTAACTACAAAACTTATAGGTTACTTGCATTAATTCATCTGAAAATGTTATATAAAGCATTTATGCTTATTTTAAGAGAAACTATCGAGAAACTAATGTTGTACAAAGTACAATTGATACATTGAATTAAATTTTATTATTCGGAAACAAGAAAATAGAATCTAGAAATTAAATTGCAATTAAATTACTTATTTATGCTACCCATCCAATCCACCCCAAAATAACTCGGCAAAGGTCTCCGCTTGGTCCGGTTCGAGCACGATCGACACTTGAACCGCTCCCTCCTCCTTCCCACCAACCAAAGCAAATTCCCCGGGCCAGTTCATCGAGAGCGACTCGAACCGCTCCGGTCGACCCCACCCGAAATCAGCCTCGTAGACCCGAAATCTCGGCGAAGCAGTCGCAATCACAACAACTCGAGACTTGAGCGCTTCATTGAAATTCTCGATCCAGCTCTCACAATCGCTCAACGGATCCTTCGCAACCTCGTCGATCGACTTGCGAATCGCCGTACATGCTTTGATCAGTCCATCTCCGGCGACGAGTTCGCCGACGGAGACTCTCGGGATGACGCTGCGTACGCAGTTGCCGAAATAGCCCTCGGGGACCGGAGGGTCGAGCGGGGCTCGGCAGTCCATTAGGAAGCAGAAGACGGTTTGCTCGCTCGGGTCGTCGAAGGGCTTGGACCGGACAATGCAGGACCAAACATGGGCCGAGATGGCCGAGAAAGTCGACGGGGGTGCTTCCCCCGTCGCACGTCGCTTCAAGTGTTGAATAGACGGCAGATCGAGCACGAGAGTTCGTCGGATGAGATGAAGGCTCCTGTCTATTCTCGATAGCATAGGAGAGCACCCCGTCTATGAAGAACATCAACAGGATTAATTAGAAACTCATTTTCGGAGCAACGTAACAAAAATAAAAATTTACGGCACTGACATTGGGAAGAGATGGCGCCATGCTCCGAAGTACCTCTCGCGCAAACTCCGCTCCCCTTGGATGTTTTATCACCGACCGATCGTAGAAAATCGATGGCTTCGTCGAAAGATCCAAACCGTTCATCTTGGCCCGACTCGTGCTAGTCCATGCTTGGACGAACTGCAGCATAGCTTTTCCATCGACGATCGCATGGTGAACGCTATATCCTACGGCCACTCCACCACACGGGAATCTAGTAACCTATATATATCTCCCAAAAAACATATAATAAAATATTAATTATCGATGCGTATTAATTTTCACGTGTACTAATTAATGTCAAGTGCCTACCTGCACGGCGAACACCGGAAAGGGCAGGACGCCGACGTCCATCGGCGGCACGAGCTTCGAGAACGACGCGACATCGTGGACCTCGTTGACGGCTAGCCGGCGCAAGTCGAGATCGGATTCGGCCGCGACGAAAGTGACTTCCTGGGCGGAAGGGTCGATTTCGACGTCTCCAGTGGAGGAGACGTAAGTGAGCTTCCCTGCAAGTGGCGGGAAGTCGAGGAGAGTTGCCGTAAGTGAGGACTTCAGGAGGTGGAGAAGTGAGGGAAAAGAGATGGGTGGGTGGGGAGGGGGATAGAGGAGGATCCTTTGGACTGGTGGCAATGCAATCCAAATGGAATCAAACAGGGAGAGCTTGGTCGGAAGTGGTTTCTCAGGAAGCGGAGGAAGTGGGATTCTGGAGACTTCAAGGATCTCAACACCACCACCCATTTTCTTTTGTTTTTTTTTTTTTCAAGTTTTAAGGAGGCTTGAAGTTGAAGAAGGTATAAATATAGAGAAAATTGAAGGGAAGATGTATACAACTTGATAGGAATTAATTCATTTCTTTGATATTAAGTAAATTTTTTATGATTTTTCCTATCCACAATTAATGTTATTTAATTTATTTTCTCGGAATTTTTTTTTTTGAACCGTTAAAATTGAGCACGTAGAAGTTCAAAAATGGTCAAAGATAGGAATTGAGATGGGGCTTTCGTCAGGAGTGATGTATGGATGCACATGGAAATGTTTTCTGTGTGCTCACAGGATGGGGACTTAGCAAAGACATGCTTCGCGTGACAGGATTGCATTGTTAGCTGCCCCCACGAGCCTGGCATGATGCACGGTTGCTTTCTTCGGGGAATCCTATCATCATCATAAAGTTTATATTCGCTATTTATTTTGGATGGATGTGATAAGAATATGGCATAATAGGCCCATGCTCTGCACTAGATTAAGGGAGGTTTCCCAGGAACACACAATTTTTCCTAATGGGCCAATTTTATAACTATTCGGACCGTGAGCTCGCATAAAAAAAAAACAGTGAGAAGTCGGCTCGCTTGGAAAATCGGTGTGCTCCTTTGGAAACTCCCTACATTAAGAACTAACTTTTCATATTGTAAAGATGACCATCTTAGATTGCTTTAATTAATACTTCCTTGTATCATGGCTTATCTTTTGGCTGTTCAAGAACTGTTGTAGCTTACTGGAGCAATTTCAAAATTTGAGTGATATCTGAGTTTATTTCTGTTTCCTTATTGCAATCTCTATCAGAACAAATTCAATATCAAGCCTCCAAATTTAGTTTTATCCCATAGTTTGTATAACCAAATAGAGAGACAAAAATCATAAATTCCATCAACAGATGCAGAGCAAGCAGACAAATTAGGTGCTGTGGCAAGATTAGAGTTATGAGATTTTTTTTTTTTTTTTTTTTTTTTATAATCAAACGGTAAAAAGCACACAATTCCATTTTTACCATTTATTTTGCTGTAAAATTTCAATTAGGAGTGGATCCAGACATAGGGCAAATGGGCTGGGCGACCCGTCTGGCATGGGCGTGTCAGGTATGTGCTCGATACGGCACGCCTAGCACGTTTTATCCAGTGCAAACCGAGTCATGCCTGGCACGACCCGACACTTAATTTTCTTTTATAAAATGGCCGTTTATCATCGCCATTGGGTATGGTTTTTGTAATTTTTTTTTTTTGCATAGAACCCCGTTGAGGGTCTTTTGCAAATAAAATTAGTAATTTTTGCCCCCGCACCCCCCCCCCCACCAATGACGGTCAAAATGGCTATAGGGAGGTTTTTTGCAAAAAAAAAATTCAAAAAATTCTCTTCTTCCCCTATAAATAACCTTCTCCTTCCTCAAATTTCATTCTTCCTCACAATTCCCAAACTTTCCTAAATATTTAACTCTCTCTGGTATTTCTAAACACAAAATTCTCTTACAAAACATCTTCCATATTCGATCAAGTTTCAAGACTCAAGAACAAGTATCAACAAGAAAATTTTCAGCTCTAAGCAATCAATCTGTAGGCTTTTAGTGTTCTGTTCACTGAACAGAACTGCTGTTCTATTTAACAGCAAGCTCAAAAAGAAAAAAAAAGAAAAAGAAAAAAGAAAAATCTTGTTCTGTTCGGTGAACAGAACAGTGTTCTCTTCACTGAACAAAACTCCTGTTCTGATGAACAGCAAACAAACAAAAATAAAAAAAAATTGTTCATTGTTTCGTTAAATACCAATTAGAATGCATAGAGCTCACAGTCTAGAACTTTAGAAGGGAAAGGAAGAGACCGTACTAGCTGACAATTTAGAATTAATTTTTTTTAATCACACCAGTCATGCCCTATGTTCCTAAACAGCAAGCTTAAAGGAAATTTAATAACTTAGCAAAGAACAACCTTTTCATTATGTCATACTACATTTGATACAAGTTTCTAAATAACTGACAATTTATATGAAATTATACGAAATCTTGTGTGATGAAGTGATTTTGATCAGTATCAAGATATACATAAATTTCTTCATTTCTCTCCCACTCTAAGGGCCTTTGGCACAGTGAAGCTGGGGCTCGGCAGCAATCAATTGATTCCAAAAAAGATAAATATGAGAGTAAAACTCTATGATGGACTGATCAGATTCTCAATGCATCTGATAAAGTTTTGTTTCAATTTAAAACTGAAGAGAAGATCCATTGTGAAGCTTCTAATTCAAAAAAGTGAGGGGAGTGGTAACTATCCATAGCCACCCATCTTGACATTTGCTGCATTTTCTTGGAAAAGTCGTTGTTTTTGGTTGTAGTGTCCAAATCTGGACCCCACGATTGTCGGTCGAAAAGCTATGCTGCAATTTGTCCGAGCATGTACTTGTGAAACCTTGAGGTCACTAATACATGACCGTTAAATCATCGATGATGATCGTCCAGGGAGATTTGATGGAGATCGGATGAGATATAATAAGATTTTATTCGATTTTCTTTGATTTTGAAAATTGGTGGGATTTGTCCTGCACTGGGACTGCACGTGAGAGTTTCTATTTGAACAAAACTTTTGTGTCTATTTCGATGCTCGAAGCGGCTGAGCTACACAGAAAGAACCGCCATAAACTTTCTCGGTCGTTTTGGCCCATGTATGGTCTTATATTGCCCGGCCCAAGTCGTCGGCCCGACCCAAGTCCTCCGGTTCACGAACGATACCCTGGTAATACGTGCAGTCGACTGAAGAAATGAAGAATCTCCATTATTGTGAATGCAGCTGAATTGCCAAGAATTTCGGGTCCATGCAGCTGATTTCGGGTGGGGTCGACCGGACCGGTTCGAGTCGGTTTCAATGAACCGGCACAGGGAGTTTGCACTGGTTTGCGGAAAGGAGGAGAGAGCCGGGGTTCAGGCGTCCAAACCGGACCAAATGCAGACCTTTGCCGAGTTATTTTCGAGTGGTTTTGAATAGATGAGTAATTGGATTTCAAGATTTAATTTCATATTTCCAAATGATATAAAAGTATTGCAATGTTATGACAATAGTATATACATCTATGAGCTTTATGTTTACGAAAAATATTATACAAAATTAGTGAATTGAACGGGAGCTAAATGATTTATCTTTCCTAGCTTGAATATGAAGAAAATTGTGAGGAAAGATATTTGTTAGGTTGTCTCTGTTAAAATACAGAACCATTTTTCTCAACCATGCTGAGGAGCACGTTCCTGGACGCCACAGAGCGTGCACCGAGGAGCGCACACCCTCTAAACGAGTGCATCCCATGCCTAAAAGCGCATGCTCGCCCCTAGCAACTGCATGCCTCCCAGGCGCGCATTCCCAAGGCTGCACGCTCCCGAGGCGGCGCTCGCCCAGGCATGCGCGCCCTGGGTCGTTAGTGCTGGGCGCACCACGCACGCGCTTGTGTGCTCTGAAGCCCAGCTTCACATGCGGAGTTTGTTGTAACGGTTCGGATGATCTATTGCAATCTTCCATGATTCGATACTTGATTACAGAGAGATTTGATGGAACGGTTACGTTCTTAGAGGTTATGAAAAGCCTTCTCTCTCAACAGGGAAAAAAAAGACAGAGGCGCATACCAATGGGAACAATCCAGAGAATAGAGAAGCACTTCAGAGTTCCTTCTTCTTCTTCAGCCTGAGTTTGGTGTTGCAGAATCAGTAGACATTCGGATTATTAATGGAAAACTGTAACAACCTTCCATCGCTGTCCAAGATCCCATAAAACAAAAGGGAAATAAAGTGATCTTTTTTTTCTATCCCAGTAATCTGATTCTAAAAATTGTAATTCTTTTTTTTTTATTTACTGTAATCTTTATAAATGGTACAACTGTTAAAAAGACATTAAGAACCACAGTCAATCTCTAATTTATAATTTATGAGAGGTTTCGAATTTGAAAAATATGTGTCGTGAGTTTAGGAAACCTTTTGCAATTAAAGCTCCAATTCAGGGTTGCTTACAAAATATTCCCATAACCAAGCCTCGTTTACTTCGGCCCATCTTCGCCCCAAAACAAAAGGCCCGAGAGAGATAGAGCGGGCCCTCCAGAGGCCCACAACCATGTCTCTTCTCCACTCCTCTCCTTCGGGAACTTCTAAAGGGGCACTAGATTTTTCCTAGTGAGCCCAGATTTCCTAGTGAGCCCAGTTTAAGTTAAGAAAAGGGGAGAATTTCTTAGTGAGCACATATATATTCCCAAAATACCCTTCTACTATATCTCTCATCTCCTCTCTTCTCCTTCCCAATCCCTCACCGCTCTCTTCTCCTTCCCAACCACCTCCGCTCCCATCCAGCTCCGCCCGACCCCACCCAGCTCCGTCCGCCTCCAAATCCTCCGCTCCGACCCCCTCCGCCCCCACCCATCTCCGCCCGACCCAACCCAGCTCCACCCGCCCCTACCCCCTCCGCCCCCACCCGCCTCCGCCCGCCCCCACATCCCCCTCCGCCCCCACCCGCCTCCGCCCGACCCACACTCTCCGCCCGCCCCCACATCCTCCGCCCCTACCCCCTCCCCCCCACCCGCCTCCGTCCGCCCCAACGCGCTTCGCCCCCACCCGCCGCTGCCACATCCCCACCGTCTGCCTCCAGTGTCTGCTGCCACACCCCAACCCTCAGCTACCTGATTTCTTCTTGGTTTAGGATTTTTGAGCTCTACTGTAAGTCTCTTTTAATTTAAATTTAATTTTGTTTTATTTTGTTTATTCTTATATGCTTTGTAACTGTCTTGAAAACTGAAAACTTCTTGTATGGTTCGATGATAATTTACATTCGGAAAATTCTAAACGAGTACAATTTTTTTGTTAATTTTGTTTATTTGATATTTAGATTATAATTACGAAAAAAGTATAATATTGTAATCGTAGTTGTAAAATTTGCGAAACAAATAGTTATTTTCTAATTGTAGGTGTTAATATTAAAATTTAATAATTAATTTAGAAGTTGAAAATAAATAGATAAAATATTATATTTGTAACAAATTATACTTTATTACTACTTATTTGCTCATAGAAAATTTATTGCTTTGATAAAATGTTTCTATAAATGAAATATTTTTGTGTTACATAGATAGATCCGTTACTTAGAATATTATTCCTAATTATTGCGAGAGTAATAGGTTTTAGCCTAGTTAATATTATGATACTGTCGCTAGCAAATAGTAATTCAACAACAAAAAACCCAATTTTTACTATATTAATTGATACTTGATACTTACGTTTTATTAGATTTTTATTATGGTAAATCTCAACATTATACATCCGTTAAATGTTAGTTCTTGAAAATATCATCATACATTGTTTATTACATCATTTGAGTTTTTACTATGATATCAAGTTATTAGAACATGGAATCAAAACTATTAAATTGACTTATTTTATTAATAGAGATTATTTTATAGTGGTGGATGGTTCGTATTATCATTATCATTATCTTATTATTGTTATTTTAATTTATTAGATTATATCATGTTAAATCTAATTATAAAAAATATGAAAATTAAATACATTGAATTGATATTGTTTATCGTTAAGATTGCATGCAATGGCGTATAGATATAGTTATTATATTATTAACTTGAAAATTGAATATTATCATCTTTGGCATTAATCTAAGAGATTGATAATATGGATAATAGAATAATTAGATATTGGGAAATACCAAACTAAAAAGAGGTGCACATTGAAATGATGTATTGCCATTGTTATTAGAGATGAGATAAACTCTATCTATGTTATTCATGATTATGTCTCCTAGGTGCTTACAAGATGGATGACGGCCATATCATTCTTAACTCTATTTTCTCGGGTGATTACTTGCGCAAGGAGATAAGGCATTCAAGAAGCGATCTGGATTGTTATTTACTGCACTTGCGAAGATCAAAGCCGTGCTAACCGGTTGCAGTCAATTTGAAGAAGAACCACCACAAGAGCAAGCGGAGGAACCGACACCAGATCAATCCACTCCTAATGCACCCGATACGGCAATTATGACTCGAACCAGAAGCAGACGTAATCCCCCGAGAAAAACAAGGAGACAGTGATCATTTCACGAGTTATGTAATGATATGGATAATGTATATAAGTTGAAGTGGCCGGTGTAAAATTATTTCTTACAAACATATCAAGTTATGTTGAATTTATGGTTTTTTCTATGTAATGATCTCTCTTGTTCGGTTTTTCTCGTTTTAATATAAACACTATTTCATTGTATCATAGTTGTATCGAAATATCTATATATCGGAGTATCCATGTTTCATTATATCATTATTTCGGTGTATCATGAGTATCTGTATATTTGTGTATCAGCAATATCATTATATTTTCGTATCTGGAGTATCATTGTGTGTTGGTGTATCATTATAATCCACTGATTGATGTATCAGTGTATCAATGAGGTTGGTGATGTGTATCCGTATTTAATTGTATGTTTTCTTGCTTCCTTGCCTAAATTCCAAAAATAATATATAAATACGTAGTAATAAAAGTCCATACACTGCCGTTACTTTTATTACAACTAAATATATCAATTAACCACTGGAATATTCAAAGGCCGAGTTGATGGCCACTGTTCGGGATGGCAGTCCGAAAGAACGGGATTCGTTCGGACTGACAGTCCGAACGAAACCTCGCTGTTCGGACTGACAGTCCGAACAGCGGGGGATCGTTCGGACTGTAAGTCCGAACGAATTCGGATCGTTCGGACTGTAAGTCCGAACGATCCTAATTCGTTCGGACTTACAGTCCGAACGACACCCTGCTGTTCGGACTTACAGTCCGAACGGGTTAAAAAAAATTCTGCGCGAGAGGGAAGAAGGGCAATATGGGAATTTTTTTTTGAGGGCAAACTTGATATTTATACTGAACTTTAACTGGGCTCACTAGGAAAAAACTTGTGCCCATTTAGAAGTTCCCCTCTCCTTCCTCTTCTCGATTCTTCATTCAAAAATCCACGAACTCATCAAAACTCAATGGCGGCCGTCGCGTCTCTCCACCACGAGCCTCCCCAACCGATGCAATCCGATCCGTAGAGTCTCTGGAGCTCACGTCAGCCGTCGGATCTCCACCCGTCGAGCTCCAGCGGTGGAGCCTCGGCCCTAAGCACATCCATGTCCTCAACTTCGCTGCATGCGCCGTGAGTGAACTTTCTTTAATTTTTTTGGGGAAGTTTTTATCTGGGTTTTTGAGATTGAGGTCGACTTGCTGGGAAAGGTCGCAGCTTGCAAGTGATTTGGGGGGAAATTTCATTGATTCTGCAAACTATCAGTTTTTTTTTTTTTTTTTTTTTTTTTTTCTTCCTCTAAAGGAAAAGAAATTAACAAAAAATTGAAACATAATTGGGGAAACTTTATCTGGGTTTTCTCCACTGAGGTCAAATTGCTGTGAAAGATCGAAACTTTCGAGTCATAGGAGGGGAAAGTTCATGTCTTTTGCAAAATATCAGTTTCTTTTCGTTAGTTCTTATATAAGAAACAAAAAATGTGGGCTTGGAGGCGAAATAATGTAGTTAGAGAACCTCTAAATGCATGTTATTGGGGGAAAATTTCAAATCAATTCTTAAGATTTAAGATCCTTCGTAAGGGGCTTTGGCAAGTTGGCCATAATAACATCCTTTGCATTGCCCTTGAGCCCACAGTTGATTTGTACCAAGGCAAAAAATAGATAGAAGAAGTGTTGACAAGAGTTTATACTATTCCTAGAGTTGTCCGAACCCATATCAAAGTTTCTTTTAAACTATGCCAATGTCATGGAAGTAGCCAAACAAGGTGTCCTGAATTAAGCTTGTAGGCGCTCCAAGTTTGAGATCTTATAGATATGAGTTTGTAGTATATATTCATATCGTCGTGTGCTCATGTTTAGGACACTCAATCACTTGTCAAGCATGTCTCATGCCGTGTTTAGGTAACACCGCCGTGTTGATGGTACCAAGATGTGCACCAATTGGTAAAATCTTTCCGATGGTTAATCAGTCCCCATTGTTTCAAATAGCAAGCGCCACTCTTCCTTTTCCGAAACCTACAGCTAACCATCGAGGTTGACAGTGAACCACCCAAACATGGGAGGACACCATAGGATGAAAGAAATTGCCCCGAGTACATTGAGACAAGGAGATGAACATATCACTAAGTATGTCATTAAGTCATTTCCGCAACTCAATAATGTGAGATGTAGTTCTGTATGATCGCCTTTTTAGTGGCCATAGAGAAGAAGTAGTGGCTGCCAAAATTTGTGAACTCCCTCGCTTTAGTGTATTAGAGTTATTACAGCTCACAGAATGATCATTGATAAGCGACGCAGAACCAGAGGCAATATGCATCAGAAAGGTTGTTTTCTTAAAAGTGTACCTTGTTTGGCTTTCGATTTTGTCAGATTTTTGAGATTATATTGCAACAACCTTTTATATCCTTTTTAAGCGCATAGTGATTTTGTTGCTCTATTGTTTTCATTATTAACCGCTGCAAAAGTTTTGCATGATTATGAGGTTGCTATATAGGTGAAATATTTTAAAAAATTGCGACTTTTTTGAACATTGTTTGAAAATCGTTGTATTGGATGATTAAAATACTATCGTCGCATGTACTCCAATACCCGAGCAATGGGTAAAGAGGTATCCACCGAGATACGGAGATCCTTGGAGACTGCGGCTATAGGACCGATGCTCGGACAAGAAATCCTAGCAGAGGAAGAGCTTCCTACTGCCGAGGAAGACCTGGGAACTGGATTGACCAGAACCCAACTCCGAAATAGGAATCGAAGAATAAGGCGAAAAGCCCTCAAAGCCTGCCTCAGACGCAAGGCTAATGGACGCGAGACTATGGTCCCTCGCAAACTGGCTCGTGCTAATTGCGAGACCGGTTATTATCGCATTAAACGCGAAGTTACGACTTGCCTTAAAAGCAAGGGAAAGCCAGCGTGGGATTTTCCACGCGAGGCTATTGCTGAGCCAGCGTGTGATTTTCCGCGCGAGACTATTTCTGAGCCTAGCGAGAGATGCGAAGCCAGCAAGATTTGCGCTAGTCGCAATATATCTGACACTCGCGAAAAAAGCGAGTATAAAAATTCTTTCAAGCCAGCGTGTGATTTTCCACGCGAGGCTATTGCTGAGCCAGCATGTGATTTTCCGCGCGAGGCTATTGCTGAGCCTAGCGAGAAACGCGAAGCCAGTAAAATTTGCGCTAGTCGCAAAATTTCTGACACTCGCGAGAAACGTGAGTATAAAATCTCTTTAAAGCCAGCATGTGATTTTCCATGCGAGGCTACTACTGAGCTTAGCGAGAAATGCAAAGCCAGTAAGATTTGTGCTAGTCGCAAAATTTCTGATGCTCGTGAGAAATGCGAGTATAAAATCTCCTTAAAGCCAGCGTGTGATTTTTTGCGCGAGGCTATTACTGAGTTTAGCGATAAAAGCGAAGCCAGTAGCACTTGCGAGAAGCGCAACATTTTTGATACTCGCGATAAACGCGAAGGTAAAAGCTCTTTACAGCCAGTGTGTAAATCTCCACGCGAGGCTAATACTGAGCTTAGCGATAAAAGCGAAGCCAGTAGTACTTGCGATAAACGCAAGGTTCCCCAGCTCCGCGTAAATCGCGAAGACGATTGGCAAATTGTCGTTAATCATAAAAATCGCGCTAGACACGAAGTTATCACTTGTGTTAATCGCAAGGATAAGCAAGCGTGTGATGTGCTTTCTCCATGCGAGGCTACTGAACTTAACTCTAAAACTGGCCAAAGTGCCAAGATTCGTGTAAAACGCGAAGATAAGCCAGCATGTGATGGACTTCCTCCACGCAAGGCTATCAGACCTAAACAAAAACTTGAGCTAAGCGTTAATCGCAAAGCCAAGGATTCTTGCGCGAATCGCAAGGCAAAGCCAGCGTGTGATTTTCCACGCGAGGCTAAGCATAAAGAAGAAGATGAATTTCTTCGGAAACGCCAAGCCAGCGTAAAACGCGAGGCTAGCGTCAAACGCGAAGCTATAGCTCAACTTCGCGTAGATGATTCAGAACGCGAAGCTAACATCCAGCTCCGCGTAAAACAGCCTGAATATAGAATCAAGGCTGATAATCGGGTTATTAGACAACATGTCGACACCAATGACCCTGAAAAGCTTCAGTGGGCCCCTAGACCCTCTCAACAACCAGGTGGCCCCCACTAATCTTCGTCATCCGAGGTCACCAATCTCAGAAATTACTTGACAAAAATAAGAAATATGACTCAAGTTCAGCCACACTCAACATGTCATTGTGAGCAGCTCATAACAGCCATATCTGCTGTATTGGATAAATGTTGTTGTACCAAAAAGGGAGTGTCTGCATTTAACAAAATAACTAAGTCTCGTCAAGATACCCCGAAGAGGAGAAAGAGTGATCTGAGATACAAAATTAAAGAAAAAGAATTAAACGCAGTGACCTCAAATATGGTCGGCAAGGGCAAAAAGATTATGGAAAAAGAATATGAGTCAGATGCAGACGATGAAGAATCTAATCATTTTACCTGACTCAAATCTGGTGCTGTCGCTCCTCGGAATTATAAGAAACTTTCAAAAGGTTCTTATGATGATGACAGCGACAATTCAGCTATAGCTTCCCCAAAATCTCGTGCATCTTCCCGACCGCGAAAATCAGCGTCACATATGGTGGATAGGTCCGATGACATTGACCAGAGAATGAAAGCCTAAGAGCAGATGATTCGAGGTCGGCAGAAGGCCATTGATGACCTCAAACTAATGCTTCTAAAAGTGGTCAAAAATACCCAGAAGATAGCCGATGATAAGGTTAAAACTTCTTTGGAACTGCCACCTAAGACAAATGAAGAAACTAAAGAAGAAAAGGCTTATTCGATGCATAAGGATGATGACAAATATTCTTTCCATGATTCTCATGGAGAAAAGATCGAGAACTTGCAAAGCCAACTTGATGTCTTGATGCACAAGAAGGAACTGAAGGAATCAGGGGTTTCAAGGCCATATCCGCCTGAGTGGAACTTCGCCCCTTATTCAGAAAAATATAAACTGCTCAAATTGGAGTCATATGATGGGAAGGGGTCCCCAAGCCAGCACCTATATTACTTTTTATCGCAGGCAGGTCATTTGATGGGAAATGATCCCATAATAACCAAGATATTTGCGAGCACCCTGCGAGGGCCTACTTTTACATGGTTTATGCAGTTGCCCCCAGGAACCATAAATACTTGGTATGATGTCGAGAAACAGTTCTTGACACGTTTCTTTGAGGATGATACCGAAATATCGGTTCATTTCCTCCTTGCGACGAACCAAGGGGAAGAAGAAACGGTTAAAAATTTTATTCAACGCTTCAGGGAAAAGTCCGTGTATTGTCGACACGGTATGACCCAGGAAACCCTGGTGAAAACCTGCAAGCGGCGTGCTGATAAGAATGGGAGCTGTAAAGTCCAAAACTTGGAAAGATCTGCTAAGGCAGGGAGAGTAGGCGGAAGATATAATTCGCCGGATTGAAGAATCTCGTAGCACGAGAAACTCTATGAATAACAGGCCATATCCATAGAATCCTAAAAATAAAGGGAAGGCTATGATGATATCAGTTGCAGATCCGAAACCAAGACCTCAGAATTCGAGAGGTGCAGGTCAAAATAGGCCCCGACAAGATAAAATTTATACATTTAAGACTGAGCAGACTGGTACTCTGTTCCATCTCCTCCTCAGAAAGGGCTTGCTAAAACTTTTGAAAAATGAAAAACCGGAAGACGTTGGTAAAACCAACGACCCTAACTATTGCCTGTACCATCGGAACGTCGGGCACCCAACTAAGGATTGTTATTCTCTTAAGAACCGAATTCAAGTATTGATAGAAGCTGGAGTTCTCACACTTAAAGAGGAACAGAAGAAGGTTTCTGCAAATATGGCAACTTTAGTAATAGGAACCAAAGAGTTCCCTACCAGAGCGATCCCTGTACCAGTAGGGAAGCCAATATCGACACCAAGCATGGGCAGCCCGCACTTGCAAGCTAGCCCCTTGGATATGCTCCGAACCACAGCTGTGACAAAATCGTCCTCATTGGCTAGCAGCCGGATTTGGCTGGGGGTGCCGAAAATATTGACGATGATAAATATCATGCTTCTGCTATTCTCAATAGCCATTGGAATGGCTAATTGGGTGCTATAAATAAAAATATGCTGTTAAAGCAGCGGGAAGAGGAGATCAAGTTCCTCGCCAACCCTATCATACTGGGGGTAAAAGTATGAAATCATTTGTCCAATGCCTTTAAAGCAGCGGGAAGGAGAGATCAAGTTCCTCGCCAACCCTATCATACTGGGGGTAAAAGTATGAAATCAACTACCCAATGCTGATTAAAGGCAAATGGGAGAGGAAATCAATTCCTCGACAACTCAGCATGCTGAGGGGAATAGCATGGCTAGCCCAACGCAAACGGCAATTGATAAAGACTAACCAAATTCGTTTATAGCTGGGGGTTTGCTAAAAATTCTGTGGACCTGTCATGTTAAACTTTTACCTCTGACAGTATGATTTGGATCATTCCCACTTGTTCAAGTTACGCAGATGAGTACTTGGACTCCTTCTTAGGCATGCGCAAATGGGCGCCTCTGACCTAAAATTTGATGAATCCTAACCCGATAATCTTGGTGTGCCCAGTTCAAGCTATGCATGAGAGCGTTGGACCGCCTCCACTTATTCAAGTTACGCAGATGAGCACTTGAACTTCTTTCTTACTAGGCATGCACAATTAGGCGTCTCTGCCGAAATTTGGTGATCTTTAGCCGATTACCTCGGTATTAACAAATCTAAGTTACGCAAATGGACCTTAGATTGTTTTACTAAAACAATGAATCATCTATTTGTTGAGCAAGCAAATTCTTGAAGCCGACAGATAGAGAGGAAAATATTTGCCTTTACTTCATAAAAGAAAAAGATTACAGAAGAAGAGGGAGTTATAGCTCTCCCAAAAGCTTCAATAATCCGACATCAAGCCTCCATGGAGTGTTAAAATTCCCTGGTTCACATGCAAAAGATCTCCTCTGCAAATGTCAACTATGATCTGTTTAAAGTTCTTAGTAGATTATCTAAAGATACAGCTACAAGAATCCTAATGAAGATGCACAAGTTGGATTCGACATGCTACAAGCCCTTAGATGATCATCCCTATCGCCTTGGAAAGCAACAGAGATTGTCATCTAACAGAAATGATCCTCAAGAAAACTTAATGAGCTGTCGCAGAGTTCTTGTAACTCCTTCAAAAGTTTATCTTTTGGAGTCAGGGCTTGAAACCTGCAACTATGTTGAAAAGCATATGCTTCTGGCTTCCTTAGAGTTATTTTTGCTGACGAAGACTGGTAGAACCGCATGAACTCCTTTTCAAAAAGGATCTGGTCCAAGCACTTCACTGCAAAAGAGGAATCAAGAGTTAGAGAAAACTCGAAAAATCTTCTAAGTATGGAAACGCGGAGCTAAGGATAAAACTCCGCGCGCAGTTGAGGAAATAGCCTCGCGTTGAGACGCGACTGCTAATCAAAATAGCCTCGCGTTGAGACGCGACTGCTAATCAAAATAGCCTCGCAATTTAAACGCGACTGCTAAATCAAAATAGCCTCGCGATTTAAACGCGACTGCTAATCAACATAGCCTCGCGATTGAAAAGCGACTGCTAGTTAAAATATCCCCGTATTTCAAAACGCAAGGATGACGCGATAACTTCGCGTAGAGAAAGATTAGAGTTCCTTTCTGACTTCTCCTTCTCCTTCAAAGCCTTACGGCCGGCGAACGGCGATCTCGCCGGTTCAAAAATGACTGGTCGGTTAAAACCAAGCCAAAACACTCTAAAGTTAGTTTGAGGAGTTTCAAAGTTGGGAATTTTTACCTCCAATTGGTGCAGTAAGGATTGGCTCGCTGTTGTGGCCACTGCCTCGGCCACTGCTAACGACGGCCGTCGATGGTGAGGAAGCGCGCGACGCCGTACTCTTCTTAGATGACATCCTAGTGATGGAAAATCTTTGGAAAGTCGAAGGAAGTTCGATGGAAGATCATTCCTTCAAATTGATTCGCCTGATTCGCCTGAGCTCTGAGCACTTGAAATTCTTCGGATGAAATGAAGAAGAAGAGCTTGAGGCTCTATTTAAATGATCCGCCTCTTGGTATTCGGCGCGAAAGTCAGAGCAAGAGTAATTACCGAGCTATTAATGAGCAGTTACTCACTGAAACGCGAAGCTATTTAGCTCCGTGCAAGTGAACTAAACGCGAGATAAACTTGGTATTTTAACTCCGCGTTTCAGTTTAAGTATCCAAAGTATTTCAAAATTTGCTAAGTTCTAAGTCATTTTGAAAACTTTAGAGGGGGTTCTATTGGCAGTGAAAATTTCTAAGTAAATAGAGTTTTTCACAACAGAACGCAGAGCTAACTCTGTAGCTCCGCGTTTGGCTATAATAGCCTCGTGTTTGAGAAAAACGCGGAGTTAATAAATAACTCCGCGTTCTGGTTCTTTAGCTCCGTGTTAACTCCGCGTGAGCAGATTTCATTAGAATCCTAGATTGATTGTGATTGAGATTTGGGCTTATCCAATACCCAAATTGAGTCCAATCAGAATTCTAAATCAAGATATTTAAATCAATATTAAATATTTGATTAGAATCCTTGATGAATACAAAAATCTTGATTCATATTCCTATGGATATCTTGATTCCTATTCCTATGGATATCTTGATTCCTATTCCTATGGAAACTCTAATAAGCAGTAAAGTCTATAAATACCCTCTTTGAGGAGACTTTAGGGAGGATGAATCAATAATAGATCAATCTTTTTGATCATCGGTCTTCTTTTTGGATCCTTTGACAATGCAAGTAAGCGAGAGAGCCTTGAAGTCAGAGATATTCTTCTTCTTCCTTTCGGTTCTTAGAGAATTCAAGTTACGCATAGAGCCTTGAGTTCGGAAAAGACCGGAGAAGATAGTCTACAGTAGGCCGTCATCTTCAAGAGAGAAGAGCTCGACGTTCGATCGTCCAAAAGAACTACTATAGATCTCATCGCCACTGATCCCACGTTTATATTGTAAAAGAGAGAGATTGAAATATAAAATCCTCTCGTTTGTTCTTCTTTTCATCTTGTTCACTTCTATTGTAATTTAAGTTAATTCAATGGGAGGAAAGCAAAGAATTTCTGCTGCGAACATATCAGTATATAGGACTGCGCTCCTGGAGCTTATACTCATCAGAGTTCATGTTCATTAGTACCTAGCGGTATGTCCTGGAGCAGTACCAAGAATCATGGCCGTGGTCCCGTGTATGCACGGGATACTCGTAAAACATATGGCACACTACTTCTGACAGTTCCAAATAAATTCACAAAACATATTATGATATCATATTACACTTGCATGCTTAAATATTTTTGTATTAGTTGCAACGTCATCCATGACATGTGTATATGAACATACAAATTGACTATTATTATTCTCAATACAGCTGCAATTTCTCACGTTCTACTCTATCGTAATGATTTGTAATATATTCATGATTTTATAGTTCATATAACTCTTTACCGTTATATTAAATTTCAACAATATTCAAGATATATTTCACTACCAGTGATTGAGTTAATATTCTCTTTAAGAAATGTATAATTTAATACATGTCCCATATTCTTTACAATGTTTAAAATTTTAATACTATTATCATTATATAATTTTATTAAGTTTTATATTTTATTTAAATATACACATAGCGTGTCTGTGTATTATTATTTTTCCTCTTATAGTACTTGTTAGGTCGTTCTAACAACACTGCTTTGGCACGCCCAGATATTGATTTGCAGATTAACGAGGAGAAAGATTCAACACAGCTGCAAACATATCTCAAGGAGTTAACCGAATTTTAATAAGTATGTTTGCCGTAAGAGGGTCATGAGAGAGACTCTTTCTAGTATTTGTTGTCTTTAGGAATTATTATTTATTATTATTCAAACTTAAATTTTCGATTATGTAAAAAGAACTCATTTTGATCTTCCTACAGACTTGTCTTAATCATTATTGTTTAAAATGATTTATTGTTTTATTTCCTTGTTATTATCTAATTGTATATGCGTACGTATTTGTGGCAGTTGTACACATGTATTCATGTGTTTTAGGCTTGGCGTATTTATTTATGATACGTCGCCGAACGCTACCCGTATTTTGGGATACGGGGCGTTACAGTAAAGCCCAATTTTCTGCCCAAAAATGGGCCTTCAACCTGCGGTGGCGTGTTAAAATACATAATAATTTTCTTCAACTCTCACCATAACTTTGGAATTTTAGTCTCATAATTTATTCCTTTTGTCGCTGATTACTGGAGAAAGATACATACTTGCTGCATTGATTTCATAATGCTCTGAACTTGGTTTGTTGCTATTATTCATCTAAGGGCTATCCTAAGAATCTAATCAGATAAGGTGGAGTTTTCATCACTCATCATTCGTCAGCCATCCAAAAATAAAATTCATTAGATGTAGGCCCTAAAGACTTTTCACACATAAAGTCTAGAAACATATCAGTATTAGTGTTTAGTAGTATGAATTTGTTTTGATTGAGTCAGTTTCTCCATTAGTCATCTTTTCTTCCATAAGATAATAACAAGGAATTAAAATAATAAATTGCTTTCAAAAATACGGATCAAAGCAAGTTTATAGGAGAGCCAAACGATCTTCATTACATCATCAAAAAGTTTAAGTAAACACAAGAAATATGAATAACGAAGTTTCTAAAAAAACAGAAAATTAAATAAACTAGACGAGTCTCTATCATGTCCCTCCTTCAGCAAATGCATTTATTGAGAATCTGCTAATTCCTTGAAATATGATTTCAGCTATGGTGGGTTTTCCTCCTCGTTAACCTGTAAATTAGTATCTGGGCGTGTCAAATCCGGATCGTTAGAATGACCTCGTAAGTGCTATAAAAAATGGATAATAATATACATGCACGCTATGTTTGATATATATATATATATATATATATATATATATATATATATATATATATATATATATATATATATATATATATATATATATATATATATATGCATGAAATAAGTGATATATAAAATATATGTCATGATAATAAGAAAATATATCTTATAAATTGAATTATGGATTTAATATACTTGTCTTGAATATACTAGTGATTAACATGTAGCATATGCATGTTCTGAATGATTTGATAGCAAATATAAAAAAAACGGAGATAAACATGTATATAAAACTTACTATGTCTTGTTGATGTCTAATGTGAATTACTTTGGAACTGTTAGGAGGAAAAATCACATATTTTAAGAGGGTCTCGTACATGTCCAGGATCACGACCCTAAGGCTCCTTGTACTGTCCCATAACGTACCGCTAGATACTCAAGATGATGGACGAGCATATGCTCCGGACCGAAACTGTAATACCCTAAATTTCGAGCTACCTGTATTACTCTCTTGAGACCAATGGTGCCGAATAAGTCCACCGAAGTCGATTTTGGACACCGAAATAACTTTCGGTTAACATAAATTTAAATCCCCAAACCCAAATGATATTCGGTCTTCGCGATTATTAGTTTTGTAATATTTAGGATTTTTAGAGATTTTTCTTACGAGGCCGAAAAATACTCCCAAAATTGTTAATTTAATAAAATAAAAATTATCCTTCTAATTATTTCGGAATTTCAGTTCATTTATTCCGGACATCGAAATAACAAACGGATAATTTTGTAGTGTTCCCCTCATCAAGCACTACGTCCTGCATAAATTTGGTAGCATTTGGAAAACGTTTATCGGAACCGTAAATAATAAAATATTAAATAAATTAGAAATTATTTTAATACTTTCGTAACAAATTTTAATTGCACACCCTCAAAATAATTTTCGTTGTGCTTTCGAATGGAGGGGTTGGTGTGGCTGACAGGAGGATTACGTGGTGAATGGAGGGTTGGTGTGGCAAGCCGGGAGGATTTTTAAGTTGTTAAATTACAAATTTACCCTTAAATTATTTCTTCTCTCACCCTTCAGCCTTTTCTCCCTCACTTCTCCTTTGTTTTCTTCTCGGCCAAACCAGCAGCAGAGGAGCAGAGGAAAGAAAAGAGAGAGAGAAAAGAGAGAGGAGAAAATAAAATAAAATAAAATAAAATAAAAGAGAAAGAAAAGGAAAAATCAAACCAAATCGGGGATTCGAACCGAATATTCGAGACCAAGCCGAGGCAAGTAATACTGCTATTTTCGTTCATTTCGTTATTTTATTTATATTTATTTCCTTTCGTTTCATTATTTACATTTGTATGTAAATTATTTTTTTGAAAATGCTCAATTCATATTTTAGATTATTAATTGATATTGAGAAGTAAGGCAAATTATTAGGTCAATTTTGATATATATATATATATATATATATATATATATATATATATATATATATATATATATATATATATATATATATATTATTACAGTTGTTTATTTTCGGTTTTTAAAAAATAAATAAATAAATAAATGCATACGGTTGAACCTAGCCATGCAAAATTAACTTAGCCATGCAAAATTAGAAAGAAAGGAGAAAGGGAAAAAAAAATAAATAGAAGGAGAGCTGGGCCGAGAGAAAAGTGAAAAAGTAAAAAAAAAAAAACAAAGAAAGAAAGAGAAGAAAAAAAAAAGAACTGGGACTAGCCCAACCTAGAAAAAGAAAAGAAAAGAAAAAGAAAAGAAAAGAAAATATGAACTGGGCCTGGCCCGGCCCAAAGAAAATAACAGAAAAAAAAAAGAAAAAGAAAAAAAGAGAGATCATGGGCTTGGGCTGCAGAAAAAAAAATAAAATAAAAGAAATAAAACTGGGCTTGATGGATTTGGGCTAGGAAAGAAGAAAGAAAATAATAATAATAATAATAATAATAACAGTAGGCCCGATCCAATCTTGTAAAATAAAAATAAACTAGAAGGAAGAAATGGGCTTGGGCTAGGAAAGAAAAAGACATAAAAATAATAATAACAGTAGGCTTGGTCTTGGTTTGGATTAATTGGACTTAATTGATAAATTAATAATAGTAATAAATTAGATTTTAATTAAAAGAGAAATGTATATTAAAATATATGATTGAGCCTAGAAATATAATAAATGCATACATTGGGTTATTGGTTGGTATTAAGAATGAAACCAGATTATTAAATAATTTTAATGAGATGCATTGTATAATTATATTCCAATATATCATGTGTTAATATATCATGGTACAAGTCTTATGCTTTAATATTACATGTCACATGCTTTGATATTACAAGTCATATGTTTTAATATTATAGATCATGTGTTATGATACTACATGTCATGTACAGTCCTGAAAATGCAAGCATGTTATCATGAATTGAAAAACAATTAAAGAAGGGTTATAAAATTTTCATGTGCATAATTCATTATGAATACGAGAATGAGAGAAACTATATGATGGATAAGAGCCTTTCCGTATAAGGATTGATTGTATTGTTAGGGCCGGGATTCTATTACTGCAGCGGCCTGGGTGATTACTGGATCACCAATTGATATCTACCCAGAGTGGTAAGTCCGTCACTGTAATACAGTACGGAACGTGATTGAGTGCCTACGGCATATCATGGTTCAGCGCCATGAATATTGGGGCCGGGTCTCGGGTATGCACGGGCACTTATACGACAATGGAGAATAGCGCTATCTTATCCATTAATACAGTTTCAAAATTAAATTGGACGATGACTGAGACCAATAGAATATATGACTAAATAGATAGAGTAGTTATTGTCATGTTCATTTATTTATGCATTTATTTATACTTGTCTTCATGTTAATTTATATGTTGCCTTCATGTTAAATTATATGCACACAATGACATAAACAACACTGACATAAATATGCTCATGCATATTGATATTCCTGTACTATGATAGTACACAATTTCTCTTTTTAAATGTATTACTTGCTAGGTTTAATCCCCTGGGTTTTGAACCCAGATTTGGAATGTGAAGATGGGGATCCAGCCCAAGTTGAGAACCCGTACTTCGTTGGACAGATCGAGTGACAATAGGCAAGCGAAGTACCCCTGAAAAACTTTTGTAGATTTTGTTTATATTTCCTTTTGTCTGGGCACTGCTTTTCTCTTTGACTCTTTTGTGTTCATATTTAAAGTAGTGTGCCATTTTATATAATAAACTTTTTGTATAAATCAAATCTTTTCATTTTCAGACATGTTATTTACTTATCTGATTGTGGCAGTAGTTACGGTTATTCAAATATTCTGTGACTGTTGGGTTGTTTAGTGCAAGTAATAAGTAACGTCCTCCGTTTTGAGAAGCAGCTGAAAAACGGGGGCGTTACAGAAACCCTATAACATGATAAGATGGTAATGCAGTAATCACTCAGAACCTCTATGGTAGGTCTCTAAAATTCGGTTATGCAACTTAAAAATATATACCTCTCAAAATATGCGTTCAATTTCCTCCATTCAGTCCCCTCTTAACCCCATTATTTAATTTAATATTCAAAGAGTAATAATTCTACAAGTTAGCATGTAAATGACAATATAGAATGAACACTATATACATTAGTTTTGATTATGGCGAACAAGGGTATCACTAGATAAAATTCATATAATTGCACAAAGTAACCCTAATGCATCGATGAAAGGTTTTCACCATCGATAGTCGCTTGGCAAATTTAGTTTTGATTATGGTAGAAATCATAACATAAATCTAGAACATCACTTGCACTTATACATTAAAAGAACGAAATTTTATTTTTTATATATGTAAAATTTCTTATATATGTATTTAAAGTAACAAGGTAAGAAAAGAAATTAAAATCAGCACTTGCCTCAAAGATTCTGCTCCGAAAATTGTCTGCGAACAATTTAGATTAGATCTACTTTTTCTTTTTCTCTCCTTCTCTTTCCTTTCTTTTCTTCTCTGTTCTTTTCCTTCTTCTTTTTTTTTTCCCTCTCCTTTTTCCTTTTTTTTCTCTTTTTTTTTTTCTCTCTTCTCTGCATTCAACAAAGAAAAGTTTCTTTCTCTGTTTTTTTTTTAAATTATTAATGTTCAATTTGTTTAGTTTTTAGGTTTTATTTAGATATTTAGGTTAAGGCAAAATTACATAAGATAAGTTTAAAACTAACTAAATTTGATATTATCAAGTTAACTAGTATTTAGATGAACACAAATTGCAAAATACCGAAATATCAGATTTGTTAAATAATAATAATATTATTACTATCATATTTATTTATTTATTTTTTATCTTTTTAAGAAAAAATAGTTTTTTTAATTTAATAATATTGGGGTGTTACAAAAAGGGAGTGATATTATCAAACTGTTGACTAATATAGGTAACGGTCTATAGGGCTTAGTGCGAATTCTAATCTTCAAGTATAATAACTTATATATCCTCCATACTATATGTGTTTTGATTGTGATTAATCTTTCACTTAACTACAAAACTTATAGGTTACTTGCATGAATTCATCCGAAAATGTTATATAAAGCATTTATGCTTATTTTAAGAGAAACTATCGAGAAACTAATGTTGTACAAAGTACAATTGATACATTGAATTAAATTTTATTATTCGGAAACATGAAAATAGAATCTAGAAATTAAATTGCAATTAAATTACTCATCTATGCTACCCATCCAATCCACCCCAAAATAACTCGGCAAAGGCCTCCGCATGGTCCGGTTCGAGCACGATCGACACTTGAACCGCTCCCTCCTCCTTCCCACCAACCAAAGCAAATTCCCCGGGCCAGTTCATCGAAACCGACTCGAACCGCTCCGGTCGACCCCACCCGAAATCAGCCTCGTAGACCCGAAATCTCGGCGAAGCAGTCGCAATCACAACAACTCGAGACTTGAGCGCTTCATTGAAATTCTCGATCCAGCTCTCACAATCGCTCAACGGATCCTTCGCAACCTCGTCGATCGACTTGCGAATCGCCGTACATGCTTTGATCAGTCCATCTCCGGCGACGAGTTCGCCGACGGAGACTCTCGGGATGACGCTGCGTACGCAGTTGCCGAAATAGCCCTCGGGGACCGGAGGGTCGAGCCGGGCTCGGCAGTCCATTAAGAAGCCGAAGACGGTTTGCTCACTCGGGTCGTCGAGGGGCTTGGACCGGACGAAGCATGACCAAACATGGGCCGAGATGGCCGAGAAAGTCGACGGGGGTTCTTCCAGCGTAGCCCGTCGCTTCAAGTGTCGAATAGATGTCACGTCGAGCACGAGAGTTCGTCGGATGAGATGAAGGCTCCTGTCTAACCCCGATAGCATAGGAGAGTACCCCGTCTATCAAGAACATCAACATGATTAATTAGAAACTCATTTTCGGAGCAACGTAACAAAAAGAAAAATGACGGCACTAACATTGGGAAGAGATGGCGCCCTGCTCCGAAGTAACTCTCGCGCAATCTCCACTCCCCTTGGATGTTTTATCACCGACCGATCGTAGAAAATCGATGGCTTCGTCGGAAGATCCAAACCGTTCATCTTGGCCCGACTCGTGCTAGTCCATGCTTGGACGAACTGCTGCATAGCTTTTCCATCGACGATCGCATGGTGAACGCTATATCCTACGGCCACTCCACCACACGGGAATCTAGTAACCTATATATATCTCCCAAAAAACATATAATAAAATATTAATTATCGATGCGTATTAATTTTCACGTGTACTAATTAATGTCAAGTGCCTACCTGCACGGCGAACACCGGAAAGGGCAGGACGCCGACGTCCATCGCCGGCACGAGCTTCGAGAACGACACGACGTCATGGACCTCGTTGACTGCGAGCCGGCGCAAGTCGAGATCGGATTCGGCCGCAACGAAAGTGACTTCCTGGGCGGAGGGGTCGATTTCGACCTCCCCGGTGGAGGAGACGTAAGTGAGCTTCCCTGCAAGTGGCGGGAAGTCGAGGAGAGTTTCCGTAAGTGAGGACTTGAGGAGGTGGAGAAGTGATGGAAAAGAGATGGGTGGGTGGGGGGTGGGATAGAGCATGATCCTTTGGACTGGTGGCAATGCGATCCAAATGGAATCAAACATGGAGAGCTTGGTCGGAAGTGGTTTCTCAGGGAGCGGAGGAAGTGGGATTCTGGAGACTTCAAGGATCTCAACTCCACCACCCATTTTCTTTTTTTTTCTTTTTTTCAAGTTTTAAGGAGGCTTGAAGTTGAAGAAGGTATAAATATAGAGAAAATTGAAGGGAAGATGTATACAACTTGATAGGAATTAATTCATTTCTTTGATATTAAGTAAATTTTTTATGATTTTTCCTATCCACAATTAATGTTATTTAATTTATTTTCTCGGAATTTTTTTTTTGAACCGTCAAAATTGAGCACGTAGAAGTTCAAAAATGGTCAAAGATAGGAATTGAGATGGGGCTTTCGTCAGGAGTGATGTATGGATGCACATGGAAATGTTTTCTGTGTGCTCACAGGATGGGGACTTAGCAAAGACATGCTTCGCGTGACAGGATTGCATTGTTAGCTGCCCCCACGAGCCTGGCATGATGCACGGTTGCTTTCTTCGGGGAATCCTATCATCATCATAAAGTTTATATTCGCTATTTATTTTGGATGGATGTGATAAGAATATGGCATAATAGGCCCATGCTCTGCACTAGATTAAGGGAGGTTTCCCAGGAACACACAATTTTTCCTAATGGGCCAATTTTATAACTATTCGGACCGTGAGCTCGCATAAAAAAAAAACAGTGAGAAGTCGGCTCGCTTGGAAAATCGGGGAACTTCTAAAGGGGCACAACTTTTTTCCTAGTGAGCCCAGATTTCCTAGTGAGCCCAGTTAAAATTTAGAATGAGAAAAAATTTCTTAGTGAGCCCAATTTATTTCCCAAAATACCCTTCCCTCCTATCCTAAATCCTAACTTCCTCTCCTCTCTCTCAACTCAGCCCTCTTCTCCTTCCAACCCTCTCCCACTCCCCCCGCCGCCACCCCCTCCGACGGGACCGCCCGACCCCACCCAGCTCCGGCCGCCTCCACATTCCTCCGCTCCTATCCCCTCCGCCCCAACCCCCTCCGCCCTCACCCGCCTCCGCCCCGACCCCCTCCGCTCTCGCCCGCCTCTGCCCGCCCCCAAATTCTCCGACCGTACCCCCTCCGCCCCCAGCTGGCTCCGCCCCCACCCGGCTCCGCCCGACCCAAGCTCCCCGCCCGCCCCCACATTCTCCGCCCCTACCCCCTCCCCCCCCCCCCCACCCGCCTCCGCCCGGGCCCCCCACCCTCCGCCCGCCCCAACGCGCGCCGCCTCCACCCGCTGCTGCCACACCCCCACTCTCTGTCTCCAGTGTCCGCTGCCACACCCCAACACCTGATTTCATCTCGGTTTTGAATTTTTGAGCTCTACTGTAAGTCTCTTTTAATTTAAATTTAATTTTGTTTTATTTTGTTTATTCTTATATGCTCTGTAACTGTATTGAAAACTGAAAACTTCTTGTATGGTTTGATAATAATTTTCATTCGGGAAATTCTAAACGAGTACATTTTTTTTGTTAATTTTGTTTATTTAATATTTTAGATTAAAGTTATGAAAAAATATAATATTGTAATCGTAGTTGTAAAATTTGCGAAACAAATAGTTATTTTCTAATTGTAGGTGTTATATTACAATTTATTAATTAATTTAGAAGTTGAAAATTAATAGATAAAATATTATATTTGTAGCAATTTATACTTTATTACTACTTATTTGCTCATAATTAATTTATTGGTTTGATAAAAAGTTTATATAAATGAAATATCTTTGTGTTATATAGATGGATCCGGCCGAATCTTCTCGTATTCGACCGACGGCCTCGTTAAGGAGGAAGAAAGCAGTATCTCGACCAGAAATCCAACGGCCGATACGAGAGAGAGCAATCGAAGTGGCCGTAGATACTGAAATAAATATAGAAACTCCGAATTTGATGAGATATGATAGTGAAAGACTAGAAGAAGAGAATACTGATGCAGAAGGTTCTGAAGATGATCTTCATGGGTCAAATTACCGGGGTCCAGTTGATTTATCAGTACTGAAGAGTTTCAAGACGCATGTTGCTTTCTTCGTTTTAAAAGATGAGGTAATATTTCCGTTTTAAACCTTAAACTACTCAACTGTGTTTGTGCATATATTAAGACTATAGTATATATACAGGAACGAGATCCACTTCGATGTATTAGTCACTGGAGAAAAATAAGTGCATGGTCATTGTTAACACTTGAGCCAAACACCCGTTTCATGGATTTAGTGCGTGGGTCTTCATTGTATCCATTGGTAAAATGCTCCTACCAGTACATTAGCACTATTGAGGTTAGTGCATTTGTTGAGAGATGGCATCCTGAAACAAACACATTTCATATGCCATTTGGTGAGATGACGGTCACGTTGGATGATATTTCCTGTTTGCTTGACTTACCTGTTGTTGGAAAATCCGTCTGCCAACAAGTATCAGCAGTTTCACGTAAAGCTGCTGATACAATTACTCATTCCTTGGGCGTCAGTTATGATGAAGCGTGGAATGAGCTCAATACCAAAGGCGGTGCATCGGTTCGACTAGATTGGTTACGAGAAAGATTCTGCGGGGTTGTTGATACTGACACCGAATATAGGATTCGGTGTGCTGCAAGGGCTTATTTACTTTATCTTCTTGGTTGCACGCTCTTCGCGGACAAGAGTTGTACGAGAGTTTCCATTGATTACTTACCATTGCTGCATGATCTCGAAGATATTCATACATTCACATGGGGTGCTGGTGCTCTTGCATGGTTATATAGGCAGCTTGGGCTTGCTTCCCGAGCTAACGTTGCTCAGATTGCGGGGTATTTGACACTACTACAGGCTTGGATATTTGCTCATTTCCCAAGTTTTATGCCGGTCTCGAACCTATCTTTTACCACCGGTGATCCACTTGCTTGTCGCTGGAAGAGCAGACGGGATCACAATATCTCCCAATCACATGTGCAGTCTATTCGGTCAAGTCTAGATAAACTCATGGGCAACCAGGTAATATTTCTCCCTTTTCCATATACCTATTTAGTTTGTAAGTTTTGTCACAGTAACTACTGTATTTCTTTGTATCCAACGTACATGCAGGTTGATTGGGATCCATATCGGAATTATAGAGAGAAATATCCGTTCAAAGAAATTACATTTTTTATGGGTACGTTGAAGTTTTTCAGCGTGATTGAGCCGTATCATCCAGTGCGTGTACTAAGGCAGTTTGGTCGTCAACAATATGTTCCACCTTCACCATTCTCAGCGTTACGTGAAGCACGGGGTATAACAGCCAATAGCTATGTGGTAAAGTACACGCACATTGAGGAGATGTGGATAAATTGGTATGATCACGTATTGTTTCTGGAGCACCGTGGGTCTATTGCTGACTACCCATCTGATTGCACGTCAGATTATATTTCTTGGTTCTCTAAAGTTTCACAGCGCTTCCTTGGAGTAGCACCAGATGAACCCCCAGCAGAGGAAGGAGCTCCAGCAAGCCGGGCAAATGTCGATGATGAGGTATTAACCATATATCTTCATACTTTAATGTTCAATACGGTTAACCAGTTTTCCTGCTGCTTATTATTTTTGCGTCCACTAATATAACAGAGATATACTCGCATAGAAGCAATAATCGATCCATTACTTGCGCAAGGGGATAAGGCATTCAAGAAGCGATCTGGAGTGTTATTTACAGCACTTGCGAAGATCAAAGCCGTGCTAACCGGTTGCACTCAGCCAGAAGAACCACCACAAGAGCAGGTGGAGGAACCAACACCAGATGAATCCACTCATATTGCACCCGATACGGCAATTATGACTCGAATCAGAAGCAGACGTAATCCCCCGAGAAAAACAAGGAGACAATGATCATTGCACGGGTTATGTAATGATATGGATAATGTATGTAACTTGAAGTGGCCGGTGTAAAATTATTTCTTGCAAACTTATCCAGTTATGTTGAATTTATGGTTTTTTCCTACGTAATGATCTCTCTTGTTCGTTTTTTCTCAGTTTAATGTAAACACTATATCATTGTATCAAAGTTGTGTTGAAATATCAATGTATCGGAGTATCCTTATTCCATTATATCATTATATCGGTTAAATCAATGTGTGTATGTGTATCATTGTATTGCAGTGATTGATGTATCAGTGTATCAATGGAACAAGTGATGTGTATCGGTATTTAATTGTATGTTTTCTTACTTCCTTGCATAAATTCCAATAATAATATACAAATACTTTCATTATAACAAAATAAATGAATTGACGACCTCAACACGAAATGCCAAGTTGATGGCTACTGTTCGGGATGGCAGTCCGAACGACATGGGTTTCGTTCGGACTGACAGTCCGAACGAAACCCGGCTGTTCGGACTGTCAGTCCGAACAGTCGGGTTTCGTTCGGACTGTCAGTCCGAACGAAATCCGTTTGTTCGGACTGTAAGTCCGAACAAACGGATTTCGTTCGGACTGACAGTCCGAACGAAACCCGACTGTTCGGACTGACAGTCCGAACAGTCGGATTTCGTTCGGACTGTCAGTCCGAACGAAACCCATTCTGACTCCGAATCCATTATCTTACCCATCACTTTTGTTTTGATTTCTAATGAAAATACACAAAACAAAGAAAATGATCACGTTTCAAATGGAGAATTAAGAAAATGTTATAAGGAGTTTGAGAATTGAAATGGGTTTATTTAGCTAAAAAAAAAAAAAAAAAATTTACCTGCAGCGCGCGCGAGTCGGATGGAGGAAGCGGGAGGAAGCGGAAGAGGGAAGAAGGGTAAGTTGGGGATTTATTTTGGATGGCATACTTGTTATTTATATTAAGTTTTTACTGGGCTCACTAGGAAAAAAGTTGTGCCCCTTTAGAAGTTCCCGGAAAATCGGTGTGCTCCTTTGGAAACTCCCTACATTAAGAACTAACTTTTCATATTGTAAAGATGACCATCTTAGATTGCTTTAATTAATACTTCCCTGTATCATGGCTTATCTTTTGGCTGTTCAAGAACTGTTGTAGCTTACTGGAGCAATTTCAAAATTTGAGTGATATCTGAGTTTATTTCTGTTTCCTTATTGCAATCTCTATCAGAACAAATTCAATATCAAGCCTCCAAATTTAGTTTTATCCCATAGTTTGTATAACCAAATAGAGAGACAAAAATCATAAATTCCATCAACAGATGCAGAGCAAGCAGACAAATTAGGTGCTGTGGCAAGATTAGAGTTATGAGATTTTTTTTTTTTTTTTTTTTTTTATAATCAAACGGTAAAAAGCACACAATTTCATTTTTACCATTTATTTTGCTGTAAAATTTCAATTAGGAGTGGATCCAGACATAGGGCAAATGGGCTGGGCGACCCGTCTGGCATGGGCGTGTCAGGTATGTGCTCGATACGGCACGCCTAGCACGTTTTATCCAGTGCAAACCGAGTCATGCCTGGCACGACCCGACACTTAATTTTCTTTTATAAAATGGCCGTTTATCATCGCCATTGGGTATGGTTTTTGTAATTTTTTTTTTTGCATAGAACCCCGTTGAGGGTCTTTTGCAAATAAAATTAGTAATTTTTGCCCCCGCACCCCCCCACCAATGACGGTCAAAATGGCTATAGGGAGGTTTTTTGCAAAAAAAAAATTCAAAAAATTCTCTTCTTCCCCTATAAATAACCTTCTGCTTCCTCAAATTTCATTCTTCCTCACAATTCCCAAACTTTCCTAAATATTTAACTCTCTCTAGTATTTCTAAACACAAAATTCTCTTACAAAACATCTTCCATATTCGATCAAGTTTCAAGACTCAAGAACAAGTATCAACAAGAAAATTTTCAGCTCTAAGCAATCAATCTGTAGGCTTTTAGTGTTCTGTTCACTGAACAGAACTGCTGTTCTATTTAACAGCAAGCTCAAAAAGAAAAAAAAAGAAAAAGAAAAAAGAAAAATCTTGTTCTGTTCGGTGAACAGAACAGTGTTCTCTTCACTGAACAAAACTCCTGTTCTGATGAACAGCAAACAAACAAAATAAAAAAAAAAAATTGTTCATTGTTTCGTTAAATACCAATTAGAATGCATAGAGCTCACAGTCTAGAACTTTAGAAGGGAAAGGAAGAGACCGTACTAGCTGACAATTTAGAATTAATTTTTTTTAATCACACCAGTCATGCCCTATGTTCCTAAACAGCAAGCTTAAAGGAAATTTAATAACTTAGCAAAGAACAACCTTTTCATTATGTCATACTACGATACAAGTTTCTAAATAACTGACAATTTATATGAAATTATACGAAATCTTGTGTGATGAAGTGATTTTGATCAGTATCAAGATATACATAAATTTCTTCATTTCTCTCCCACTCTAAGGGCCTTTGGCACAGTGAAGCTGGGGCTCGGCAGCAATCAATTGATTCCAAAAAAGATAAATATGAGAGTAAAACTCTATGATGGACTGATCAGATTCTCAATGCATCTGATAAAGTTTTGTTTCAATTTAAAACTGAAGAGAAGATCCATTGTGAAGCTTCTAATTCAAAAAAGTGAGGGGAGTGGTAACTATCCATAGCCACCCATCTTGACATTTGCTGCATTTTCTTGGAAAAGTCGTTGTTTTTGGTTGTAGTGTCCAAATCTGGACCCCACGATTGTCGGTCGAAAAGCTATGCTGCAATTTGTCCGAGCATGTACTTGTGAAACCTTGAGGTCACTAATACATGACCGTTAAATCATCGATGATGATCGTCCAGGGAGATTTGATGGAGATCGGATGAGATATAATAAGATTTTATTCGATTTTCTTTGATTTTGAAAATTGGTGGGATTTGTCCTGCACTGGGACTGCACGTGAGAGTTTCTATTTGAACAAAACTTTTGTGTCTATTTCGATGCTCGAAGCGGCTGAGCTACACAGAAAGAACCGCCATAAACTTTCTCGGTCGTTTTGGCCCATGTATGGTCTTATATTGCCCGGCCCAAGTCGTCGGCCCGACCCAAGTCCTCCGGTTCACGAACGATACCCTGGTAATACGTGCAGTCGACTGAAGAAATGAAGAATCTCCATTATTGTGAATGCAGCTGAATTGCCAAGAATTTCGGGTCCATGCAGCTGATTTCGGGTGGGGTCGACCGGACCGGTTCGAGTCGGTTTCAATGAACCGGCACAGGGAGTTTGCACTGGTTTGCGGAAAGGAGGAGAGAGCCGGGGTTCAGGCGTCCAAACCGGACCAAATGCAGACCTTTGCCGAGTTATTTTCGAGTGGTTTTGAATAGATGAGTAATTGGATTTCAAGATTTAATTTCATATTTCCAAATGATATAAAAGTATTGCAATGTTATGACAATAGTATATACATCTATGAGCTTTATGTTTACGAAAAATATTATACAAAATTAGTGAATTGAACGGGAGCTAAATGATTTATCTTTCCTAGCTTGAATATGAAGAAAATTGTGAGGAAAGATATTTGTTAGGTTGTCTCTGTTAAAATACAGAACCATTTTTCTCAACCATGCTGAGGAGCACGTTCCTGGACGCCACAGAGCGTGCACCGAGGAGCGCACACCCTCTAAACGAGTGCATCCCATGCCTAAAAGCGCATGCTCACCCCTAGCAACTGCATGCCTCCCAGGCGCGCATTCCCAAGGCTGCACGCTCCCGAGGCGGCGCTCGCCCAGGCATGCGCGCCCTGGGTCGTTAGTGCTGGGCGCACCACGCACGCGCTTGTGTGCTCTGAAGCCCAGCTTCACATGCGGAGTTTGTTGTAACGGTTCGGATGATCTATTGCAATCTTCCATGATTCGATACTTGATTACAGAGAGATTTGATGGAACGGTTACGTTCTTAGAGGTTATGAAAAGCCTTCTCTCTCAACAGGGAAAAAAAAGACAGAGGCGCATACCAATGGGAACAATCCAGAGAATAGAGAAGCACTTCAGAGTTCCTTCTTCTTCTTCAGCCTGAGTTTGGTGTTGCAGAATCAGTAGACATTCGGATTATTAATGGAAAACTGTAACAACCTTCCATCGCTGTCCAAGATCCCATAAAACAAAAGGGAAATAAAGTGATCTTTTTTTTCTATCCCAGTAATCTGATTCTAAAAATTGTAATTCTTTTTTTTTTATTTACTGTAATCTTTATAAATGGTACAACTGTTAAAAAGACATTAAGAACCACAGTCAATCTCTAATTTATAATTTATGAGAGGTTTCGAATTTGAAAAATATGTGTCGTGAGTTTAGGAAACCTTTTGCAATTAAAGCTCCAATTCAGGGTTGCTTACAAAATATTCCCATAACCAAGCCTCGTTTACTTCGGCCCATCTTCGCCCCAAAACAAAAGGCCCGAGAGAGATAGAGCGGGCCCTCCAGAGGCCCACAACCATGTCTCTTCTCCACTCCTCTCCTTCCTCTTCTCGATTCTTCATTCAAAAATCCACGAACTCATCAAAACTCAATGGCGGCCGTCGCGTCTCTCCACCACGAGCCTCCCCAACCGATGCAATCCGATCCGTAGAGTCTCTGGAGCTCACGTCAGCCGTCGGATCTCCACCCGTCGAGCTCCAGCGGTGGAGCCTCGGCCCTAAGCACATCCATGTCCTCAACTTCGCTGCATGCGCCGTGAGTGAACTTTCTTTAATTTTTTTGGGGAAGTTTTTATCTGGGTTTTTGAGATTGAGGTCGACTTGCTGGGAAAGGTCGCAGCTTGCAAGTGATTTGGGGGGAAATTTCATTGATTCTGCAAACTATCAGTTTTTTTTTTTTTCTAAAGGAAAAGAAATTAACAAAAAATTGAAACATAATTGGGGAAACTTTATCTGGGTTTTCTCCACTGAGGTCAAATTGCTGTGAAAGATCGAAACTTTCGAGTCATGGGAGGGGAAAGTTCATGTCTTTTGCAAAACATCAGTTTCTTTTCGTTAGTTCTTATATAAGAAACAAAAAAATGTGGGCTTGGAGGCGAAATAGTGCAGTTAGAGAACCTCTAAATGCATGTTATTGGGGGAAATTTTCAAATCAATTCTTAACATTTAAGATCCTTCGTAAGGGGCTTTGGCAAGTTGGCCATAATAACATCCTTTGCATTGCCCTTGATCCCACAGTTGATTTGTACCAAGGCAAAAAATAGATAGAAGAAGTGTTGACAAGAGTTTATACTATTCCTAGAGTTGTCCGAACCCATATCAAAGTTTCTTTTAAACTATGCCAATGTCATGGAAGTAGCCAAACAAGGTGTCCTGAATTAAGCTTGTAGGCGCTCCAAGTTTGAGATCTTATAGATATGAGTTTGTAGTATATATTCATATCGTCGTGTGCTCATGTTTAGGACACTCAATCACTTGTCAAGCATGTCTCATGCCGTGTTTAGGTAACACCGCCGTGTTGATGGTACCAAGATGTGCACCAATTGGTAAAATCTTTCCGATGGTTAATCAGTCCCCATTGTTTCAAATAGCAAGCGCCACTCTTCCTTTTCCGAAACCTACAGCTAACCATCGAGGTTGACAGTGAACCACCCAAACATGGGAGGACACCATAGGATGAAAGAAATTGCCCCGAGTACATTGAGACAAGGAGATGAACATATCACTAAGTATGTCATTAAGTCATTTCCGCAACTCAATAATGTGAGATGTAGTTCTGTATGATCGCCTTTTTAGTGGCCATAGAGAAGAAGTAGTCGCTGCCAAAATTTGTGAACTCCCTCGCTTTAGTGTATTAGAGTTATTACAGCTCACAGAATATCATTGATAAGCGATGCAGAACCAGAGGCAGTTTTCTTAAAAGTGTACCTTGTTTGGCTTTCGATTTTGTCAGATTTTTGAGATTATATTGCAACAACCTTTTATATCCTTTTTAAGCGCATAGTGATTTTGTTGCTCTATTGTTTTCATTATTAACCGCTGCAAAAGTTTTGCATGATTATGAGGTTGCTATATAGGTGAAATATTTTAAAAAATTGCGACTTTTTTGAACATTGTTTGAAAATCATTGTATTGGATGATTAAAATGAGTTACCTAATACCTCTAAGTTGCACCATTGATTTCCCTCGAATTTTTGCTGAACTGTTGTTTGGTCTTGCTTCTTTCTCTGTATAATGGTATAACCAATTAAGCTACTTGGGCTCGACATGGAATCAGTTCACTTAGCTCATCTGGGTGTCCAGCGAGCACCATCGTAATTAGTGGATAAGTGATTGTATGTGGTGATGGTGGAGAACGATGGCTATGGTGCTTGATCTAGTGCCCTTCACTGCCATAGCTGCAGTCAAATTTCCACAGCCTCATTGAATTCGGCATCTCCCTGATCTCTTCTAGCATAAACTTTTTCATTCTTATCATAATCTTTTGTTGTTCTAAGGAGTAACTAAAGAAAAGGTTATAGGCTTTGAAAGCACTATCAAAATAATTTTCCCCTTTTTTTTGGTTTATATATCTTTTGCAGGCTGCTATTTCTACATCTTGGGTGTTCTTCTCAGCGATTCCAACTCTTCTGGTATGTTGCTACATATTTGCAATTGTTTCTGTATATAATGATCTCTATTCTGATGCTTTCATTGTAAAATAACAGGCTTTCAGAAAAGCTGCAGAGTCGATGGAAAAGCTGCTGGATGTCACTGCTGAAGAGCTCCCTGACACGATGGCCGCAGTCAGGTTATCCGGAATGGAGATCAGCGACTTGACAATGGAGCTTAGTGACATCGGGTCAGCATTTCAAACTTCTTTAGTATTGTTCTCACATCGGTTTAGTTATGTAGATGTTTATAATAGGCGATAAGAACAGTAAAGGTTATAATAAAATTATGTTTAGTAAAATAAATTTCTCTCTACATGGACACCAATTCTGATATTCCAAGCTTTTGAAGTCCCTGCCACTACATTAGAACTCCGAATTATTTTGCATTCTAACACTGAAATCTGACTTTACGTAGTGGTATTCAATTTTTTTTTATTTAATCCACAATTAAATGTGCACTCAGTAGGATTTGAACCTAGTTGCTCTGATACAATTTTGAAGTCCCTACACTATACCAAAGTCTGAAATCATGGTGAGAGTTGAGAGAAATTATTTTGTATTCTAACACAAGCTCATTTATGCCTACAATTTCCTTAAAATTTGGATTGTACTGTCCACATTGAGCAACTCCATCTATGTTTGAGTTCTGAATAATATTCTGATCGTGTAGTCAGGAGATAACCCAGGGTGTCAGGAGCTCTACTCGAGCAATTCGGTTAGCTGAGGACCGACTGCGTCGCCTCACTACTAAGCCTCCCACTGGTTAGTTAAATTAACCGTCATTCTATCGACAAATCATAAAGCAATGCCAGAACACAACCTTCATACTTGTTTATTAGTATCAGTGCAGGGGGGAGCTACTCCGAGGGACGAGACTGAGGGCCCAGCAATAGCCAGAACGGCAAGGAGCCTACGGGGAGGGCTAGCGAAGGGCCGTGCTGCTTTGGGAGTTGTATTTGGTATCATCCAATTCTCTCGGCGGGCATTGAGCTTTCTGGCTTCTCGTCGACAGCAGAAGCATTCAGTCTGAACACAAAAAGCTTGTAATGTGATGTGATCTCTTCCTAAATGAGATGATGGTTTCCTTATCCATGAGCAGTAGTTTATAACTGATGTACGAAAGGCATTGTAGTTGATTCTGTTATTTCTATTGTTAATAGAACACGGAGGGTCTTTACTGAATGCTGTTTTGACTTGAAAAAAGACTGATGTATGAGAAGCTTATTATGCAAGTGGGAGAACTCACTGACATGAGATTACTTTCTACTATCTATCATGATGATTAGGGATTTTTGGTAGTTTTTCATGTGAATGAAAATGTGAGCTATCTTAATGGTGCAATGCAACTATTTTTAAAGAAGGCTCAAGTCTCTCTTCATTCATGGTTTTTTTTTGTTTTTTTTTTTTTTTGAGAGACGAAATTACTACATTTTATTAATTAGAAATTAACCAAGCATCTACTTTTGATATGACTTGTGTCAGAGATATGAGTTGTGCCAAAGAGGTGACATGTTTAAAGTGTAATTTGCTCTCATATTCATATTCGAGTAGAAATTTCTCAAAAATAATTGCTATATATTGAAAATTCACACGAATATATTTAGGCTTTTCGGGTTTGATCCCAAAATTTAAGGCATTTACTTTATACGAACCTGTATGCGGATCAGGCTTGACTTTATACGAACCCGTATATGATACATATCGGATTTACATTGGATTCGCATGTATCGGATTTACATTGGATTCACGAGTCCGAATATGATACATTATCGGGTCGTGACCCCTTTACATGAAACCCTACAACATAAGGGGAGTTTCTAAAGGAGCACACCATTTTTCCTAATGAACCCACTTTATAGTGTTGTTTTGAAAGTATGAACAGTTATAAAGTGGACTTACTAGGAAAAATGTGTGCTCTTTTAGAAACTCCCCAACATAAGGGGGAATTTTTTTCAATGCAACATTAATTTCTTTTGACCCACAAACTTAAGGGCCTTTCGCAAATCTCTCATCTGGGCCGGCCCACCTGTCACGAACAAGACTTATTGAGAGCATGCAAAAAGAGGGAGTTTCCAAAGGAGCACACCAATTTTCCTAGCAAACCCACTAGATAGTTCTTTTTTATTTGGACTTTCAATTAAAAAGTAGGCTCACCGAGAAAAATGGTATGCTCTTTGGCCCCAAAAGGTTGGTGAATATTTATGGCTTTAATTTCAGTTTTTGACAATCAAGCCATGTCTTCAGTAATCTTATCCCTCTTCAATTTTTGAGGGCTAAATTTGAATAATATTATAAAAAGTATGGATATAAGAATTTGACTAGAAAATAATTGGAATAGAGATGGTAGAGGATTTTGTTTTAAAAATAAAGGTTAGAATATAAAAAAACTTCATAAACTCCCAATGAACTATTTCTATGTTATCTAAATCCTAACGAGCTATCATTTTTTTTTATGTTAGACAATCTTTAGTTTTTTTTGTGGTATATTTTATTTATGACCATATAATCCTTAATTAATATTTTTATATAAATAAATAGATTTACCAAATAGCTTAAAAGTTAATGCTCTTAAATTTATCTAATAAACAGATTTTATTCATTTCTCATAAAAAATTAATTGAATTGAACTGTTAAATAGATTAAAATTTAATTAATTAATTAAATGGAGTCTCCTATTAAATTTGACATATAAAAAGTTCCTTTTGCCTTTATACCTTTGCCATTAATTCCATTTGGAGGTTCTATGTGAAATTGAAATGTTTGTAGGGGGTTAAGATAATATAAAAATAGTTAAGGATTTTTGGAAAAAACACAATAATTCATGGAGGTTTCTTATACTTTAACCCCACATCCAAAAAAAAAAAAAATTACATACAGCCAACTCTAACAGTATCCTTTTTGCATGAGCAAGTACTCTTTGCTACAAAGACTCACAAGATATCAAACTACTATCCCACCAAAGAAAATAAAATTACATACATTTTATTCATATTGCATGAGCAAGTAATCTTTGTTACAATAATAACTCACAAGGAAACTTATACTACATCTCACCACAGAGCTAGCTAAAGAAGAAGAAGAAGAAGCAAAAAGAGTGAGAGAGAGAGAGCTAATTAGTGGATCTTCCCCCTTTCACCAGAGTTTGGTGGTTTCTTGATAGGACCTCTTGAGAGGCTTGCAATCAGCATCACATCCCTACTAGTTGATCCAATTTGTTGCAATGACACTGAAGAAGTTGTTGTTGTTGATGATGATATTGATGAGAGGATCTTTGGCCCTTCACCTTGGTTTGATGCATTTTTTGACTGTGATTTGATCCTCAAACCTCTAGTTTCCTACATGATTCAAATAAGTAAATAAATAAATCATATGAGAGAGACACCCTACTTTGCTACATGATTCAAATAAATAAATAAACAAATCATATGAGAGAAAGAAAGAGTAGGATGCTAACACTTAGAGGTGGCAACTCTTCATGATTCCACAAGCCAAAGCACCTACTACATGCACCAAGTAGAGATTGAAGCAAAGAGCGTGGATGAAGAAAACACTTCTCCATCCTCTCTCTCTCTCTCTCTCTCTCTCTCTCTGATGTGGCCTTACATTTGCATTGAGCCATTATTTATGGGGCAAGATTCCTTGGACTCTACCCCAATGACCAAGTTATATTAATTTAGTAATTACTCCCACTTAATATGCTATAAAATATCAAGTCTTTGCACTGACCCTAAATAATGAATATAAGAACAATAATATGAGGACTATACATGAAGTGTAGTGTACTTTTTTATGACTCTCTAATCAACAAGGAGTTAATGTACACTGTGGGTGCGCATGTGTCTTTGATTGAAGTCAAACTCTTTGTTTTGGGGTTACATCCATCTAGCTTGACCATTTTATTATATTACCCACAGAACCATTTATTGATGTACTTCATATTTATTACTTCCCTCAAATTAATTTTACGGAAATAGATTAATGAATTCATCTGGTTATTCTTTTTTGAGCTAAACGATGCCTTCAACTAAATCGGGACTAGCAAGAAAAGAAAATGTCTATATAAATAAGACACCAAATAGTAGCAGCCTTGGCCATGTTTGAAGTGTAGAGATGAGAATTGATAGGTTCAAGAGACAACTCTATTCAAAATTTTGAATTAAAACCGGTATCTCATGGGGAGAGTTATCAGAAACGTCCTCTTCTTTAGTGAAAGCATTAGGGTCCTTAATGTGTGATTACTACAAGCTAGTCAATTATCTTTAAGAGAAGTTAAGTCTACTACCATGAGACCCAATGGTTTTTGAATTAATCTATTGTCTTATCAACTAAAGACATAAGGTTGTGGTATTCTACTTTTTTATCAAAAGAACAAGAAAACCCTAAAAAATCTTTGTGCTAGGGTTTTTTTTCCCCTCCTTTTTCACATTTTCTTTTTAGGGTTAGATTTTTTAGCATAAACAGTAGGGATATTCTCTCCGTATTTCTCATAGTTTAAGTATATCCATAGCAAAACAAAAAATGGTCATGCTTCAATTCTTACCATGATACTCATAGCACACAACCACAAGTTGTTGGCAGAGTGACATGACTAGGCCCAAGTTGAACAATCGTTGAATCTGGGACCGAGTCCCTTGCCCCTTTGTGGTGGAAGCCTCTAGGTCAACATAGAGGTGGAGGTCAAAACGTCTGTGAGATCTCTTCATCTGCTGGCCAACTAATGCACAGGGCATCTGCCCGAACAACACCTATTCACAATAAAATGCCATTGTCAATACAAAAATAAGAAATGGCAAGACACACATAATTTTTAAATATTTATTATTTCTTTCTAGTCACACATTCTAAAGTGCATCCATTGAAGAGAAGATGCGAGAAATCGCTTACGATAGTTTATTCATATACAACGTAGACCTATAAATGTACCAGTTCGACAAGGTGAGCTAATCAACATAGAACAAGTTAAAAGAGCAAAAGGAATACCGAAGAAAACATGAACGGAGGTGACATGAAAATATATGGATTATAGAGGTTTAAACGAGAATAAATTACTCGATAGGAATGAATGGAGAAGGATTATCAGTATGATCGATCCGTCGTGATTCTCTTTTGGTTCATGTTGCCTACCCCAAGTACTTGGGACAAAAGGCTTAATTGTTGTTGTTGTAACCACACGTTCTAAGTATCGCTTCTATGGTACTTTGACGAAAGGAACAGTGAGGATATGCTCTACAGTTTCGTCAGATTTGGCACACAAAGTATGGACACTAGACCCTTCCTATCTCCATCTTTGTAGGTTACTAGGTAAAAACGGGTTCCAGGGACAACAACCAGAGAAAAGCTTGCACCTTGAGGGGAGATTTGCTTTCCTAAATAAATTGAGATACAGAACGCTGTTAGAAGAAATCGGTGCATATTTGCAAACACAAGTATAGGGCCATAGAAGACTAGACAAGCAACAAAATCCAATAGAAGACTAGACACAAGTATAGGGCCATAGAAGACTAGACAAGCCATAACATCCAATATTTTCCCCAGCAATCCCTGCAATATATTTACTATGTTCATGAATTAACAGAAAAAGATAATGAAAATATAGTTTCCCACTACTCTCCCAAATTCTTATATGAAACAAATGTTTCTTCATTATATGTAGGAATTGTCAGCACAGAACTTTACGAGACTGAATGTAAAAAGGAATTACAAAACTTTACCATTAAGCTGAAGTCTGGGTTCTTGCTGCATGCATGAAATAACATAAATCATTGAGATTTATAATTAGCAAAAGATAAAATAAAACAAATCATTTAGAGGTTGGTATATGAAAGAGAGGGAGAGGCCTTTGCACCATCAGCAGATCTTAACCATGATCCTTAGGAGGACAAGGATATCAACAAGGACTCGAGCAAAGGACAAGGATGAAGATCATATGGATTGATCACTACGTCCTCAGTTCTCTCACTTGTAGTGAACCTCACTGCTTCCATTTATTTATCTATCCCTCTCTTTATTTCTATCCAACTCTCAGCTGGTATTTTTATGACAACAGGTTCCTCTAGTCACACCTCATATTGACCTGAATGGCCTTAGGTAACAGATTGCATGAATATGTGTTCATGGATGAAGCCAGTAAAATATTTCATCTAAGGACACATTTGTGCAATCTGTTAGGTGAGGTTTTGTTAAAGTTGTTTAAATACTTAAGCGGCAAAAGTAGAAGAAATCCACACGAAGTATCATGTTTTTCCAAAAACCCCATAAACTATCTCATGTTATGTAAACTCCTATGGAGTTATAAATTTCATAGAAACACCCAAACAACGTTACTGGAAAAATTAATGGACTGATTTAAAAAATACAGTAAATACACACTCTCTAAACTTACTTCCTGATTTAGTATATTTTACTCAAAAATATATCTTCTAAATTATAGGAGAGTGGGAATTTATTGCATTTTTAAATCAATCAATTAATCTTTCCGTTATGTTGTTTTGGAGTTTTCATAAAATTGGAAACTCCGTAGGGATTTACATGACATAAAAAAGTTAACAGGGATTCTTGAAAAACTTTGATAATTTGTGGTTGATATCCAAAAGTACAAGGTACTGGTCCATATGTCATTGACTCAATGTCATTACTAATTAAGATTTAAATTTACAAATGTTACAGTATTGTTTATTACCAATGCAAAACTTAAAGTTGACTGGTTAACCCATGCAATTTATTCAGGCTATGAATATTGAAACTTATCAGAGTTCTTCTTATATAATCATTATTATAATGCCTTCCATCATGGAGGGATTATGGTCCCTTATCCATGTTATCAGAATGTAATTCTTCTGAAACTAAATAACTTTTACATGGAAAGTATTCTGATATAAAGATACTCATTTATCATTGACGTGTCATTCAGTCACCACTTCACCTCAACAGACATGATATCACTAGTGACTCGCGTGAGCACAAGCATATTTTCAGAATTGATATTAGCAGGTTAACATGTTGGTATGAATACATATTTGAGGAATCGATCAATTTTAGTTGTTTATGATGATCAACTGTGCTGATAGTGTTCAGTGGCATCTAAACAAATTCAAAATTGAAATAAATTCCTAAAAAGAATGAGCTTATCTAGGGGCAAAGTAACATCAACTGAACTGTTTGTAGTGAAGAGAGATGACAGCAATGTCACAAACTCTCTACTCAAGGCCAGAGAAGGCAGCAACAAGGATGCCAAAAGGACACACTGCACCATTACCCCCCGCTACATTAAAAACACCCACCTAAATTAAATATGAATATAGATGTTGATGGCAATGTAATCTCTTCATCTGACAATTAAAAAAGACCTTCTATTAAGTCAAGAGTTGCCCATCTCAATCTCTAGACTTTTCAAGGCAAATAACATTTCATTTGACTTTGATCTATGTAACTATGCTTACCAATGTGAAAGTAAGCCCTAAATCTTGTTTATTGCTATCAAATTCTTCTGTGTTCACAACCTACTGCGGTAAATGATGTAAAAGAGATGCAATCATATCTCTAAAAAAGAGACTTGACAAAACATAAACATAAACAAAGAAATGAACTATTGGATATGTGGTATTATTGTATAGACAATAACGTCTTTTAAAGTAATTTTTCGAAGAGTAATGATGACATAAAAAGGTTTGACATGAACAAAAAAAGAAAATATAAACTTCAACTAGTAACACATTCTGTTCTTGAGAAAGGAAATTTCAAATATCTATATAGTAGATTTTTGGCACACACAACTGCACGTAACATTTTAGAGAAATTCGAAGAAAACAAATATGATGTGTATCTTAATAAAATTTTATTGGTCTTCCTTTTTTTAAAATTTTTTATTGATTTTCCTTTTTTAAAGCTTTTTTAAAATTATATTTATGCTAGGATTGTGTTAGGCCAGCTTTGTTAGATGGTATGGAATGCTATGCTATAAAGAGACGTTATTCACAGAAAATAAGTGTAGCAGAGATGCACATATTTCATTAGATATGCAGTAACAATAGGAGAGATAAAGTGAGAAATGAGAATATTTATGGTAAGGTAGGTGTAATCCTCATTAAAGAATATATGTGAGACAATAGTGCACGAATACTTTGGTCATGAGTGATGCAAAACTATAGATGCACCGGTTTGATAGGTGGCCATTATCAATGTAGAACAAGTTAAAAGAGCGAACGGTTGACCAAAAAAAATATGGATAGATGTAATATAAAAAGATATAGATGATAAAGGCTTAAAAGAAAGTTATATTGCACGGTAGGAATGAGTGAAGAAGGATCATCCATGTGATCGATCCAGTGTGATTCTCTTTTGGTCCATGTAGCCTACCCAAGTACTTGGGATTAAAGGCTTAGTTGTTGTTATTGTTGTATATTTCTACAAAATCATATCTAAGTAAAAGAATATCATATTATGTTGCTTAAGAAGAAGAAGTCACAATAAAAGAATGAAACTGAGCCCCACAAATGGCAACGTCATGAATAGAGTGACTTGGAAACAGGTGTGTTAGTGGTGAGGCTCAAAAATGTTCTCAATCATTTTGCTTGTTCTTTATTGAGTTGGGGATATTTGTAGTTATTCTGCAATTTATTACACTTCACATTCAATGAAACTTTGCCCCCATTTCTCTAGTCAATATAGTAGAGAGGATGTGAAACCAATCTATATAGCCTTCTATTAGTTATTTTATTATCTTCACCTTAATGTAACATGTTGAACTAGATTCCTATCTTTCTAAATAAAAATAAAACAGACAAACTTGATAAATGATTGTACAACTAGTATACAACGTGTATTGATTAAGTGCATGTTTTTAGTAACAATAAATGTAATATCATAGTAGACTACTGCTAATAATGCAGATGAGCAATTAATTAAGAGCATTGACATTTAGTTGAATCTTTTGGTGTAAATCTTTAAATAGATTCTACTTGCTATTCTTTAGTGGCAGTAGGATGAAGATAAGCTCATCTCACCTAGCTGAATTAGTTCTTTAAAGGATAGATAATAGATTATCTAGATTAGCTTAACATCCCCTTATAAATGCCAAAAGGTCTGATGTAATGACAATATGAAGTTAGCCATATGGCTTAAGAGAATTCATTGACAAGATTGTTCATAAAATTATTACTTGAGAAGAGACCGATCAACAACTAGCAAAACCACACTAATACATTTTTTTTTTTTTTTTGGCAGAAATACATGCATCATTTACAAAAATTCTTCAGGTTTCTTGAGCTCACAAATTCATCAAATAATTATGACAATGCATTGGAATTCTTATGTAATATTGAGTTATTTTTGGCACGGGCAAGTGTAATGTGTACTTGAGAAGCAAAAATTATTTAAATCACTAGGAAAAAAATGTTACCTGTCAATCCTTCAAAATGAATAATGCATCACTGTTATAGAGGTAATATTAACCACAAAAACTGATATTAAAAAACTTAAATAATTTGAGGTACTAAACCACAAATAATACGATTTGGAAGACTCTTTTCAAATCCAAGTATAATTTGAAAAACTAATTCTTTCTTCCAGAAAATTGAAAACTAGTACAAAAATTAGCCCTATATCTTTTCTTTTCTTATTTTTTGGAGTGAACTGCCCTAGAACCAGACAGACCAACTTTCCATATTATGTGCTTGATTAAAAACTAAGAAGTGGGTGATTAAACACACAGTTACTGCATTATGATTTAGTTCTCAAGTAGTTGTCATTAATTAGCATGTAGTTAATTAAAAATTTTAATTCCCAAATTTAATATACCCTTGAGGTAACCAGTTTCACTATCAAGAAATATGATACCTAAGTAGAGGCTTTTTAAAATGAATGGCAATTTGTTTCATAAATACTAAGTTTGGTGAGAGCAAGGGAAGGGAGAGAAGGATCAACAAAGAAATGGAAGAGAGCTCTTTGTTGAGGCGCTTGCTTAGAGCTTGCTGTGGATGCTTAGGCTTAGGCTTGTTGGAACCTCGGCATGATCCCAATAGAGATCTTCCTAGGGATCAAGAGTATCCTACTGGGGGTGATCAAGATATTCCTCCTAGCGATGATGGTGGAAAGGTCTCTCTCTCTCTCTCTCTCTCTCTCTCTCTCATGCGTGGCCTTTGGTTTGCTGCAATAGTATGATAGTAACGTTAAAATCCTACGGTTGAGTTTTGACCGTTCAGAAAGTAAAATGAGAGTAATCCATTGGTAATGAATTTTCTAACATGACAGCTAATCATTATGTTATTCTACGAAGGAACAAACATGGATGCACCAAATAGTTCACTTTAGTAATCTATGCAATGTCTTCTCCTGTCATATGGTCTCTAAAAATCTACAATGTCTTCTCTCATGCAGCAAGATGATGAATCCATACTTGAGCTTAAATCCAGAGGGCCTGCAAGGACCAGTGGAAATCCAGGTCCAGGTGGTAAGATCCATAAGCTCTCTCTGAGTTCTCTCATGCAGCAAGATGATGATGGCTCCACTAGTGGGCTCGAATCCAAAGGGCCACCAAGGAATGAGCCAAATCTGGGGCCAGGTGGCCAGATTGACAATGAACAATCTTAGCCAGATTTGTATAGAAACCTATTCCTATATAGACGTACATATAATGTTTGATTGCAACTCGTGAGTGTACATCAATCTTGTAAGGAATTGTTCCCTGGGAAAGATCGGTACTTTATAATCCCCATGCCATAAAGGAAGACTGTTTCATAAGAAAGATTTGTGCTCGGCAAGCTTTGTTAATACATGCAAGCCATGCTATAGCACAGTAGTACTATCTCTTTGTAATGCTTGAACTCTACTATTCATCTCTTATGAGATCTCTCTCTTTTTGAGAGAGAGTCTCCTATAAGGCCTTGTAAATCATGACAAACGATCAGGATTTACACACTTGGCGGACATAATTATGGACAAAGTAAGTGGATTCCATGGCATGAATGCATGCCAAATCACTTCCAAGAATTAAGCATTAGCAAGAAGAGCACATTATATGATTCAAGCCACAAAGGAAAAAAGAATCAATTATGAACACTTCTATTGAATTATACAAGCAAGGGATCTCACCAAGAACACTCGGATTAATGGCATATTGGCAACTGAGATTGACTGATTGATCTTAGCATATCACAATCTGTATTAATTTTTCTTTTAATTTGGTAGGTATCATTTTAATTTAAGATGCCAATATAAAAGTTTGTAATGTTAGTTGAACTCAAAATTGCATCAAATAATTCTAGGTACATACGAAAATTCTCATATATCAGTGAGTCTATTTCCATGGAGTATTCAAGTTCACTCATGATAATAACTATACAAGATTTAAGCATGCTTTCATCTCGAGAGTTCTCAAAGAAGACAGAAACAATATCATGTTGATTCTTTCATGACTTGACTTCATGTTTAGTTAAATTTGTTTATAACTCAAAGTTTCTTTCAGTTAGAATATATGCTCTATAAGTGTGAAAAAGACTTGTGGTGGGCATATTTTACATTCTATATCCATAAAAGAATAACTATGCTTACACTGCATTCCTTGTTCATGACTCAAGGTAGATGCTGAATTGCTAACACCTTTTTATATACAATTCACAGGAAGCAAAAGGGAAAGACATAGAACCTCATCAGTTCACTGCAATAGTCTTCCACCATGTTGAAGCTTTCTCACTTCTTCAGGGACAGCTTCTTCCACTCTGCAGACGCCCACAAAAGTAAAGTCAAAAGTCTAATCAATATCTAAATAGATTAATAGGATACTTTTCACCTCCACATAAGTTATAACAGTCAAAATTTGTGTTCATACATTTACTCTGGTTTCTATCATTAAAGCTCGGTTTGTTAATCAATGAAGATCAAGCTTCACGTGTAACACAAACTAAGAAACAAAACCCCGATTTCAGATTTTGCATATCTGCCTGCATAAGGTGTTTTTACACTAAACAAGCTAAACTGAATCATAAGATTTACTTGCTTTTGCTTACGTTCTAGCAAGACTTGAGCTCTATATGCTTCTCTAGATGAATTCTTATTCTTTACTAGTTGTTGTTTATTGTGAAAAGTATGAAATACGATTAAAGACTGAGTCATTAGAGCCCTTCTTAGAAAAAGGGGGAAAAAAAATCAAGTTGTATTTCCATTTCAAGTAAACTAAAGAAAAACACTAAAGTTCAAACAGTAACTTAAGTCCTGTATTCTGCTAATGAACCATGATAGAAATGCATGAATTCTTAATTTACATGAGACTCATTCTTACCGAAACTTTGATTTTTTGTGTAGAGAATTGGAAAACAGAAGATAGTTAAGAAGAACTCCAAAAGAACAGAACAAAATAAAATTATGGACAGAAAAACTTGTGGACAGAGAAGTTTAACTACATATGGATAAACTTTAGAAATGCTGTGGGAAGACGGAAGGTTCTGTGATTTTATCTCATGTAAACGGCAGTCAAGTTAAAAATGAGAGTTTGATTTAAGCATTCTCAAGAAGATATCATAAACTAAAAAGAAATGTTAATCAGTCATATTGTCCTTCTTATTCAAGGTAAGGCATCTGAGGAGAAACACACTTAATATTTGGCTAGTTCAGCATAGTGATGGTCATATCTATATTATACAAATGAGTCTCAATATTCCCTCATCCTATGCATTAGGGGGTCATTTACATCAAAAGTAGATTGAAGACTAATTTAACTTATTCACTGTTCTTATTCTTATGTTAAAGAAACGGGTACCTTTATTCTGTCTTTTGGTATTTGACTAATCTTGTGTCAAGCACCTTTTTAGAATTACTTGTTCTTGATTCATTTTCTTTTCCAACTGGTTATTTAAGTTTGATTGACCTCTTCAAGTCAATAAGATCACATGATTTAAATGAATATAATATAGTTCAGCACATCTGCAAGAAGAGTTCAAATACGTGAAATGATCTTGTACATATAGCTTCAAAGTATAATCACGTGTTGTTCTGAAATTTCATGCGCTAATAGATAGCATGATTTCTTTAGCTGAACCACACTGACTAATATCTCCCACCAGCATTCACTTCTTTTTCTTCTTCTCAGCATCCACAGTTGTTCTGAGAGCAAATTAAGTTCAGTATTGCTGCATCTATACATTAGCTCACAGGATATAAGCTAACTATAATAAAATTATCCTTTCCATAAAAGAAATTTCCACTTGGAAAAGCTCGTCATATTGTCTCAAAGGTAAAATGCTTGTTCATACTTGCTTGATTTTCTTTATTCCTCTCAAATTTCTTTCGGTTGGCATATTAACACTTTGTATTAGAAAACTCTTCAAGTGGCGCACTCATGCATTTCATTTTTACTTCTCTCTCTCCACTCTTCAAGTGGCGCACTCATGCATTTCATTTCTACTTCTCTCTCTCCACTCTTCAAGTGGCGCACTCATGCATTTCATTTTGACTTGATTCTCTCCTGTTCATAATATACTAATTGCTCCACATCTTTTTGCTCATGAATTAATATCTTGCCACTAAGCCTATATAAAGCTCATAGCAAGGTGTAACAGGGCACATCTCTTCTTCCACCTTACTGCAACACAAAACAACTTACCTCGTGTTGACTCTTCTTCAATCGCTCATGGACTACAACTTACATCCTCTTCAAATGTTCAAAGGTAGTAACACTAGCAATTCACAATCTATACATTGAATTGTTTGCCATTTTAAAACAATAAATTTTAGCCATTTTAATTTGTCTCCTTTTTTTGTGTGTGTATGTTTGCCTACTTTGTACCTCCATTAAGTTTCTTGTGCATATTTATTGCTGTGAACCTCATGCAGTGGAATGTATATGTATCAACATATCCTCAACATATATATTTATTTTCTTGTTAAAATTAGCTATATTATCATAGATTGAACTACGATTGTTGCTATTATTATTTTTTTTTCCATTGTTTGGATGGGAAAATTTTTAGGATTTGCCTAACCCTTTTCCTATCACAGTTTTGAATATAAGATTCTTGCTCGCTCCCTTACTAAGAGAAGTTACTCACCATTTTAGTATCCTGACTTTGGAGGGAATATAGATGCAATGATACATGACTTTTCAAAAGAAGAATTAACCAATCTTTTTGAGAAGCATCTACTTTACTAATCATTCTGTCTTTGCTTCAGGCGTTCAAGGTCGTGATAAACCAAACACTAATACAATGCAAAATGAAAAGGTATAGCATCCTATCGTGCTACTCTAGCGTCATATTTTGTTAAAATATAAATAATTCAGAGTGCTAGTCTTGGTAAAATAACTTGTTACCTCATCAGATTGAAGCATGTCAAGTTTCAGCTACAGAGGAGCCGCAACCCCCGCCCAAAGACCGAGGCAATCCAGGGGGAACTAACTAAGGAAAATACAGGATATCCAAGATTACATAATACCTCCTCAATGTTCTCTACTACGAACATAATAAATGAGTGATCCTTTGAGTGAGTGCTCCATACAGGCAGCATTCATTCTTATATCCCTCTGTTCGTGAAATAAAATGCATTCAGTGTGATTTCTGGATATGTAAGAGGTGGTTACGGTGTTTGTTATTTTAAAGTAATATTAGAAGAATAACTGCTTGTGGTGCTTTCTTTTATGTTTTAGTTTTTAACAAATTTTATGTTTATGAACTTGGTTAATTATGTAAGCAACCTATTTATGGTTCCAAACCAGAAACAGGATTGGACTTAGCTTAGAGATAAACTTAGTTGGCATCTAATTAGCTTTAATTTTAGTTCTATACTACCGTGCTTTTTCACCATTATCTAGGGATGGTAATGGAGGCGTCCACGGGCCAATTTTTGGCCCGTCCTATACAAAATTTTGAATTAAAAATAAAAATTTCATTTTCCTAATTCAAAATTTTGTATATAAATGGCCAAAATTTGGCCCGTAAATATGTCCATTACTATCTCTATCATTATCGAATGCCCCTTCTTGAAGTAAACTAAACAACAATGACAACTACTAAGCCTTTTATCGAGTGCTTGGGATAGACTACATGAACAAAAAAAAAAAAAAATCACGGCGAATCAATCACATGAAAGATCCTTCTTTACTCATTCTTATGAGCAATATGTTTTCATTTAAGCATCTATCATCCATATCACCTCCATTGATATTTTCTTCAGTCGTTCCTTCACTCTTTTAACTTATTCTACATTAGTAAGCTCCACTCATCGAACCGGTGCATCTGTAGGTCTATGTTGTGCCCAACCAAACCATCATTAGGCAATTTTGTTTGCATCTTTTCTTCGAGAGGGGCTACATCTACGAATATCCTCATCTCTTATTTTACCTCTCGTAGTGTTACCACACATCAAACAAAACATGTGCATCTTTACTATACTTGTCTTCTATCAATGACATCTCTTAATAACCCAGCATTTCATATCATATAATAAAACTGGTCTAATATCAATCATAACATAATTCCCTTCAGCCTTAAAAGAATATTACGGTCACATAAACTCCTTTTGCGTTCCTCTATTTTAACCAGTCAGCTTGAATCATATTCTCTTTCCATTGTTTTGAATAATAGAATCCAAGTATCTAAACTCACATATTGGAACATGAAAAAGTGTTTTTCTAAGGAAATGCAGTAACAAGATTACAAATCAGAATGTCTCTTTATTTATGTGGAGATAAAGATGCTTCTCCTCTAACAAGGAGATAATTAAACATATATAAGATTCTGGAAGAGTTTTCTCAAGGAGAAAAAGCAAAAAAAGACTAAAAAATATTTTTTTAAAAAAAAAAACTAGGTAGACTAATTGGTCAGCGAAGATAACATAAAGAAGCAATACGGAGAAGTTACATTTTTAAGGAATGAAAAAGGAAAACGAGAACGAAAATTGGAAGGCCATAGGAAAGAAAAAGAAAGTGAAGAAGGTATAAATATTCTCATTGTTATCACTCCTAACCTTGCATGCAGAATTACAAAATAATGCTTATTGTAATCTCTACAACTATCCTAGTTAACAGATGAATTTAAAGTCCTTACTCCTTGCCATTAACCTAAAAGACAATTTTTCCATGAGGTTAATGGATGTTTTTTCCTATCCACTAACACTGTAATGCTCAATAGATAGATTAAGCAAATACGTTTGCACTTGCTTCTTTTGCTGTTGAATGCTGTCTTGCTCCAAAAAAAGTAAACTGTAATATAATATATTTAAGTCTTCTCTAAGGTCACAGAGCTCAGCTGTTGCTTTAGGGGAGACTTGCATCCCTCTATTCTATCAAAATAGCAATTATTAGGGACGTCATGGAGCTTCATCAAAGTTCAGAAGGTACGAGTTGATGTTTCAGAATATTATATGCTCTCACATAATGGTGGAGACAAAAAGCTTAGAGAAAAGAACCAAGAAGCATGAATTGATGTTTTCTGGATTGAATTTATTTCTAACCCATGTTAGAATTATTATTATTTTTTTTTTTGAGAAAAAAACGGTGGGCTACAGCCTCCTGCGTTCCATTAAAAGGGTTTTAACAGAACTTACAAACAAGCAAACTACGATAAGAGAAAATACATGACTCAACCCAAATTAAGAGTGAGTAAAAATATAAAGTAGGACCTACTATATAGCAAAGATAGACTAGTACAGCTCATGACTAAAATGATGAACACAAACGACGGGCGACCACTGTTCTTACTCCACCTCCTCCTGAGCCACTAAAGCCACTCGAGCCACCTCCTCCTCGCCATCTCCTGCGCTTGTACTCTCTTAGAGTAGCCTCAAGTCCACCACGGCGTTGGTGTCGGGTTGAGTGGTATGCAAAGTCATCCCTGGTCCTCTAAAAGTTGCTAACCACAATAACACATCGTTAGTAATACAATAAATACAGTGGTCCAAACTATGAGTCTTATTAGTAAATTTTTTTTTATTTCTCTCGAACCATAGGTTCCAAACTATAGCAGTTATGACGATCCTATATTCATTATGAGCACTGCCCCTAGGTGAAAAGTTCGTCCAGACTGACGAGAAGATACCTCCCCTTAATTGGAAGTTATGACGGTAAGCAGGTTCTACCCAGATCCCCCTAGAGTATGGGCATGCTAACATTATGTGTTGCATTGTTTCAATGGCTGAACCGCAAAGCACACATTTACTAGGGCCCTGCCAACCTTTTTGTTGTAGGTTGTCCCATGTGAGAATTGCTTTCTTATCCAAGAGCCAAAGAAATTTTTTTATTTTCAGAGAACATTTTACATTCCAAATGTTGGCTGCTTGATTGGATTTAATCCCCCCATCATTGAGAAAACCATACAACGATCTGACCGAGAAAACTCTGGAATTATCCCATCTCCATACCGGGCAATTCTCGTTAGCGTTGAGCTGAAAGTGACGCAGCCTGTCACGTATAGCCTGCCACCCCCTCCTTACATCATTCCCAAGTCGCCATCTCTCTCTACACCAGAAGTCTGCGACTGTACCATATTTTCTGGGGTTATCTTCATAAGTCAGAGGGAATAACTATTTGAGGGGTAAAGGTTCACACCAGATATCATCTGAAAATGCTATGTTATGTCCCTTGTCTACCTTAAAGGTTATTCCTTACCAAAATAACTCTTTCACGCTTATGACACCCTTCCAGAAGCATGATGCGTTGCACATATTTCTCCCTTGACCTCTCCAGGTGCCCCCACGTGACCCATATTTTTCTTTTAGCAATTTCTGAATTAACCCTTTTGGTTGAGCTAAAAACTGCCACCACCACTTGGCTATCAGTGCCAGATTGAAATCTTCAGATTCAAAACACCGAGCCCACCCTCCTGTTTTGCCTTACACACCTGGCCCCAGGCTACTAAGTGGAATTTCCTACCATATACGACAGAATCCCCCCACAGAAATCGACTCCGCAATGTATCAATTCTTCGTCTAACTCAGCATGGGTTGATAAAGTAGGACATAAAGTAGATCGGGATGGAAGAGAGTACTGCATTTAATAGAATTAACTTTCCTCCTAGAGATAAGATTTTACTTTGCCAGCCATCCAGCCTTTTATTTACTCTCTCAATAATCGGGACCCAATCTATCTTCCGACTCTTCTCCGACCTGATCGGAATACCCAAATATGAGATCGGGAATGTACCAACTTTACAGCCAAAAATCTCCACAATCAGATTATTTGTGAGACTTTCTTTACCCGTAAAAGTGAGTGAGCTTTTGTGGTAGTTAATTCTCAGACCGGACCATACCTCAAAGCAGTTTAATATCCACTTAATCGCACATGCTTGTAAGACATTACAATGTCCGAGGATTACGGTGTCATCTGCATACTAAAGATTTGTGAATGAAGCCGACCTAGCAGCTGGTAGCCCCTCAATCCTACCAGCCTCCTTCATACGTGCAAATATTAGATTAGCCCCTCCGCAACCAAGACAAAGATTAACGGTGATAAATGGTTATCTTGTCTGAGACCTCTCTTGCAAATAATTTCTCTCCCAGTGTCTCCATTTACTAAGATTGAGACTTTTGCAGATTGGAGCTAGAGGAGGATCCAATTGGTCCATTTTGGACCAAAGCCTCTGTTCCTCATAACTTCAATTATGCATTTCCACTCTACTTTATCATATGCCTTTTCAAAATCCAACTTTAGAAAATATCCCTGACTATTTGTACTTTTACATCGGTGAAATACTTCTTGTGCAATGACTACACCATCGAGAATATTCCTTCCTTTAATGAAGCCCGTTTGGGTTTCTCCTATCAATTCAGGGAGAAGTGGCATAAGCCGCGAGGCTAGCACCTTAGAGATGATTTTGAGCATGCTATTCAGTAGCGCTATTGGGCGATACTCGTCGATAGATTCCGAGAAATTTTTCTTCGGGACAAGAACTATAAAGGAGTAGTTTAGTCTGTCCAATCGTGCATCCCCATTGTTCATCTCCTTGAATAAGTTGATAAGATCTTATTTAATCAATGACCAAAAGGTCCGGAAGAAGAAAATAGGGAAACCATCGGGACCCTGGGCTTTATCCTGGCCCAATTCCCAAATTGCTCTTTTTATTTCTTCTTCAGAGAAATCATTCTCCAGAGTATGGAGGTTAGGAATTTGTGACCATATTTCGTTACGGAGTCTGATCCTCTCACTCTCAAATTATCCGAATATCTGTCGAAAATGCTCGTGAATGTGAGTCCTAAGATCTTCCCTAGCTAATATCTCACCCTCTGGATTATACAACGAAAGGATTGTGTTTGTTATATGTCTCATATTTGCTATCCTGTGAAAGTAGGCCGTATTTGCATCCCCCTCTTTCAGCCATTTAGATCTTACCCGCTGACACCATTTTATCTCCTCCAATTTGTACAGTTCCTTTTTTTCTTTACGGCATCCACTCAAAACTGTTATCTCCTCACCAATAAGGTTTGTGAGTTCTTCCCGTTTCTCAAGTTCAACAATCTGTTGCATCAATTATTACTTTCTGATTTTTAAAGGACAACGATGCCTCTTGTCTCACCTGGACAAAACCCGTCGTAACCTTCTCAACTTACCACAAATTATCTCGGCAGCATCTCTACCCCTAACTTGGAAAGACCAGTTTGTGCGTATGAGTTCATGCACCTCATCAAATTCTAGCCACCACTTCTCGAACCGAAACGGTCGATTATTCTTAGGTGCCGATACATCCGAATCCAAGCAGATCGGAACGTGATCCGACGTGGGTCTGGGGATTGAGTAAACTCTGGAAAGGCCGAAGCGGTCTTCCCATGCATCCGAAACTAGAATCCTATTCAGCTTAGCCAGGCAAGGATTTTCCCTCATATTGGACCAAGTAAACCTACAATCGCAGAGAGAGATCTCTATTAACCCTGTCTCGCTTATAATGTAATTGAAGTCATTCCTGTCTTGAGCGTTAAGGTCCCCCCCAAAACGCTCCTCCATGAACCTAACGACGTTAAAGTCCCCTCCAATCACCCAGAGTAGATTGTTCTGACGAGCCAGATCTTGAATCTCGCTCCACATAGCACCTCTGCTGTCCCTATGATTTGGGCCATATGTTACAGTAACTCTCTGAGTCCAACCATCGGTTCTCTGCCTAACGATGATAAACAAGGTGAAAATGCCTACAGAAGAGTCTAAAATATCATAGCGATTACTATTAATACCGATTACCAAACCCCCTGAAGCCCCTCTCGCATTTTTAAATACTAATTCAAAATTTCTTCTAAGGGTAAGTTCATGCTCAAGCAAAACCAGCGGGTTCACCAGTTTTGTTTCCTCCAAGCAAAAAATATCTTCTCCATTATCACGCAACACTTCTGCTACCATGCGCCGCTTTGTCCTATCTTCTAGCCCTCTAACATTCCAGAAAATTATCTTCATCATAAAAATAATAGCTACTTCTCCATTCCTGTTGCAACTAGAACTCAATGATTCTCGCCAATAGCCCTTCCATCTATGGAAGTGACAGTTCTTATGAACTCTATGGCTTGAGCTCTACTACTCTCGGTGTCTCCCAAATCGATATTACAAATTTGTGCAAATTCAAGTAAGATTTGATTAGGCAACAAATGAAGAATATTAAATGAGAAAAAAGAGGTACCTTTATCAAGGTTAGTGTGCAGCGCCTTTCGTTTTGGTGCTAAAGATGTTACCTGTCCGGACTGATAATCCTAACCCCCTCGCTTCTCACTTAGTCTCTTGCTACGCCTGGAGGGTGTGATTGTAGGGGGAGGATCCGAGATGCCCGTAAACTCCTCAAAGTCTGAAAGCAAGTCTTCTCGAACAGCGGGGATTTTTTCCGCATCCTCTTCCACCGGATTTAACATCTCCACCTCCTTTGAAGTAGATTTCTCATTTCCTTGTATAAGAGCCACCGAGTCCTTCGAAATCTCTAACATTGATGAGCTTGGTTCTATAACAGATTTTATACGAAGTCTCTTTGGACGGCGTGGCGACGGATGGAGGATGGACATGCTCCACTAATTAAATTCTCTAATGTTTTGGCCATTGCCTCCTTCAGAATCTCTCTATCAAAACCAGAGAATAAAGATATGAGAGATATTTGCTGCTGTGCGATTGGGCTACTGGGCCGAATTGGAGAATTTGAAGCTCTAACTATCCCACAATCTTTGTTTGTTTCGGTCTGCAAGGTAGGCCCAGAGTCAAGAGAATTTTGTATAGGCCCATGTAGCCTATTCAGACCAATATTCTGGCCCAAAGTATGAGTAGACCCACTCTGGTCCACCTCACACACCGTTCCCTTACATTCGGTTGCCCTAACCGCCTCCCAATCCCCAACCCTACTTATCTCCCTCTCCACTGCTCCGGTTAACTCTGTGGGAGAGCACTCCCTCCAACGCTCCCTCTGTCTGAGATCTGCTCCTCTCTGCTCGAGAAAGGGCTTGTCGTCCTCTCCATGAGAGATCAAAGGAAGGTTAGAGCCACCCTCGTCGAGACGAAAGTTAAACCTCTGACCTTCCATACCTGTTGTCCCTTCTGTAATCGGTTGTCTGCTCCCCTCTTTTGTGGGTACTGTAGCCATCTTTCCATTTTCAGGTAATTTTTGTTTTGTTCCCGTACTCCATGTTGACCTGAAACCCGATGCGTGGGTTTTCGAATCACCGGCGAGATCTCTCCAATCTGTCTCCCGGCTCACCGGAGCGTCGGTCGCAAGTGAGTTGGAGTGATCCCTGACCCACGTGAACCGCTGTTTGGCTTCCAAGTTTACGGACGGCGATGCCGAGCTGGAGAAACCGGCATGGTGTCCCGGAGCTGGACGCTTGCCGGCGACTACCTGGGTGTTACCTGTTGTTTGACAGATCCCTTGCAATACATTTTTGCTCCCAACGCCTCTCTGGGTGGGCGCCACCTCTGCTGCAGCCCTAGTTGATTCTGATAGATCCTCCAGGTTCTTCTCCGTCCACTCCCTTTCTTCCTGAGTTACTTTGATCTCTGGTGGTTCCAAAGTTTTAGTCTCTATACAGATTAAGGCCCTACAATTTTTGGACCCAATTACGACATCGAGTTCATTCGATATAGAGCCTATGTCATCACATCCCACAAGCAATCTCACCATCGATAAGTCGGATTTATCAAGTGTAGAGACACTGACCTCTAGAACTTGAGCAAACTTTAACATGATCTTGTTCAGATCGGGTCGGTTCCAATGGTTGAAAGGAATTCCTTTGACTGCGATCCAGGCCCTAACGGGAAATTTGTGGCGCCGCACCCCTTCCTCATTTCCCCATCTTACAACTCTGAACCCTGCTTGATATCCTCTGCAGGGAATAGAGGTCCGGCATAAGGCCACCTTCAAACCCGCCGGTGATGGAAAGCGAGCCAGCTCTTTGAACAGTTTCCATTCATGGTTCCGCAATGTTGCTGATAGGTCGCAGAGGCCGTTCACCATTTTCTCTACAGTAGGGTTCCCATGGCCTGGTTCGATTACTCCCATGATGCCTGACAATTGCGCGAACCCCTACGTGTTAGAGTTAATCAAACCAAAAAAGAAATGGATTAGGTGAGAGTAATTAGGTGGAATAGTGCCGGTACGTGGAATAGTGCCGGTTGGTGGAATAGTACCGGTATATGGAATAGTGCCGGTTGGTGGAATAGTGCCACAATGAAACCTATAAATAGATGCTCTCATATGCCTTCATCGAACACACCAAAATCACCATTCAAGAGAAGAGTGAAGAGAAGATAGAGAAAGGAAGAGAAGAGAGAAGAAGCTCGGTGTGCTCTTCGGGTGATATAATTACGGTGTTAGTCTGGTGCTTCTACTGCAGACTACAGTTCTCTAATAAGGTTGGAGGATTCTTTCGTGTTGGAGATAACATTGTATCACTCTCTATTTTCTATATATTCCCGAGTTCTTTTGACAAGACTCGGAAGGTTGTACTATTTATCTGGTATAGTTGAATTCGCTCTCTAATTGTCCCGTGGTTTTTCCCGTAAGGGTTTTCCACGTAAATATTGTGTGTCATCTGTGGCTTGTTGATTTACTTATAACTTACTTATTGTTTACATACAAGTAGGAATTTTTACTATTTTTCCCAACAGTGGTATCAGAGCTAAGGTTATTAGTTATTGTGTGTAAACAATGGAAAGTATAACAAGTCGCATGATTACTCTTAATGGATCTAATTGGATGATCTGGAAGCCAAGAATGAAAGATCTTTTATATTGTAAAGATCTTCATGCACCTTTAAAAGGTGATGTGTCTAAACCAAAAGACATGAGTGATGATGATTGGAAAAAACTTGATAGAAAAGCTATTGGTTTCATTCGACAATGGTTGGATGATACCGTGTTTCATCATGTCTCCACTGAGAGTACATCTCACTCTCTTTGGAAGAAACTGGAGAGTCTGTATGAGAGAAAAACTGCAGACAACAAAGCTTTCTTGATTAGAAAGTTAGTTAGCTCAAAATATAAAGATGGTTCTTCAATTGCTGAACATTTGAATGAAATTCAAAGTATTATTAATCAGCTTTTTTCTATGAAAATGGTGCTTGACGATGAGTTGCAGGCTTTATTGTTGCTCAGTTCACTACCGGAGAGTTGGGAGATATTGGTGGTGTCTCTAAGTAACTCTGCACCAGAAGGCGTAGTTTCTATGAGTTTGGTTACAAGCAGTTTGCTTAATGAAGAACTCAGATGAAAAATTTGGACACATCACAGTCTGAAGCACTTGTGTTGGAGAATCGAGGAAGACCAGTATCAAAAGATAGAAGCAACTACTCCAGATCCAGAAGTAAATCCAGATCGAAGAAGGATATTACTTGTTACTTTTGCCATAAGAAAGGTCACATAAAAAAGGACTGCAGAATTCAGATAAGAGAAGAAAAAACAAAGCGTGAAGGAAAGTCTGAAGCCGATAAAAATACTACAGCTACAGTTGAAGGTGATTTAGTTGTATCTGAAAGTAATGATTTATATCTTTGTATTACATGTCAAGATGCAGATTAGGTAATCGATACGAGAGCCTCGTATCATGCAACTCCACATAGGAATTTCTTCACAACTTATCAAAGTGGAGACTTTGGTATTGTAAAGATGGGTAACAAAGACACTGCTCAAATTAAAAGCATGGGAGATATACATCTTGAGATCAGTCTCGGTTGTAAATTGGTGCTCAAAGATGTAAGGTACGTTCCAGATCTTCGCTTGAATCTAATATCTGCAGGAAAGCTAGATGAAGATGACTTTGGCAGCACCTTTTGCAATGGGTATTGGAAGCTTACAAAAGGTTCTCTTATCGTGGCAAGAGGAAAGAAATGCTGCACTCTTTATAAGATGCAGGCAAAACTGTGTAAATGTGAGGTGAATACAGTTGAACAAGATTCTTCTCTAGAGTTGTGGCACAAGAAGCTTGGCCACATGAGTGAGAAGGGAATGCAAATTCTTGCTAATGAAAAACACCTGCCAAACATGAAAGGTACACATCTTGATACTTGTGTGCATTGCATAGCTGGTAAACAACATCGAGTTTCATTTGCTAGAAGTGGATCAAATAGAAAGACTCACATATTAGATTTGATACACTCATATGTTTGTGGTCCTATGAAAGTTAAAATATTTGGTGGTGCTCTCTATTTTGTAACTTTCATAGATGATTGTTCCAAAAAAGTTTGGGCTTATACTTTAAAAACTAAAAATCAAGTTGCAGATGTCTTTAGATAATTTCATGCCAAAGTGGAGAGAGAAACAGGAAGGTCTCTTAAATGTATCCGATCAGACAATGGTGGCGAGTATATCGGGCCATTTGACGAATATTGCAAGAGCAAGAGAATTCGACATGAGAGGATCATTCCGAAGACTCCTGAACAAAATGGTATGGCAGAAAGAATGAATCGCACTATCGTCGAAAGAATTAGGTGTATGCTCTCACATTCCAAATTGTCCAAACCCTTTTGGGGGGAGGCATTAAGGACTGCGATAGACCTAATCAATTTATCACCCTCGGCTCCTTTAAAGGGTGATGTACCAGAGAAAGTGTGGACAGGAAAGAAAGTCTCCTACAAACACTTGAGAGTATTCGGCTGCCGTGCATTCGTTCACATTCCTAAAGATGAAAAATCAAAACTTGATGGTAAGACAAAACAATGTATTTTTTTTGGCTATGCAGATGAAAAGTTTGGCTACAGGTTATGGGATCCAGAAGATAAGAAGGTAATAAGAAGTAGAGATGTGATTTTCCTTGAAAATCAGACCATTGAAGATTTCAACAAGGAAGAAACAGTGCAATCTTCTACAAGTGAAGTTGTAGATCTGGATCCAGTTCCTTCTCCAGTCACAAACGATGAAGGAGAAGAAGTGCGAGAACATCAAGCAGATGTTGATACTCCTATTCAAGAAGAAGAGGGAGAGCAGTTCACTACAACACAACCATCCAGTTAAGGCGGTCTGACAGAGACCGTTATCCTTCTAGCAGGTATCCAACTAATGAGTATGTCCTGGTTACTGATGCAGGTGAACCAGAAAGTTACCAAGAAATGCAAGAAGACAGTCAGAAAACTGAGTGATTAAAAGCTATGAAAGAGGAAATGGATTCTTTGCACAAGAACCATACATATGATTTGGTAAAATTACCAAATGGAAGGAAGGTATTAAAAAACAAGTGGGTGTTCAAGATAAAGACCGAAGAGAAGAGCTCACAACCAAGATACAAGGCAAGATTAGTTGTGAAGGGTTTTGGCCAAAAGCAAGGAGTTGATTTTGAAGAAATTCTCTCCGGTGGTAAAAATGTCATCAATTCGTCTCGTTCTTATGGACTTGGAGATCGAACAAATGGACGTGAAGACAGCTTTTCTTCATGGCGATCTAGAGGAAAAGATCTACATGGAGCAGCCTGAAGGTTTCACAGTTAAAGGTAAAGAAGATATGGTCTGCAAGTTGAGAAAGAGCTTGTATGGATTAAAACAAGCACCTCGACAATGGTACAAGAAATTTGATTCTTTTATGGTGGATCATGGCTATAAGAGAACAGTTTCAGATCATTGTGTTTATGTCAAAAGGTATGATGGTGATTTCATTGTACTGTTGCTCTATGTTGATGATATATTGATTGTAGGTCAAGACATGTTCAAGATTGACAAGCTTAAGAAGGATTTAAGCAAATCATTTGCCATGAAGGATTTGGGAGCAGCACAACAAATTTTGGGGATACACATATCTCGTGACAGGAATGCCAAAAGGTTATAGTTGTCATAGAAGACCTACATCAATAAAATACTAAAAAGGTTCAACATGGACAAAGCAAATCCAGTTGGTATTCCACTTGCAGGACACTTCAAATTAAGCTCCGAGCAATGTCCCAAAAACGAGATGGAAAAAGAAGAAATGAGAAGAATTTCATATGCTTCAACAGTCGGTAGTTTAATGTATGCAATGGTATGTACTAGACCAGATATAGCATATGCAGTTAGTGTTGTTAGTAGGTTCCTTGCAAATCCAGGTAAACAGCATTGGGCTGCAGTTAAGTGGATATTAAGGTATCTAAGAGGAACTTCCAAAATAAGTATTTGTTTTACAGGAGGTAAGTCGGTACTAACAGGTTACACTGATGCAGATATGGCAAGAGATATTAACTCAAAAAAGTCTACATCTGGTTATTTGATTACTTTTGCAGGGGGAGCTGTGTCTTGGCAATCCAGGTTGCAAAAGTGTGTTGCCTTGTCAACTACAGAGGCTGAGTACATTGCTATTACAGAAGCTTGCAAAGAGATGTTGTGGATGAAACATTTTTTACAAGAAATAGGTATGTCACAAAATACCTATACAGTCTATTGTGATAGTCAGAGTGCTATTCATCTCAGCAAAAATCCAAGTTTTCATTCTAAATCCAAGCACATTGATGTGAGGTACCACTGGATTAGAAATATACTTGATGAAAAGTTATTGCAGTTTGAGAAAATTCACACCGATAAAAATAGAGCAGATATGATGACGAAAGGATTACCTAGAGAGAAACAAAATTTCTGTCGGAAGGTAGCCGGTATGGACTCTAAGTAAGAGTTCTAACTCATTCTCTTTCTTTTTTGGTTGGAGGGGGAGATTGTTAGAGTTAATCAAACTAAAAAAGAAATGGATTAGGTGAGAGTAATTAGGTGGAATAGTGTCGGTAGGTGGAATAGTGCCGGTTGGTGGAATAGTACCGATAGGTGGAATAGTGCCGGTTGGTGGAATAGTGCGACAATGAAACATATAAATAGATGCTCTTATATGCCTTCATCGAACACACCAAAATCACCAAGCATCCATTCAAGAGAAGAGTGAAGAGAAGATAGAGAAAGGAAGAGAAGAGAGAAGAAACTCGGTGTGCTTTTCGGGTGATATCCATCACGGTGTTAGTCTGGTGCTTCTACTACAGACTACAGTTCTCTAAAAAGGATGGAGGGTTCTTTCGTGTTGGAGGTAACATTGTATCACTCTCTATTTTCTGTATATTCCCGAGTTCTCTGGACAAGACTCGGAAGGTTGTACTATTTATCTGGTATAGTTGAATTCGCTCTCTGATTTTCCCGTGGTTTTTCCCGTAAGGGTTTTCCACGTAAATATTGTGTGTCATCTGTGACTTGTTGATTTGCTTATAACTTACTTATTGTTTACATACAAGTAGGGATTTTTACTATTTTTCCCAACACTGCGCCGCTTGGTCCGACAATGGGAGAAATACTTGGGGGGTGGCGCGGTTGTACTCAGCAGTACTCCCCCACTTCGGGGTGGCGTGGCTCAGTACGGCAGCCACCTCCTTCTGTGCCGGCATCATTACCTTCTTAGTCTCCCCATGGGACTGAATTGGTAAGCTTCTATTTGTCCTTGCAGTTACAGTGGATGTCTTGAAGAAGTCCCTCCTTGTCGGTTTAGGCTCCTCCTTCATCTTCCTCGGTAGCGTAGGGCACTCCGCAATGACGTGACCGAGCACTTTGCAGAACCTGCATCTCATATATGGACATTCATCCTTGAAGTGTCCCCTCTTCCCACAAATCCAGCAGCCATCGGTAGAGGTAGTTGGCGAACTGAACCTCCTCTTTTTTGAGGTGATACTCTCCATCTTGCGCTCTTTTTTGAGCGTATTTTTTGATTTATGCTCAGTCCATCCCCCTCTGTCGTCACCGCTAGAAATACATTTTCCTTTCTTGGCCTCCGCCAGCAGTGCGAGGACCTGCTCGCCAGTATAGACACTGGACGGGTTGAGCGTAGCCATATTCACCGAGGGAAGCCGGGGAGAGTTCGGCGCGGGGACAGTCGCACTCGGTTGTGAGTGACATGTCCCGCTCGCTGTCGCATTCTCCGGTCCAACTGGCGAATCTTTGACCACCTCACTCCAACTGCGCCTACGATACTTTGGATTTTTGTCTTCGTCACTGTTGTCCCTCTCCTTCTGTTTGTTACCCTTCCCCAGCCATCCCCAAGTGAACTCCATGGTCCCGATGCAATGGAAGGCAAAGATAGTTGCAGAGGTAATCTTAGGAATGGCCTCCACTAATCTTACCCCACTCTTTGCCTATGATGAATCTTCTCTGAGGCAAACAGGTTCTCCCCTTAGTTACTTTACTGTTGATCTCCCTCTAGCCTCCCTCCTTTTTTTTTTGGAGACCGTAGGAAATCACTTACCTGGGTCGCCGGAGGTCACCCCTGCAAAAGGCATCGATATCCACCGGAAATCGCCTCCACAAAGGTGCCTCTAACTGCGTGCAAATCGCCTCCACAAAGGTGCCTCTAACTGCGTGTAAGGTTTCTTGATATACATATAACCAACCAAGTCGCCAGTCCTGCAATGAATTTCCATGAACGGTCCACAAACACCACCCACAGCCTTTCTTTCGTAGCGCTCTTCATGTATCAGAAAATGACCACAGCATTTGCTTCCTTTTTCTCCTTAGTGTGCATCCCCCCTGTCCCAGTGATGGACGGTGTTAGCTGAACGTTAGGAAGTGTGAGCACATGGCCTCAGCATTGAGGGTGGAGCAAGTGTACAGCTAACCCACTCAACCAGCCTCCTATATAAAGCCGAGAGAAGGAGAATTATGGACTCATAGCTCTAGTTACTCAATCTCCGTCATTAGGTTCCATAACCTTATCCAAAGAACCACAAGCTTCAAGTTTGTAGCATACAGCCAGAATGACATAGGTTGTTTCCCTTAGTCTATCGAAGAAAAGCTTGAGTTTAATCATTTTTAAGTATTATGTTCGATTTACTGTCAAACATCTTTATGACTAATTTATGAATTTCTGTTTGTAGTAAATTAGGAAGGGAAAGAAGCCAAAATTAGCATTCTGACAGTGCAGGTGACCATTCAGCTTCATTAGGATTCAGCTTCACTAAGATCCATATCCTCCATTAACCTCAAAACTCAATGCTAGGCTGTCTTAAGAAGTGAGCTCTGATCATGTTATGCCACAAATGAAAAACTTCGCTTTTGGGTATTACTTGCACTCTATAGACTGAAGAGGAGGTTCGGTCCTAATCTAGGAAACTAAAGTTGGTATATAACAGTGATGTGTATTTGGCTCAACTTTTATCTATGGTTTCACAGGATCGAGAACTTGCAACTGATGCTTTTCATGGTCCAACAGGGCCAACAGGGGAGCAGAGTTCACCTGGAAGAGTCAATTGAGAGATGGTACTTGACTTGGATATCTAATAAATATAGGCGAAGTTTTGTGCTAAACTTGTGTGAGAGGCTGTCAACTAGCAAGTGGCTGTGTGTGCTATTGCAGGTTGACTGATATATGGCTATGATGGTTTCGTTTGACAGTAGCAAGAGAGGTGTATTTGTCCATGAGCTCATGTCGTTCATGATGAACCACAATGTATAATAATTTGATGCACTAATAAATTTTCAAAAGGGTAAAGAGTTAAAATTTTCTAACCTCCAACGCTGTATTGTTTAATGGTAATGGGTTGATCAAAGGACTTCTTGCTTCTCTCTCTGTGTAGTCAAATGTGGATCTTCTAACGTTAAACATCCAAGACAAACTTCAAAGCCGCTTTAATAAGAATGCCAAGAGGTTCAAAGCTTGCCTCTATCATACCGCAAGGAATTTTCTCACCTATCAAGGGCAGAGGTTAGGGAGTGGTGAATCATATAACTAAATATACATAAGTCAAAATAATAAAACTAATCATTAGATAATTATATGGACTCCTATATTAAAGAGCTCAAGTCTGGTTACTTCAAATGAAAGACATGCACATCGAGGGTAAAAAGGCAGTGAATAACAACTCCTTTGTCTTTCACAATTTCAAAAAACAATCAATTGAAATTTCAGAACATTCTTGTCATGTGTCAATACGTATTGAGGACGTATCAATTTGCTTCAAGCTAGGAAAGTCCCACGAGGACATAGAAGAATAAATTGATGTTTTCTGTAGGATGGTTAAGTTCATCACTATCCTGAAGTTTCCAGAAATGAAACTGGTCAAGGTTGATGGACACAATTTCTTCTTAAGCCTCACTCAGTCTTTTGGACAAAGTGATTAACATGATACTATAAGCATACTTCTAACCTTAGCATCTAGGTTTCCAATCTGGTAAAAAATTACTCTTGGACCTTATGGCTGGTCTACAAACAACACATCATCATTTTTCGAAAGTGACAGCACACCATTCTCATCCTTCCTTTTTCTCTTCTTTTCTATGGTGTATGCGACTATCATATGTTTTCGACTGACCCATGCAAACTCGTCTACCCACTCAGCCAAGTTAACTAGAAATTTAAACAGAAGGAAGAAGTAAATCATTAAAATTAGTATCTAGGAAATGATCTTTTCCTCTCCAAGGAAATAAATAAATAGGAAATGACGATGAAAAGGAAAGGTAAATGAGCTCTCTGATTCTGCAGGAATTTCTTTTTATTTTTCAGACCACTTTTATAATATTTTCATAATGTAGTCCATCCAATACCTATGAGGGGGTTTCACTGGACTTTCATCTGATTTTCATTGATATCAGAAAAACAAAATTTTAGAAAGTTGCCGGATATCCTGCTTTCCCATTACTCAGTTGATCTGAAGATTTTTTTTTAAGAGAAAAATTAAGTAAGCAATTTAATCAAACTGAAACATCCCATGAGGTTTAAACCTCCAAGAATGTTTTACATAGAATCAATTAGTTGTATGTTCCGTATCAACCTATTTTCTGAGGAGTGGGGTTAATATCGCAATCACAATACCTCAAACTAAATATCTTAACAACAAAACAGAATGAAAAAAATTAATAAATTCTGTAAATGCTAGAGTAGACAAATGTATCTAACGAGTTACTGACATTCTAAAAAATGCATACATTAGAGAAGAAATTCCTTTCGACATCTCAGAAGCCGAATTTTGTCTGACAATATAATATGCAATTGGCCTAACTTTTTTTTTTTTTTTTTAATGATGAGAATCACGAGATCTTGCGACTGGTATACCATTGGTCAAAAGTTTCCAACATCTCCCAAGCGTCACCTTGTAAACACAATTGATGCATGGAATGTGAATCTAAAAGGTTGACGAAGTATGTACATTGAAGTTGAACACAATTGTTGGGTGCTAAGGACATGAGAAACACATTCAAGAAAATCTTGGTGAAAATTAAATGTGCAAATCACAGAATATCCAATTATAAATGGCTGGCAATAGATGCACTTTCAGTCCTTTGCTGAAGATGTGGCTCTTAAATATTCCTGATCAAAAACATAGAGACAAACTGCATAGAAAATGCCAGAGAAGCATTCCAGTTTATACTCCCCACTCGTTTCGATGATTAAGTATTATAAACTGTGTTCCCTCTTAAATTTAAAAAATAAAATAAAACAAAATACTGTAGAACTGGAATGCTTCTCTGGCATTTTCCACATAGTTTGTCTTCATGTTCTTGATCAGGAATATTTGTATTGTTTTTTAAATTTAGGAGAGAACAACTTGTACTGCTGAATAATTGAAACAAGTGGGGATCATAAACTAAAGAGATGCCCCTTGAAATTCAAGCAATATTCCATGTGATCCTGATGGAGGCCGGTGGATGAAAGTGTTATATTCTTTGAGATTTCATCACACAGTCTGTGACCTACAATAATTAAAAAAAGGGTTTTCAGAATCATTCTCATTGCTCTCAAGCATTCAGCTGTGATGGCACCAACAATAATCCCTTAATTCTCACAATATCTACTCAGCACTCCCTGTATTATAGAGGAAAGAACCTTTCTTGAGCAAGGAAACACAGTTACAATTATTATAACTGCATGTGGAAATCCTCTACTAAAGCCTCTATAAAAGCACCCACAGAAAGAGGAGCAAGCAGCAGAGTTGAAAGAAAACTTCTATCTAAGCCACTATTCTGTCTAGGAATCCATTTGCTCAATGGCCAGCTTTGCCCAACATCTCAAAGATGGTTTCTTCAGCATCATTGAATATGTCAAAGGTGGAGGCAACAGTAAATCTCAAAACTACGGTAGCTAGCTAGACCGCAAACTTCTACTTTATATTGTATTGAATATTACGCTTTACCTGATGGTGTTCAATAAATACAGATTTATCTGCAAGTTCAAATGAAACTGAAACTGAAACTGAGAAATCTCAGCTGAAAGTATGTGTGCAAGTAAGTACGTACTTCTTCCTTCTCCTCCTTAACTTCCTGTATAATAATTTCTAAAAGGATGTTGGTTAATGGATGTTTAGGAACGAGATTTTGGAATGATGACAAGCGGACCGGGTCTCCCTGTTGGGAGGAGCCCCCCTCCTTCTCAAACCAACTGAAGTCTTGAATGTTTCTGAGATGGTGGTTGTGATGCCACTCAGTTATCCTTTATGTTCCTTGGCATGAGAATCATTCTTATTTCCTTTTACTTTGGCTGTGAATTGCATGTACTGTTTTCATGTGGTTGTCTGTAGTGTGCAAGTGAAAGATCAAACTGTAAGGTTAATGAAAATGGATCATGGATTAAATGGCTAACTTCCAGATCTTAATCATAAGCTTTTCTCATTAATGTAAAGGCACAATGCATTCTAATCCTTGATCAAATTGACTGTCAGAGAGAGAGAGAGAGAGAGAGAGAGGTATCTTGTTAGCTAAAAGAACCGTGTTAAGACATCCACTCTATCTATATTTGGAATGAACATTAAAAGAATCCAAACAACTCGTGCACAATCATAGAAAACCTTGCAACTTGAGTAAAGTGGCCAACCTCAAAAAAATAAAAATAAAAAAATACTTAAGTGGCACCTGAGAAACCAATCTATCAAAAAGGTAGACATTAACACAGATACAGATACACAGATACAGATATAGACACATAAGAAAGTGGTTTCAAGCTTATGATGGATGGTGAGCAATAAACACAAGACTATTGGCAATGCTATATCTTAATACCAAATTCGATATGGAGAATGAGGGGCTTAAAAGAACTATGTTAACAAACCATTTAAAGTAACCCACCCAAGCACCGTGGCACCACCGCTATCCAGAAAAATATGATGCGCTAACACATAACTAGATACTGAAAACAATGAGTGGTTCAAATTTTATTATGGATAGCAAACATTAAGTATGTCTAAGTGGGTAACTCAGTATCTTTTAGCCAGAGTTGACGTCATGAAGATATGTGAAGTATCTAGATATGTGTATGTAATTGTGACTTTCCAATAGGATGCTCAAGTGAGGTATGGTTTTCCTTGGTAGAAGAGGAGATCCATCCACCTGTTCATTACCGATAAAATAATGAAACCAAGTAGTCAGATTTTTAAAAAAAAATGAAATAAAAATAACCATGCAGGCATGCAGCATGCAAAATACCCAAGTCAGCTGTAACATGGTCTCCTTTCTTTGAATAATAAATTTGTCAGTTGATTTGGACCACCTGACATCCAACCATTCTTGAGTTTATGTTTTGTGTAAACTAATAGAATAGTTAAATATACATTAAGCTTTAGCAATATCACTCGGTTGGATGAGATCTTATTTGTCTGAGACAGCATCTCCATCCAAATTCAGTCAATCAAATATGAGCTAAAGTTGATATTTGTTGGTTTGGTATCTCAAATCCTTCCATGCATGTAAAGCAAAAGCAAGATGAGATTTTTTTTTTTTTTTTTTTTTTGTGTGTGTGTGTGAGGTGCAGCACAGCAAGATAATTAGAGAGTGAGTTTAGGCAATAATCATATACATGGTAATGTAAAGAGGGATAACGGTTAAGTTCTTGGACTACATGGGTCAACGAGATTCCACAGTGATTTCAAATCCAGGATTTTTCTGATCCCTTCAAGTCCCTGGAATTATAGGGAGATTTTAGGTGCCAAGATAGGACTACAGCTCTTGATAATGTATCAAACTAATGACAAGTTTAAACATGACTAGAAAGACATCGTAAAACTTAATCGGTAAATCATACAGCCTACAGCAAAATATTAGGTCTAATATCAAACATTAAATAGGTAAAGCCACATTCCAAGAGTTTTACTGATGGTATAGCCCTGCTCACATTATGCTTAAAGCAACCATCAGAAAAGGTTGGGCAGAGATCAAGAGAAAGTTTGGTACAAAGACTAGGAGGAGAATACAAGTACATGGGGAGGACCAAGATTTAAGTATTTAACTAGGACTGGACCACCTCTCATTCCATTTTATTGACTGACAAGAATGCTTTCTCATATTGGCTGCACAAATTTCCTTGCATCACAGACTATATGATAAAATATCCACATAACCAATGTTTAACATAGAGATAACGGTAACATAGTGTTTTGCCTCATTAGGTTACATCGAATGTAGCGTAATACATAACATAAGTTATGTCATGTCCTATTTATTTATAAAAAATAAAATACAAAATTATAGATAATATTTTTTATAAATTGGAAAAAGATTTAAAAAATCTAAAGAAGAAAATAAAAACATTTTATAACAAATAGAACTTATTCTAAGTTTCACAATAGTTTTCTCATTTATCATCATAAATTATATTAAGTTTGCAACCTTACCAAACAACAAAATAAGATTTCAAAATTTTTTTTGTTTCAGTTTTAGTTATCATCGAGTTTGCAATTTATATTTTGTATTGCTTATTTCTTCTAATTTATAATTTTTAATTTCAATTCAGCTGAGAGATCAATAGAGTCATCAATAAGTAAGAAGTTCTAACAATCAGAGAGAAATTACAACAATCAAAAAGCAAGTAATTGCAAATTAACAAACTAGCAATTTCACAAACAATCAAACAAGCAAATAACAAACAATCAAGTAAAAAAATAGTAACAATCAACAAACAATCAAAGCAAATAAGTAGTACCACTCTGAGAATTACTAAAAAAATAACTGTAAATAATGTACCGTAACGTAATATATCGTAAAAATAAAATACTATTACAGTGCACTGAGTTATTTTTTATTGTTAGATGACACAGGATTCTTTGTTAGGTATTATAACGCAATATAAGGAGCCCTAAAATGCGTTAATTTCAATATTGAACATGACCAAACACAAGTATCATTTATGGACACATGAGAGAACCTTTCTTCAATGTGCATGGAAGCAGCAGTTACTCATAAATATTTGAAACTGCACATGGTTTGCCCTGTTTCCAATGTCCTTTCCTCCTCTCAGTTATAAAATACCAAATTAGGAGGAGGAAGAAGGGAGACGAACTTCAAGCTGCATCTAAGTCACTTACTCCACTCCATGGCCAGCATTGTTCAACAGCTCAAAGACAGCTTCTTCTACCTCCATGAGCATGTCAAACGGTGGATTAATAGGAGTTCTCTGGAAAAAGGTAGATACATACCTAGAATCTTCCCTATTCTACAGAGAATTTGTTTTATCAGTTTCTTATGATCTTTTCTTTACGCTTCTTACAGGGACTACTGATGAGGATGAATCACAGTTTAGTTGCGATCAGGTTCATACAGCTTTCTATTCTCCTTTTTTTTTTTTTTTTTTTTTTTTTTTCATTTTCACCATAAAGTGAAGAGGATTTTTTTGTTTTTCCTTTAAGCTAATGATTTATGACTGATTTAGGAAAAAGGAGTCCTTCAAGTGCGGGCAAGAGGACCAAGTCGCCCTGCTTTAAAGAGACCCCCCGGTGGACAAAACAACTGAAGAGTATAGAAGCTTTTGAACTGGGATGATTGTGATGGTTGGTACTAACTTCAATGGCTTTATTTTCCTCTAAAGAGTTTCTTTGCAGTACTTTAAATTACACTTTGTAAGTGCAATTGATGATAAGAGGATGAGATGATATGGAAAACAAAACATTCTCCAATCTAGTTCAGAGTGATTATTTACTAGTAATGACTGTCTACTTTGTTGTCCCAGAGGATTAAATGGTATTCAAATTAGTGTAACTTGAGATGGAGATATTACTGGCTTGTCTTGAAGCATTCTTCTCCATTTGGCATTTAGTCTAAATATAGCACTAATGTCACTCTTCAGACAGGGGTATGCTAAAATTGATGGAGTGGCTAATAAGCTCGGAAGAGCATGATCCAGAAAAGAAATATTCAAACTAAAAATTTGGATCTAAACTTATTTATCCACTTCATTATCATTCAGTCATCTGAATGAGGGACTAAACTAACTTGTAATACTTATCTGTATACTTGATTAGATACTTAATCCTAACAACCACTGTAAATTCTGTGATAAATAGACTATAAGATATAAAAAAGAGTGGTCTTTAATATCATCGCAGGTACAAAATTTCCCTTCAGGAATGACCCACTCATGTATCAGCAAGTAAAATGAGAAGGCCCCTTAATCCATTTGTCACCACAAAGAATAATCCTAAATTAAGCAGCTAGTAAACTACAATATCACAACACTGTCAAGAAAAAATCCATATCATGGCCACTACCCTGATTGCTACACGAATCAGAATTAGTGTTTCCACATTTTACTCATTGGCTTGTTAAACTAAAAAGGATAGAATCTTCTAAAAATTAGTGTGCCACTTACCAAGAAGTAATAACTTTCAATGACACATGCTTAGCTCCACAGCTTTGCCCCATGTTTTTTAACTCCCATTTACTATAAAAGCCATAGAACCTGAAGAGAAGAGCAAACTCTAGTGAACAAAGAGAAGACCATCCACTCCATGGCCGCCTTTGGTCAACAGCTCAAGGACAGCTTCTTCTATCTCCTTGAGCTTGTCAGATGTGGAAGCAACAAGGGCTGCAATGAAAAAAAAGGACAGAAACCCAAGTTGAGATCCGCGACAGTAAGTTGCACTCAACTTTTCTCTTCTCTCCTTCCTCAGTCCATTTTTGTTGGCGTTTTAACCTCATCTATGGATGGTCAGGAAGGAGGGCTTCCTGAAGTGAGAGAAAGAGGCGACCCGAGGCCCACAGGAAAGAGGGGGCGTGGGGGGGAAAACAACTGAATTATCAGGCACCACAATAATTATACATCTTCCAAGTTCTCTAGTTTTCTCCATGCTGTGTTATGGTGTTACCTTGGTTGCGACCTATGTATGTATTAGTGTTTTTGTTCATGAATAAGGTCAATCAATAGAGATTGGAGAGTCTAGGAGCGTTGTAAGTGATGTAGGATCAAATGTTATGATGCAGAAAATGTGGAAAAGAGCTTAGGGTATTGCAAATGAAGAACTGTACCACGGTGAAATAATGGACGTACAAGGTTGAACTAAATTTGAACTTAACGATTATATATTTTCTTGTTCAAATTAGAAAAGATTTTGATAACTAACCCATCTTATCTCACAACAAAAGCTAATGGTACTGAAGGCACACCACACCCATATGCTATAGATAGAACAAAAGAACAACAACTCTCTTACATTTGACAATACATCCGGGCGCCGACATGGCGCGTCGCTTCTGTGCGACGACCTAGCATCTCTCACATATTTGTCACTACACTCGGATTCCGATATAGCGCGTCGCTCAATAAAGAACGCCCCAAAGAAATTCATTATTTGGCTCATATCATAATATGTGACAATATTTTATACTAGCTGTCACAGGCCTACCACAACCCTTCTCTTTTATCCTGACTTGGAACAGACAGTGAAAAAATAAAACTTTAAACACAGCACTGGCCGAAATGGATAGAACAAAAGAATGCGGAATTGGATAGAACAAAAGAACATAAATAGAAAACAAAACCACTTCATATTTTTTGGAATAATGACATATGTCCATGGGCAACGGCAGTTAAACAAAATATAGATGAGTAATATGTCTATGATCAAGGTGATCTCAAATTTCTATAATGTTGGTAAGACTTTATGATGGTCACTGAGCTCAAACTCCAATATCACCAAGTATAATACTCCAAGATGTTCAATCGTTGTATGGCTTTTATGGTCAAGGCGATCTCAAATAATATTAAGATGTCTGCTAACATTCAACCCTCCTTCGAAAAGTAACATGTCTGTTTTCTCGTGGTCATTGTCATGTCTTTAGAAATGATGTGATCTATCTCGCATCGGTTGCAGATTGTGTAGTATCTCAATGTTATTCGATGTTAAGTACATGTGCCACAACAAATACTGTGATCAACTCTACGAGAATGAACATGAATTCTCATACCATTAGATCAGAAATGGGAAGCGGTGATTACTTTCTCTAAGTTTCCAGTTATACTCAGTAATGTAGGTTAGAAAGTAACAAGGCAAGGATGCATTCTATGAAGTAAGGACACTTCAAAGTAAGTGTCTCGTCAATATCGGTCACATATTGGGTGTCGACACTTAAACAACACTTACCCAAAAACTTCAAGTAAGCCAGACTTTAAGAATCTAAAATATCTATGCTAGAGCTCTATCCGCTTTCACAAGATCCTAAATTCACATATCAAATACTTTAAGTTGTGCATTAATTAAAAAATATATAAAATACTCAGTTGACATAAGAGGGATACTAAACTAATAGGCCCTTAATACCATTGTTCTAAATATCGACCTCGACTAATGATATAACGTTTTAGAGGATCCATCTAATACGATCCCGATATCCGATATTTAAAACCTTGCTCAATACCTTGCAAGCATACGAGTGCCTTCACATACAAATTAGCGAGGCATTGAACTATGCTCGACTAAAATTTATTGTTTATATCACTAAAATTCTTTTTCTTTCTTTCTAACTACTAATAAAACATGCACTAATGGTTTAGAATTTTGAAGTGTATAATACATAGACACATATATAAGTTATATCGTCATGTCCATGTGTCCTACTTTAAAAAATTTCCTTGTCCATTCATATCGTATCCATGTTCTGCATCCATGTCCATGCTTCATACAATGTAACCACAATCCATGATGGTTGAGCACTTGACACTCTACACTTAACAGACCTAGTGATGGAGATCAGGATTAGATTTTATTAGATTTGATTTGATTTGATTTGATTTGATTAGGATTGGAATTGTATTAGATATTTGATTTGATTAGTAGTTTTGATTTTATTAGGATTCTTTTTGTTAGGGTTTCCCTATATATAGGGTTGTATGGAGTATTAGAAAAAGATGAATAATATTTTGAGAAATTTTCTTGAGAAATCTCTGGCGTGGAATTCGCTGAGTCAGAAATCTTTCCTCGTGGATTCGTGGAGAGTGGGCGTGGGCCTGGGTGGATTCCCAAATCCCAAAAGTTTTCCCAATCCATATTTTCTTCTCCAATTCCTCTAGAAAAACCCTAGTTTTCAAAACCCTAACCCTAATTCCGCTTCCGTCCTGCGTCAAATTGGTATCAGAGCCTAAAATTAATTTCTCCTCCTCCACCTGACCTAGCCACTCTCATCCTCACTCCTCACCCTCCATCAACCAGCGAGAAGAAAAAAAAAAAAAAAAAAAAATTCTGACAGATCAAAAAAAAAAAAAAAACAAAAACAAAAAAAAAAATCTGATCTGTAGAGAAGTGAAAAAAAAAAAAAAAATCTGATCTGTAGAGAAGAGAGAGACAAAAAAAAAAAAAAAAAAAAAAAAAACAGCAAAGCTCTATTCTCTTCCCTCATCCTCCCGAGAGAGAGAGAGGAAAAAAAAAAAAAAAAACTCTCTTTCTCTCCACCCATACCTGACCCACTCTTTCTTCCTCTTTTTTTCACCCGACCAAAAAGCCCCAAAACTCAAGAATCCCAAAAACCCTAAAACCCCAAATCCAACAACTCCTACCATATCCGATCCCCCCCCTAGCCACCACCCACCCCGACGCCCAGCAGCAGCCCGCCGCCTTCTTCAGCCAAAGCAGTAGCGGCATCGCCGCCTCCGTGCGCTGCCCACCTCCGCCCGCTGCCCGCCTTCGTCCTCCACAGCAGCAGCCGCCGACGTCCTCTGCTCCGCCCGCCGCCGCCGACGTCATCTGCTCCGCCAGCGCCGCCCGCCGCCTGCCGTCGCCGCCTCCCCGGCCGGCCGCCTCGTGGCAGCCACCGCGCCCACCGCAGCATCGTCGCCCCTCACCGTTCCTCCTCCTTACCCACTTCGACAGCGACCAACCCCTCTTCTTCCCCTCCTCAACGGCAGCGAGAAAGGAAGGACAGAAAGTTATTGGGTTTTGGGTTTGTTTGTTATTGGGTTGATTTGGTTCAGATCCACATCCACAGAAGAATAGAAGATTGGATTTATTTTGGATCTGACCCGCAAACTTCAGATCTGACCCACAGATCCAGATCTACTCCACTTTTGATTCAGATCAGTACAGCAGTGCAGACCCGCTGACAGCGCAGACCCGTTAAGAAAAAAAAAGTGGTGATTCAAAGTTTATTTGGACGTGAACTACTCATCTCTCCAGGTGATACTTAACTTGAACTGAATTTCAACTACTAAATTCTTTGCAAATATTATTGGATTGCAATAATTTGTGACGGAATGGTTAATTGTTTCTCTCTAGTGATCTCATATTCATTTGCATTTAGCAATTAATTTATTGGGAAAAATTAATTTAATGCATGCATTTGGGTTGTCTGAGTCTTAGATTTTGCACTATCATCTGTATACTTGACTAATTCGCATTGCATGATCCATTCATTATATTAAGCATGTCTCATTTTACAACACGATCTAGTCGCCATTCGGAGTCAAAGAGATCCCATTATATTTATGATCTGCGTGCTGCTAGAGAAATAATAGATGAAAAATTCTGGTATAAAGATCCTGTATTTGATGGGTATTCCTCTACTCGCGACTTTATTGATTGGTTAGTGAATATGGAATGTTACTTTGACTGTTATGAAATGTCTAGCAAACGTAAATTTCAATTTGCTAGAAGACGAATAGTGGGACAAGCCAAAAATTTTTGGATTTCAGTAGAGATAGATCGTGAGGAACGTTATAGGAATCCTATAAACTCGTGGGAAGAGATGAAAGATATTCTTATTGAAGAGTATCTTCCTACGTATTATAGGACTCGTCTTTTAGACAAATTGGAAAATAGATTCACTTTAAAAGTTAGAACACAGTGCCCTAAATGCGACAAATATGGACACTCTGCCTTTCAATGTACCATGACCAAGTGTTCTAAGTGTCGCATATTTTGGCATTACGATTATGAGTGTTCCCTCAAGAGTGTACCCATAGATATCATGCCTCCTAATCACGTTGACGATTCAGAAGTTATTGAGGTTCATGTTTCTAAGGAAAGTACCGTAGTTGAATCACAATTGGAATCGAACATGTCTATTCTTATTTCCGATACTCATATTCCTTTTATGCTTAATGATGATATTATTATTGAGGCACAAGAGTCTAATACACATCCACCAACTGAGATTTATATTCCTATTGAAATCCATGATACTGTAAAGAGTATTACTGATACTACTGATACTCAGAATGTTTTGGTAGAGTCTAGTGCATCCCCACATGATACTAGATCTTCAATTTTGGAGTCAAATGTAGATGAAGAAACCGAGTATGAAATAGTTGACACTAATATTGCTACCGGTAAGTCTTTAAGCATCATTCCCATATTTTGGCAGGTTAATCCTAATATATTATTTTTTAGAAATCATTTGGAGTTTCCTTTCGAGATTCATCAAATTCCCACACAGTGTAGTGATGTTATATCATTTGCGGTGATTGATGTATGTCATTTTAGGGAACCAATATATCTATTTTTTGGAGTTGTACCACTTGAGTCTGTTGCATTGCATTTGCCTGATATGCATGTTATGCATGATGAGATCTCTAGACAGATAGCAATTTGCAATGATGAGTACAAATTTGTTGTATATCTACATAATATTTTGCAGGAATTTGTACTTGATAATGAAGTGAAAGTTTTGGTTCCTCCTGAGAGATTGCTTCCAGAAATTGTGAAGAAATTATACGTTTCACATTCAGGTGTCTTTCCAGATCTACCATGGTTCGATACAAATTCATTAACGAAGTCAGTTCCCCATCCACCACTTTTATTCAGATATGATGCACAAGTTATGGTTTCTCGACCACCACCATGGCCTAATTGGAATACTTCGTGGATGTTGATCAGTTCAACCCGGACGTGTGTATCATTACTTATCTCAGTATTCATCGGGGATGATTTTTTTGAAGCCGGGGAGAATTGATGGAGATCAGGATTAGATTTTATTAGATTAGATTTGATTTGATTTGATTTGATTAGGATTGGAATTGTATTAGATATTTGATTTGATTAGGAGTTTTGATTTTATTAGGATTCTTTTTGTTAGGGTTTCCCTATATATAGGGTTGTATGGAGTATTAGAAAAAGATGAATAATATTTTGAGAAATTTTCTTGAGAAATCTCTGACGTGGAATTCGCTGAGTCAGAAATCTTTCCTCGTGGATTCGTGGAGAGTGGGCGTGGGCCTGGGTGGATTCCCAAATCCCAAAAGTTTTCCCAATCCATATTTTCTTCTCCAATTCCTCTAGAAAAACCCTAGTTTTCAAAACCCTAATCCTAATTCCGCTTCCGTCCTGCGTCACCTAGCTTGCCAATTATAAGTATAAAGGTGTATATATTTTTCCCATAGCTCAGCGATTTGGTTCAATTATAGGTTTATGAAAACGAAATATCTACAGCAATGCTTTTCCTATGAATGAAGAACTAACAGAGGACGGTAGTGGCAAGCCTGAAGAACAACATGTCAATGATGCTTAGAAGAAAGTGGCCCATTAAACTAGCACTAATTAAGCACTAAATGGCCCCAAGACAGTTGATAACAGCAGTTAGGCCATAATTATATAAAATGTCCCATTACCAAAAAGAGCATGAGCCAAAGTCATGGTATCAGACAGACAATAATGATTGTTAACATGGTATTTGATTCCCCTTAGAATGACAATTTTTTTAATTCATTAATTTATATTATTTCCGTTGTGATAAGATTTGCTTATATAGTAACTTTTACAATATTAAATGGGTTCTTCTATGATTTAAGAAATCAATGTAAGTCATTAATGTAGAACAAATCAGCTACTGATATTTCTTTTATGGTTAATCTCGAAACTTTCAAAATATTGAGACCATAAGATGTTAGCCCATTGCTTACTTCTGGGCCTTCTTTATTCATCCCATAAGATAATTCACCTAAATCTTCAGGCCCATCCATTTGCTCCTTTTCTTTTCTTTCTTCCTTTCTTGTTTTTTACCCCCTCCAAAAAAAATCCGTCTTTTTTTTTTTCCCCATCTAGCAAGTTCAGGCCCAAAAACGATACTTCAATATAAATGTGATTATGTGATGAATAAACTTCTTAAAATCTCATTAAAGCATGGACTAATATGTTTTTATTTCTATTCTATTCTTGTTTTTATTATTATTTTAACACTAGTTACAGTTTAACATGAACTTAGGTTCAGTTGCAAGGTGTGCCCATAATGAATTATGAGGGTTGCATACTTAAACTATCTATGGCTTTGTCCAAGAGAAAGAATTAACAAAAATAAACTGCAAGATATTTTCCCTTTTTTTTTTTTTTTTTTTTTGATGTAGTGAAAATCGACATTTTTGGTGTGGCTTTCCTTGTGTTATACCTATCAAAAGAAATTATTATAACTAAGGATAGCTGAGAGCTTATATAGCCAGTTACTATCCTTCATCAATCTCCGATCATATGATCGAACGGGCCAATGTAACTCAAAGTTTATGAAGTACAGCGAGTAAAAGCTAGAGGGAGGTCCAAGATTCAATCCTTAGTCGGTTCTATTTAAAATTTTGAATTAAAAAAAAGAAAATTTTATTTTTTTAATTTAAAATTTTGAAAAGGACATGCCAAAAATTAGTCCTCGGTTCCATCCATCCTCATTCCTAATGGAAACAAACAAAGAACTACAAAAAAGTGCTGGGGACCGCATGTACACTTCAACCTTGGAGTGTATATGACAGTAGTAGCGTGGATTCCTCAAATACCACGAAAAGGTCACCATAGAGTTGGATTCAGTAACCTCATGTGAGAGTAAGGATGTGCAATTGTGGTAAACTTTGATCTCTTTGCATATTAGTGAAACTTCTAGCTTAGAACACAGTCCCACCTATAGCCTCTATGAAATTTTTTATGTAACCCAATACTATCAATTTTGTATTCATCCATTTCTAGCCAAACATAAAAGCAAACAACTATTTGAAATTAATAATTCTAATAATTTATATTTTCCAAATATTTTAGACGCATGCAAGAGTTGCTTTCATAATGATAATTAATATTTACATTTAAATGTAATAGAATCATACGAGAATATTTTCTCATCAACATCAAAAAGAGATCTTTTCTCTCAATTGAATCGGCTCTCACGAATCGCAAATCCTTTTCTTTTCTTTTCTTTTCTTTTTTTTGGGTTCCTTTATATCTATCCTTTTGCCTTCGATTGAATTATATATCGATAATTGCATCATCAAAAGCTTGCAGTCTAAAAACCAAAATGTAGAATATAGAAATTTAAATAAATAAAAAAAAACCCTAAAAATAATCAAGAGGACGGTAAGCTCACCTCAACACGAAACGGGAGGTGACCACACCGCCTATCGATTGTCGTCCCACAAAGATCTTAATCCTCCCAAAAGCAAGAACTCAGACCTTCCAAAAGATTCTCCAACTAGCTCTCCACCTCCAATGGCCGCCGCCGCCGCCACCGCGTCGCGCGCGATCTTTTGCGAGCTCGGCACCCAGAAGTCGCCGAAACCATCCAAACAACTGGAGATCCCCGCGATCGCTCGGCTGCCGGCGGCGGAGGGGGGAGGGAAGATCGTACTGCAGCCGCGCCTGTGTACGCTGCGGTCGTACGGCCCGGGTTCGCCGGCAGCGGGCGGCAGAGCAGTGGTCCAGCGGCGGCCGGTGAGAGATCGTGACGATGACGTGGCATCGAGTTTCTTCGCTTCGCTGGTGTATTACATCGAGAGCTACAGTAAGAGCCACGACTTCGAGATCGTCTCCGGCCGCCTCGCCATGGTAAAAGATTAAAAATAATAATAATAAATTGAATTTTGGATTTAATTTTGTCAGCTGAGAAATTCGATTTTTTTAAAAAAAAAAGGATAATTGCAGAAAAGTACCTGAGTTTTTTCAATATTGCGTTGTGGACCCTTTATTGAAGGTGTGGATGCCGAAAAATATTAGAGTTGAATTGTGTAGAACTTTAGAAAAATAAGATAAAAGAAAATTTTAGTTTAAATTTAAGTTTTTATCAGTATCGAATCTTAGGAAAATTAAGATTAAAAAAAATTATAGCAGTAATTTATATATTATTTTGGATTAATTACAGTTAGACCCCTTGTAGTATTGGGGATGTGTAACTTTAACATCCCTGAAGTTTGAAACTCTCAAAAAAATCTCTTAGACTTAGTTATTTTCACTCTTTTTTTTTTTTTACTAAAGTGCACTTTTGTCCTTCAAATTCCTATTTTACCAGGAACGATGGTAGAATAGGAATTTAAGAGACAAGAATGCACTTTAGTAAAAAGGGATATTTACTGGTTTGTCCCTCAAATCTTTATATATTATGATTTTGTCTCCAAATCTTCATATTTAGAATTTTGTCCCCCTAATCTCATAAGTTACAACAATTTAGTCCCCATCTCTAACTTTCCCTAACACAGTTAAATATTTGACCATTTTACCCTTCTTTTCCTCTTCTATTTTCCTCCTCTCTTCTCCTTTTTTTCATTATTTCTCAAATCTTCCTCATCTCTTCTCCTTCTCCTATTTTGGAGTTAATTCACATTTTAAATTCATATAGGAAGATAGGAGAAGAAAATGAGAAGAGAGAAGGAAGAGAGAAGGAGAAGAGAGGAGGAAGATAGGAGAAATAATGAAGAAAATGAGAAGAGAGGAGGAAGAGAGAAGAAGAAGAGAGGAGAAAAATAGAAGAGGAAAAGATAGATAAAATGGTCAAATATTTAACTGTGTTAGGGAAAGTTAGAGAGGGGATTAAATTGTTGTAACTTATGAGATTTGGAGGACAAAATCCTAAATATGAAGATTTGAGGGACAAAATCATAATATATAAAGATTTGAGGGACAAATCAGTAAATACCCCTAGTAAAAAAGAAGAGTAAAAATAACTAAGTTCAGGAAGTTTTTTTTGAGAGTTTCAAATTTCAGATGTGTTAAGTTACGCATCCTATAAGTTAACTATCCTAATATTACATAGGGTCTGACTGTAATTAACTCTATTATTTTTTTTTTGAGTGAATTTGCACTTTATCGTCAATAATAATGCAACAAATTATCCTTTTTACTAGATTGCATTTGCAGCGGCAGTAGGGGTGGAGTCCGTCACTGGAAACTCCCTCTTTAAGAAGCTCGAGGCGCAGCAGATCACAGAGGCAGCAGGGCTGTGCGTGGCTGTCGTAGCCTCGGCCGCCACATTTGCCTATTTCTCGAATGCAAGAGCCCGAATCGGCCAGATATTCACTCTGAGCTGCAACCAGTTCGTGGACTCCTTGATCGACAACCTCATAGACGGATTGTTCTCTGACAGTGAGCTAAGCGACTGGTCCGACGACATATAGCAGTTTGGTGAAACCATACAGTAAGAGGTTATGAAACAAATAAAGCATATATTGATGAATGATGCATAAATTTATAAATGTTATGAAAGAAATGATACATACACTTAATGTATATACTTACATATTACAAAATGTCGATTATGTTTCAATTGTGACCAGAGTGCTTTGTTTCCTGGAAGCAGAGTTGCGTAAATAACAATTAATGAATCGAAGTATCAAACCCAAAAGAGAAACCTTTTTGAGTTCACTGAAGGTCTAAGCAGCATTCTCTATTGCTTCAATACACTCCAGTACACTAGCCTTCTTCGACATTGCAGCCACAAGCGCTTCATGAGTCGGTACATTGGTCTTCAAGAGTGACGCAGCAAACAAAACCTGCAAGAGATTTCATTGCTGCTTTGTGGGTATCAGATTGTTAGAAAACAAACCTAAATGCACTGACTGTAGACGAGGACTCACTGCCCATCTTGTGAGGTTTTGTTGTTGTTCCTTGCTAATAGGTGGTTTGGTCCGATTTATAAACCTCTGAAGGGAGAAAGGAAGTATCAGCAACAATATAAACTTCATCAGAAAGTCGAAATGGTGAAAGTGATCAAAAGGACCTGAAGAACCTGAGGATACCTGAAGGGAGAAGAGATCTGCAGACTGGCCGATAACTTTGTCATACTTTAGACCTTCAGCGGCCAGACCAGCCATCGACACAACAGCCAATCTGAGAGTTATTTCCCAACAACATTAATCAACATTTGGACATCACTGGATGAATTCACATATTTTTTGTCCGTAAACTGTAAATAGGTCCTCAAAAACATGAGTTAGGGTTTTAGTTTATCTTGGGAAAATCTCTATTCTACCGAGCATTAGCTAGGGGATATAACAAATTATTTGCAACCCATGATTCTCAACAATAAGAGAGTAATTATTTCATGACACTAAGGTACCAGGAGGAAGTATAATCTTTTACCTGTCCAGTTCTTTAGCATCAAGCTGCCCACTGTATATCAACTTTTCAAGCCTATCATCAATTAAATTGACATGCTCTTTTCCAATGTCTAGCGAATATCCCAATATTGGCAAGCCGGTCAAGTAGGCAACTGTCAGGCAATAAGAACTTAGTTTCATGTTGCAGATGTATCGATCCAGCAAAGAAGAATGCATTCAAATGATCAGTGTAACTATATTCTATTCACGCTAAAAGAGAAATATAATAACACAACAATCACAGGCAACCTTCAAGTTACCTTGCAGAGAAGAGAAGGTTCAAATGATTATTATAGTATGGTAGAATCAAGCATTGGATTATTCCATATAAGGCTGTTAGTACTAAAACATCGATTGCATGATAATTCAGATGGTTCTGACTCCTGACTGAGATCAAGTGATAATGTCTCTCATAGGAGGTTGTGGGTTTAATTGTCCTTGAAGAGTTATTCTTTCTTCACCTCATGTATGCATTTAGAAAGAAAAAGCAATGAATGAACAAAAAAGAGAGAAATGTTATTATTTTTTTTTTTTTATGTATTTGTTCATTTATTTTGTGCAGGTGGGGGAGAAGAGGTTGTGTTACAGTGCATCCTATACAAATTCACAAAGGCAAATATGAATGAGCATAGTATGTAACCATTATCTACATGAACCATTCATTAAGGCAAACGTGTATGAACATCGATGTATACTCATTCCCTACATGGACTATGGCCATACCGAACGAAGAGAGACACATCATAAACATGTGAGAGCGTAGTATGTACACATTACCTACATGAACTGCTCATTAAGGCAAACATGCATGATGGTCATGTATACTCATCGCCTCCATGGACCATGGGCATACTAAACAAAGATGGGCACATTATAAATATGAATCACTTCGAAACACTATATCAATTACCATCTGCATAAAAATCAAGTAAAGGTTTCATAGCATAATTTTCACCAGGAACGTGCAGAATTACCTAAAAAATGAGCTGCTTCATGTCTAGCAATCCTCTCTTGGTAATCAGGGAAAAAATTTGAAAAACCACCTATAGCAGCCTGTAGAAGCCTACAAACAATATAAAATCTTTATTAAAAAAAATTATCTTTATGGAATGTCATTCATAAAGACCAGGTAAATAAGATTCACCTACATACTCTCAATGTGGCTATGAAAGCTTTTCTTTAACAGTTGGCTTGGAAACTCTGAATGGTATTCAGGTTAAAAGAAATAATAGTTAAAAATTTGTAAATTAATATGCATTACAATATTAATATTGATCTTTTAGTAGAAATTTTGTATTTTGATATAAGTTTAAGCAACAGGTTCGTATTTGTCCCTTCCAAAACTCGAGCCATGGTGTTTCCCTTTGCCATCTTTACCTCTACAACCAGACCAAGTAGCTAATACTTAAGTATATGTTATAATTACTACGATAGCAGTATTTATGGCAATGCAGGAATGATATTAGCAGTGTAACAGAAGAAATCAATAGGGTACTGAGCACCTTATGATACATTTCCTCTCCAAATATTCATAAGCTAAGGCTGATAACTAAATAGTGTGTCAACTTCCCTGATGTTCACAAGAATCAATTAAATAATAATGGCATATTGATTTTTCATCACAAAAACCAAGAATATACCCAGGAGAAATGCTCCCAACAGCCAACACTATCAGAGAAATGCTTCCAATTAAGTAAGGCACGAAGAAACCCCAATCCTGAAAAATCCATGAATTCTGTCACAATTATGTACTGGGAAAGATGTTAGTTCATTTATTTATTAAGGCTCAAATAAGTATACCCCAGGAAGCCGACTAGCCAGGACACCGAGAAACCCTGTTGTTCCCACTACTGTAAAAAGAAAAGCTGCCTGCAAAATGAGAGAAAATAAATTTTGAAAGAATGCAAACATAGGAGCCCAGCAAAATAAGTAGGTCCTAGTCAACATCGAAATCCTTTAATTTTTGAATCTTAGCTTCTTCTACGAGGTTTCAGATGAAAGTAAGAGCAAGTGGGAATTTGTAGACTAATACAATCAACACAAACGTTAAAACTCTCCGTTTAGCGGAAGGTAATTTGGAAATTTCATAAAAACTCACCCAAAACATGCCCAGAGGAGAGCAAATTTGGAGATTTCATTAAAAATATGCAGTTTAAGTTAAATAAAGGTAAGAATAGTAAACTATTGACTAACGATGTTAAGAATTCACGGCCGAAACTGAGAATTTTAAATTTAGGAGATAATAAGTTACACTACTCCTATAGTACGGAGAGTCTCACTGCAATTAACCCAAGTCTCATATACACATCATGGTTCTGGACATATTGATAGTGCTGCAACAATTTGATATCTAAATCACATGTTAAGCTACTATTCTTACCAAACTTGATATCTAAATCACATGTTATGCAAATATAGCTACCCTATGAGAAACACAAAGCTCAATGGAAGAATTGTTAGTATTTTAGATCTTCTCCTCCATCAATTAGTGTTTCTTTATAGGCATTAGGTAGGAGGCTCATAATAACTAATAACAAATGAAATTGGTGTTGCTACTAGATAGAAAGTTCATATTTCAGGTTAAGATACTATTCTTACATCGTTCCTAACACTGGGTATTGCCAGGTTCTCTGCATTTTTTATTCCGAGAGAGGTCAGCTCCCGTAGAGATGTCTGCACCCAACAGAAGATATGTTTAATAGAAACCCTAACATGAAATCGATGACATGAACAAGTAGTTCTAAAAAATGATTAAGTGATTTGACACAAGCACTTGCCCAGAACTTCATCTTAATGGAGAACTGACCATACGACGTGATACATAAGGTTGAGAACTCCATTTCTTGGCCCAACCAGCTTCGCTCAGCTGGTCAAGTGCGTTTTTAACTGCATCACTGTCCTTCTGCAAGAAGTTTACTCTCTTTAGTATACATTGAAGATTCAAACACAGTAAAATTTACAGTTAATATAAGTTAGGTTTGGTGAGTGTCAGGTGTGTCAAGCAGAACGCAGTGGACGCAGATAAAAGCATCTTGGAGTTTAAATGCACGTTATAGTTGACAAGACTTCTGATCATGACAAAGAATTGATTTTTTTTACTTCCCCATCTAAGCATTTGCCGTAAAAACAAGCATGCTCCCAAGAAAATATGCATATTGTTTTAATTACAATTAGGAACTCACTAATTTCTATCAATTAAATATCAATTTAATAAAAGCAAAAGAAACCACCCTCGAAATTTCAAACTCTTTCAGCATCTCACTTCTCATTTTTCCACCTAAAACCGAAGTTTTCTCAATTACGAACTACAATTAGCACAACATCTTTACTAACTTGAGAGTCTAATACCAATTGCAAGGCAAGAGAAAAACTTTGAACTGGCACACGATTAATTTCACAGCAACAAACACCAAAAATAGAATCTTTTTTTTTAAAGAAACCCTAAAGGAGCCAAATTGGGGAGATTTCAAGAGATGGGAGGTTGAAGACCTTCTCGATGGCGGCCTCCAGCGTCTTCAGATCGACCCCAGGAGCGGCCGACGAAGCTTCGATCCGCCATTTTCTCTTGATTTTGGAGCTCATTTGGCGATGTTTTGATGGGAGAGAGCTAGGGTTCTTGGGAGCGATGAGAGAGGCGAGAGAGATTGCCATTTTTTTTCTTTTTTTTTTTTTTTTCATCGTTCGAATTGGGAGACGAAGGGATAACGTTTTCTGGCGCGAGAGTGCCTCTGTGTCACGCACAACGCACGTGAAATAATCACATACCTCGATATATAGTAGTTATTATTTTGTATCTATGATCCTCTCTGTGACCAGGAACCTTATATGTATGATATATATTTGCAGTGATGTTTCGTTAAACACTAGTTATGGGGTTTCATAAATAGGTAAAAGACTAAGATATCTAATTAGAAAAAAGAAAAGCAACTGGGAGAGAGTTTGAATATAAAAAAAAAAACATATTTTTTAGATAAATAATTCAGAACACTCTAAACAAATTTCGATTTTGATTAGTAAAATGCTTTAAAATAACTAAGTTTTTAGGAATATTCTAAAAATTTACAAGCAAGTAGTTATATAAATACTAATAACACATCAATAAAAATACTCCAAAACACTAATGCCTTAGCATTTAATGGAAGCTACTGCATATAAAATCTAGGAGCCATTATCGAGAAAAACTAGAAAAAAAGTTTCCTGTGTATGCAAATACACAGTTATAGAGGATGCATATTAAAATTTGTCGAAATATATTATTTTCTCAAGCTATATGGAAAAAATAAAACTAAAATTATTAAATGAAAACTAAAAATATATGTACTTTAAAGGTTGTATTTGTAAAATTGGAAAAAATTCAAACGAAACTGGCCCATGCAGGTCTCGAACCTGCGACCTTCGCGTTATTAGCACGACGCTCTAACCAACTGAGCTAATAGGCCAAGCTGATGTTAGATGTTTTCAATTATATTTTGGGAATCTAAAGTATCTCATTACTTCATTATCTGATGATTTAATTTTAAGCTTTTTGGAAGCTTGAGATGTTATTTAGTAGTTGATTATAAAATTGATGTGACAGACAAGATAAACTTGTCCAAAGCATTGATCTCTTTTCATAAGTTGGATTCCCATCATCTATGCTATGTTAAGATGGTACTATTTCATATCGGATTAGATTTTGTTTATTCAAATTGGTTTTCTCTTAGGATTAGATTTTGTTTATTTAAATTGGTTTTCTCTTAGTTTTAACCGATCTTTACTCATTCCTATTTCTGGATGAACAATCAAAGTTGATTCAGACAAGCTCCGATTGGAGTTCGAAAAAGTTGGATGGCTTAGTTCGATCGGAGTAATCTGCGCGACAAGAGTTGAATAGTTTATATCTCATTTCTTTGCAAATTTTCTCTTCAAATCTTTAATAAGCGAATAATCAAATTACAATTGCCAATCATTGAAGAATTGAAAATTGATGATTACATCAACCCTCTCTCTCTCTCTCTCTCTCTCAATCAATCAATCAATCAAAACTCTTATTGATCACCACCAATTCCTTCCCCCCCTTCACCAAATTCAAATCTCCACACTCAACGAATGCTTCAAGTTGCCAACATGTAGAGTGTGAGCTCCCAATGCCACTCTCCTATCTCCCACCTCATCCACCACGCTCAAATCCTTGCACACATCAACCCTAAACTTCACCTCTCCCTTCCCCTTCCCCTGCAAGAACACCCTCTCAAACCCTAGCAGGTGCTTCTGCGGCGCCCCGTGCACGGCCGGCGGGGAGAAGGACAGGAACACCGTGTGGCCGCCCGCCATGTCCCCGGAGTTGCGCACCCTCAGGTGCACGTCGAACGCCGCGTTCTGGCACCGGCTCTCGGCCAGGCTCACCGACGCGCACGTCGTGCGGTTGTAGCACGGGTGCTGCCGGTCGTCTCCGAGGGGGACGGACACTCGCTTTGGCGCCTGGACTAGCTCGTGCTTGAACTCGGTGTAGCTTAGACCGTCTCCGAACGCGTAGACGGTCTCGCCCGTGTAGAATCGGTAGGTCCGGCCGGGGTATCCGGTCGCCTTATCGGGCCTCATGCGCATGTCCGTCATGGGCACGGTTTGTGCGAACGATTCGGGGTACCATGTCACGGGCAGCCGCCCACCTGCACGTACCACATTTGCAATGACAACAACAAACAATTGACGAGATATGCATATTTCACAAGGTGAACATACTCGGATTGTACGCCCCAAAGATTACGTCGGCGATGGCGGCCCCACCGGCCTCCCCGGGGTACCCTACCCAGAGGATGCTCGAAATCCGATCATCGTTCTTAGCGAATGTTATGTCGAACGGCCCGCCGGACATGATCACGAGGATCACCGGGCCGTTGGCCGCCTTGGCGACCTCCGTTATAAGGTCAGTTTGTTGCCCGGGGAGTAATAGGCTGACTCGGTCGAAATCCTCCCGTTCGATCGATTGGTCCGCCCCTACGACTAGAATCGTAGCGTCGGCCGAGGATGCGGCCGCCTTGGCCGGGTCCAACTGGAGGCTGTTGCCGGAGCAGCCCACATTGAGGCAACCAGGCTGGTACAAAGTTGAGGCACTAGCCGTCAGCCCTTGCAGTGGGCTTGTGTACTTGCACGGAGTACCTACAACACACATGTCCGATCCGATACGTTATTAATCAAGATTTAACCAAACATTCTTCAAAAGTACTAATATTGTACATAGCCTTATCTAACTAACGATAGAAAATTTTTAACTTTATTTATAGTTATATTTTTGAGTAGTTTTCAAAATTGCTACATATTATTTTTTATTAATTGTTACTTGTTATTTACTTACTTTACATAGAATTGATAGTTTATTAATTTGCGATTGTTTGTTATAATTTCTTTTCGATAGATTGTTGAATTTTGTTAATTATTTTTTTATTATATTAAACTTTCAGCTGAACTAAAATTAGCATTAGAAAATATAAATTGAGCATTATAAAATATAAATCAATGAATTAAATTAAAATAAATAAATTTAGAATCTTTTTTGGATAATGACTAAAATTGCAGTTGGGAACTTTAAAAATATTTATAAGGTAAAATGTTAAAATTATTATGAAACTTGATAGAAATTTAGAATAGTTTGTAATTATTATAATATGATTATATATTTTGTTTTGTCGAATGTTTTAATTTATTTTTAATTTTTTATATATAGTTATTTATTTATTTTATTAAAATTGCATTATTACCGTTACCGTTATTTTAAACATTGGTTGTACCTTCGTAATTCCCGATCATCGTCTTCGTTACGTTGGCGTTCGGGCCGATCACGGCCAGCGACTTGATGGACTTGGGATTCAAGGGGAGTGAGCCATTGTTGTTCTTGAGGAGGACAATGCCTTGTCTTGCGGCCTCGAGGGCCAACTCCTGGTTGTCCGATGTGCACACATCCTTTGGGCCGAGCCCGCCGTAGGTGAGGTTCCTCGGATCGCCGTCGAAAAATCCCAGCCTCATCAGCGTCGCAAAGTTGTTGGTTATGGCCCTGTCGACGTCGGCCTCCTTCAGCTGGCCTCCGCTGACGGCAGCCTGCGTGTGCTGGCCGAGGAAATTTCCACAGTTGAGGTCAAGACCTGCCATAAAATTTTCAAGATTACATCACATTCATATGGGCCCTATATTGGGCTAACAAATGAAAGTTGGTCATGGGCTGTCTATGGGCTTTCTTATTAAAGCCTTTTACGATGTAAAAAGTAAATTAATAACTAGCCTGCTTTGATTGTTATGGCCGCAGCCTCTTCCGGGGTTTTCGTGTAATGCTGATCCTTGTACAGCACGTCAACTGAATCACAATCCGAAACAATGTAACTGCAAGTGAAAAAGGAAAAAAAAAATACTCCATTTAAGAAGAGAGAGAGAGAAAGTAATCCATTAAACTCCCTACTATCTCCCTACTATCGATAGTAGTCTAGCCTGACCAACTATTAAAATAAGAGATTCAAGAGGAAAGAGAGAGAGGAAGTTATCCATTAAACTACTATCTATCGATATTAGTCTCACGTGACCGACTATTAAAATAAGGGAATTTATATGTTCGCTCTTTAAATCTTTATAAATTATGATTTAATTCTCTAAATCTTCATATTTAGAATTTAGTCCTTCAAATCTTCTAAGTTACTGCAATTTAGTCGTTCCATTAGCTTTTCTGTCCAAATAAACGACATAATTTAATTTTTTATCTTTTAAAATAATGAAATGACTTAAATATCCCGTAAAGAAAAGAGGGGAGAATAGAGAGATAGAAGAGAAGAAGAAGGAGAGAGGAGGAAGAGAGAAGAAAGAATTAAAGAGGGGTAAAATGGAAAAATCATGTCAAAAATAAACTAGGCTAATGGAAGCTAGGGAGGAAACTAAATTGTAGTAACTTAGAGAATTTGAGAGACTAAATTTAAATATGAAGATTTGGAGGACTAAATTATAATTTATAAAGATTTAAGGGACAAATCTGTTAATACTCTATTAAAATAAGAGATTTAAGAGAGAGAGAGAGAGAGAGAGAGAGTTATCCATTAAAGGTAGCAATACAGAGAATTAAGAGAGAGAGAGAGAGAGAGACCCATTAAGCTTCCAATCTCCTCTGATGGTTCCAGCAAGGAGATCTGGGTCGGCGCAACTGGGGATACCATTGATTTGATTGTAGGAGCACATGACGCTGGCCACATTCCCATCAATCACACAACTCTTGAATGGAGGTTGAAACGTATCGTCCATGTCTTGCTTTGTCACCTAACTCAAATATCCAAATCATAAAAATTAATTATTAATAACAAATCTCGATGGGAAAAAAAAAAAAAACACTAATCAAGATGCTTGACAGCCAGATTCACACTTTGTTGGGACTATGTATGGCCCGTGTCTTTAGTAATTTAATCGAAAAACCAATTGTTATGTCGTTATCTTGCATAATTTAATCTCCCTGCGTGTCGTTCCATACACGAACATTTCGAAAATGAATTTGTCTGAATTGGCAATACTTTATGCAAAACTAAGTGAAGTGGAAATGGAGTTGGATACAATAAATATTACAGCTAGGAATGATAATGAACGATACTTACAATGGCATTGAATGTGTATCTCTGAATTCCTTTCCATTTATCGAGATCATAGGCAGTGTAATGCTTGCAACAGGCTGCAACCTTGAGCATGTTGGGCTCGTCCCCGTCCTGCAATCCCTTGACATAGCCGACCGCGTACTTGCTCGTCAGGGTAGGATCCTCTCCGGGGGTCTCTTGCCCCCTTCCCCACCGGGGGTCCCGGAATATGTTGATGTTCGGGCTCCAGAACGTCAGGCCGGCCAGGCCCACATTGTGCATCGCCCTCGCCTCCGTCGACACCACCTGTGTGATCATCATGTAACACTAGTCTAAGGACTGGAACTTAGCGAAATGTGACCCTTTTCGGCCTAAGGGGTGCCCTTAGTAAATTAGGGCTAGGTGTCCTAGAGGTCGGCTGGCCAATGGAGGAGCTTTCCTAGATTTTGGTTGGCAGTGCACTGTAAAGCACCGGGGCACCCAATTGGTCCCATGGATGGCGACGTCTCAACAGCAATTGAAGGAAAAATAAAAAAATAATAAATAATAAAAAAAGTTGGGGGCACAAACAGTGGAGCTCATCATAAATGGGAGCAACTTCTATTCCACAAACCAACCAGCCTCCGCTCTGTAAATATCTATCTTTAATGGTGCGCCCGCTAGACGAAATGGAAAATGCGTGACTGAACTATTTCATCCAAATAGCTGGTTGAAACCTATGTGAATAATATGTGAATAAATAAAATAGTTAATTACAGTAAGACCCCCTTGCAGTATTGGAGATGTGTCACTTAACACCCCTGAAGTTTGAAACTCTCAAAAAACCCCTCGACTTAGTTATTTTCACTCTCCATTTCTATTAAAGTGCACTTTCGTCCCTTAAAATTCCTATTCTATTCTCATTTCTCAAATTCCTATTATTGGTTAAAAGGAGGGATGAAGATAGAATAGGAATTTGAGAGACAAGAGTACACTTTAGTAAAAAATAAGAATGAAAATAACTAAATTCAGGGAGTTTTTTGAGAGTTTCAAACTTCAGGGGTGTTAAGTGACACACACCCAATACTACAGGGGTCTGACTGTAATTAACCCTAAATAAAATATAGACTGAATCGAAATAATTAGGTCGATTTACGATTTTGGACTTTAAAATCTGAGTCAACCCTAACAAACTGATATATATATATATATATATATGGTATTACTGTAGGTGAGCCGCCAGCTCAGAAAAAATTACGTGAGCTAGCGGCAAAACTATAATCATCCAATAATTTTTCTTCAATTTTTTTAATAATTACTATCTCTACCTTCTTAACTTCTTTAGAATTAAATTTCATAAATTTTAGAGTTCTTTTACCCTTTCATCAAGTGCATACAAAATGTTTTATTTATTTAAAACCGTTAATTTTGTATTAACTTGATGGAGGACCAAATCAAAACTAAAACCCAAGAAATTAGATATGAGTGAACCCTAAGGGGCCGAAATCATAATCCAAAAGAAAATTTTTATAAAAGATTATTGGAGATATTGGAAATGAACTGCAACTCAGGTAACTTGCGTTAGCTGTCAGTTCATTTCCACTTTTCTATATTATATATATATATATATATATATATATATATATATATATATATATATATATATATATACACTGAAACGATTAAAGTGACAATCTTAAAACAAGTTTTATTTCAAAAATTTAGAACCGAATAATTTAATTAAACCGATATAAATTTGGTATATTTCCGTAAAAATTGACAAAAACCGATCAAACCGATCAGAACCCCCCAATACAAGTCCAACTCAGTTTGCATAGCTTATGAAAAGTTTCAGGACCAGAACAGAATAAAGAAATATAAAAAAAAAAAATATTAATAATGAAAGAGACAGCTTGTGGGTTAATTATGTTGATGGGACAGAATTCCTTTAACCTCATATTAATTTTTATATATGAGATTTAGAGATTCAAAAAGTCCTACCTTTTTTTTTCTATAACAAAAAGTTCTTCTAAATGCTATGCAAAAATTAAATATTAAATCTATTTACATGCATGCATGCAAATAAATAAACAAAAGTTAATGATTTAATAATCACATCACTAACAACAATAATAACAACAACAAGAAAAGTAGTAAAGTCTTTTCAATATTATTTTTGATTGGGACTCCTAACGGTTTTCCGTGAATATAATATTTTACATGCACAAAAGAAAAAAAAAAAGTCTAAAAATGATTAATGATAGTATTTAATTACAAACTTTTTCCAAATAAAAACCCATATCTCAATCTCAAAAATCAATTCAAATCCCATTAAAAAAAATCCAATATAAACCTTGGAAGCCAAAAAATAAAAGAAAATTTAATTGCCCATAACTACAAGGAACCAAACAATGTAGCATTGGTCCTAATCAACAATAACTCATCAACCAAAAACAACTAAATACCCAACTAACTTTCAAATCAATGCAAAAAATAACAATTTGTAGAGTAAAATAGAGTGGTGTACAAAATTACAAAAATAAAAAAAAAAAAATAATCACTCAAACAAGTAGTATTGAAGGAGATTATATTGTTAGGTTGGATTGATATTTTTCTTTTTTCTTTTTTGGCTTGTAGAGCTTGCGATAAGAGATGTTTCTGGTGCTCAATACAAGAAATTACCTTTCCAATAGCTTCAAACAGAGTAGTATTGAAGGAGGCAGCTGTAAGAATCGGCTGCGGGAAGCTCGTCGCTCCGGGGACCAACGCGGAGAAATGGGTCCCGGGACCAACGTAGGAGACTCCATGCAACGCCTCCGACCACCACTCGTAGCTTGGGATGCCGAGCCTGGGCACAGCTCCAGCCTTATTCACCAAGAACCCGATCTTCTCAGACAATGTGAGCCTGCCCACCAAGTCGGACACCCTTGTGTCGATGGGGATCGACGTGTCGCAGAATCCGAAGGTGGTTACGTTTGGGTTGGACGCTGCGTCGCAGGCGAAGATTGGGGTTTGAGCTGAGGCTTTGGATTTTGGATTAATGGATGATAGGAAGAAGAGGAGGATGGAGAGAAAACAGAGGAGATGGAGATTTGACATTACTCCTCTGTTTTCTTTTGTAATTGTGGTTTAAGTTATGGATTTGTTTTTGAGAGTTTATATAGAGGAGTGAGAAACTGAGAATGGGTTTGTTCTGTTGTGACCCGTGAATGAGAGAGAGAGAGAGTCCGTGAGGATTTGAATTTTTTATATGCAAGGACAAAAAAAAAAAAAAAAAAAAAAAGTTGTGTTTTTTATTTTGCTTGTTTTGGAGTTTAAAGTGGCTGAGTCATGACTCAGTAATGGTATTTTTTTTTTTTTTTGGTATTTTGTTTGAGGAAATGCTTGATTATTTTTTAATGTTTTTTTAGATACCTAAATTTCTGGTGTTCTATTAATAGGAATTTAATAAAAAAAAATAGAAATTGCAAGTAGATTCCATTATATTTACTTTTTAATTCAAAATTATAAATTGGACATACGAATTACTGATCCTCGAACCCGCTCATTCTCGACGAACCTCAAGGCTCAAAATCTCTTTTCAATGCACAAGTTATCAATCAAAATCAGAAAACTTTGCCTTTCTGATTAAACATTGTTATCTCTTGAGTTGGGCTACCAAAACCAAAACAGTGATGCAGACTCAAACTTGCCAACTACAACATCCACTTAAAACCTTTTACGATGTGTTTGAAAGAAACAAGTAAATAATATTGTGACAGCAACTCATCACCTTTTTATCTACTTAATGAAATGCAGGGTACTATGCTCACCATTTATATACTTGTATAGTGAATCTGAGTGCACCTAAAGCAAATACCTAAATGAACCATGCACGCGTTAGGTGTAAATATATACCTCATCTGATAACATGTGCACTGATCCATCCAACCTGGCACTTGGAGAGGGAGGCAGTTCTGATGATTTTGCAGGGAAAATTTGGATGCAAGCAATCATCTGAGCAAACGAGTTGCAGTACTGAAGCTTGCCTGCTAGCTTTTGAAGCAGAGAATTTACTGGACCTGTAAGAAAAATTTTACTGACTGACTAAGATATCGACAGCAATGAAGTTGGTCATGAATTTCCGAGGATTCTGCCAGGATTAGGTCGAAAACGAAGTGTATCATGTGGTAGGTATGAACAATAGTCTATGGTTTGGTATCAAATATTAAGATGATATGATTCTGTATTATATATAATAAGGAAGAAGAAGAAGGAAAAAAAAAAAAAAAAAAAAAAAAAAAGAAAGATGATGTAATTGTACTTCTGAAATCGGAGTTCCATTGTCGTTTCATAAACGGTTACAGCAAAAGAAAAATACAATTCTTAATTTTTTGTGGGCTTTCTTAGACAGCAAGAGAAGATAGATCATTCTTCCGTTGATGATCCGAATGCTTGTTGGCTTTTATTGATCTAAGCTCAAGATCTCCTCACAGAGATATTTAGGGAAATAAAAATATTTGAGATTCATAGATGGACTCCTCTTTTGGATTAGATGGACTCCTCTTTTGGATCTTCCGTTCCTCTTTTTGTTGGATCTTCTTCTCTCCCTTTTTAATCCGGAGATGGCTATTTATAGCCCTTGAGACATAACGGTCCCCGTATTTTCTCACTCAATCTCTCCGTAATGAGAGTATCAATTCACGTTCAGAGGAACTGGGTAGAATATTGCAACATGCATTATTGGCGCTGATTCTATGCATGCAGCGGGCACACGAGCATCCCTGGGTGCGCACACTTCAGGACGCACGCGTTCCTCTATGCGGATAAGGGCACGCGCGCCCAGGGTTGTGCACGCAACCCTTGGGGCGCGTGCAGCCCTGGCACGTGCCCATGGGCACGCACGCACACCAGGGGCCCACAATGCTAGGCAAGCGCGCCATTGGCACGTGCGTGATTCTTGGTGCGTGCATGATTCTAGACGCGCACAACCCTTGGTATGTGGGAGGACCCACAGTGTTGCCCTGCGCCCTCCTCAGCATGCACGAGATGTTCGGCGAATGGCGTGGGTCTGTGACGCCGGCTCGCATTCCCTGTGGTGGGCACGTTGATTCGTCGCATGCGCCTGCTTGGGCGCACACAGGGCTAGTTTAGCCCCACGTCGCTTCTTATTAGGCTGCACTATTTATATTTTCATCGTCTACATAATGAGCTTGGTAAGCGCGCGTTCCTGGTGTGCTAGCCAAGGATGTGTGCACATGCCGGGTATGCGCGTGCTCCTCAAAATGCACGCTCTTGGGCATGCACGCCTAGGAGGTGCGTACTCCTTGGCACCAGGTTGCGTCCCTATCCGGGCTCGTGGGCACGCTCTCCGGAGGCATGCGCGTCTGATGCTCTTGTTTTAGCTAATTGTTCCATTTTTTTAAGTGCTTACAATGATTGTTGATAATGCTCAAGAGTCAAACAAGAAAAGAAAGAAATGTGCATACCTTGGTGTTTTCTTCGATCACTTCCTGTTCTTTAAGCTATACATAACAATAGACCCTTCGAAATATTTGAGAGGAACTTGAAATGTTGATAGGGTACTTACTTTGTAACGGTTCACAGGAATTTTGTTGCCTGTAGAGTAAATGAACGGTATTATCCACCTTATTCATTACCAAAAAAAAAAAGATAAGTTAGAGAACTTCAATTTGGATAATGGCAACGATAATTGATAAATATGTAAAATAACACATAAGCTTGCACTAACATGTAATACAATTTACCATATGCAAGCTTTTTAAGCAAACGAAATCAAGGTAAGTTTGTATTTATGTATTTGTTTGCGAATATATATGACATCTCCAGATATATATTCTCTATGTGCTAACAAATTCAAAATATGGTCCCCATTTTGTTTCCAAATAAACACCTTAAACGGAATTTTATAGTGACATCAATAAGGCGGGCATATAGTTAGTATAATATGTACACGTTTCCTGATAAAGGAATAACGAATGTAGACTTTCGCCATAGAGGAGCATAACAGACTCCATCCTAGACATACTTGCATACATAAAAGATCGTCATAAATATTGAACAAATATTAATTAAGGGGAAAAAATAGGTGTCGCATGTCATGTTGCACATAAATGATCATACTATACTTATCCTAAATATAGTTGAAATTTCTTATTTCATACCTTGAGGAAATTCTCTGAGAAATGACAGGCTGCATTCACAATAAGGATGCTTCAGTGCATGTGATCAAGAGAACCTGACAGGATTCAGGATTCAGCAGCAAGAGATCACTGAATCCTAATTTAGGTTTTTGGATTGGCCCTGTAATGGGCCCCACCTGCCCGAATTTCCACCAATAAGGAATGAATAAATATCAATGAATATAAATATATAGGAATTATATGAACAGAGAAAGGCAACAAAGAAGACAAGTAGAAAATTGGAATTGAGACAGTAAAACAGTCCATAGCAAAAAAAAAAAAAAAAAAAAGCAAAATCTAGTCAATTGTATGGGCCCCGGCTGGCGTGTATAAGACTTTGAGGTACAATCCTGTGGAATTTGTGGGAGTAAGTGTAGTCCAAGTGCATGGAACTGGAACAAGATGAAAACAGAGGCAGTACCTTCAAAAAAAATTATTTACTGGTTGTTTCCAGCTAGAGAATGCATACAAGTCTAGTCCTCAATAAAGCAACAACAACTGCATTGAATTTGAAACATAACTCCAATTCCAAAGATATGTTGTTTTCGATCCAATATAAGCTCTATGGAATTGCCAGGATTTATTGAAAAGTTGTTACTGATCATATGGAGCTCATAGGGTCCAGTTCCCAGCTCAAATGCCTGATCTCATCATTAGATGGTTGCTAAAGAGGAGCCACCAATTGATGGGGACTTTGATCAACCCCATAACAAGCCCATATGTTCATCATACACTCTTTTTAAGTATAATCACTAAATAATTCTATTACTAGACTCCATGCAATGGATAAGACAAGCATTCGCATTTTCTTGGTGGGCAAATTGTTGATGTCCCCTTCACTGCTATCTATAAAATTGAAAATAGGTGGAGAAGATAATATAACGAGAGATATTTGCACCAATTGCAGAACAGTGGGTGTATACAAGGTTGTATGGTGGCCTAATGGCCACGACAAGCTGAGCTATCATGGGTTCCAACCCTAATCGATGTGGCTCACTAGACTTGGCGTTCCTACAATGGCATATAAACGTTGGCTTCTTCTATCTCTAGGTGCTATGCTACCACATCTCTGTTCACACTCAAACGAGTCACTATATGCAAATGATAAGATTTGTGAAGAGGAAGTTTGTTATTGCATCGCATCCTTAAAATTTTGCACCTCAAACCTCCAGTGCTGTGCTTAAAGTTTTATCTTTTCACTGTCTGTCCCATAAGAGGAGAGTTATGGTATGCCTGTGACAGCTAGTGTAAAACATTGTCACATATTAAGACCTCAAACCTCTGTCGGATGAACAATGAGGTCATTTAAGGAAGGTTGTTGTGAGGAATAATCACAAGGATCAAGTGGCTTCTCACCAATCAATCCATATCCAAATGCCAGAGCTGAAGATATCCAGCAGCGGGCTGAAAGTGCCAATGGACAACTGGAAACAGATACTACTGTTTGGACCACAACGAGAATTTTATGCATTTAGTTCGAGAAATGATAAATGGATCAGTGGTCTACGGACACGAAGCTCCTATTTACTGCAATCGGATGCTACCAGCTGACATTGGTTAACGGAGCATGGTCTGAGTATCACAACTACTGTTAGGAATCGATTACCTCACTTCCAATGCCGTCTTAGGGCCCCCAACACATGGACCGTTCATAGCTGTGGAGGAAAATGACATGAGAATTGGAAATGGTCGTCAAAATTTAAGATTTCGTTTGTAGAAGTTCATGCTCTTCGTATCGTGGAAAATGTTGAACCAATTGGTGTGTCGCATAAAGACTACATGCTTGGGTGATGAGAGTAGTGGCGAGTGATGTGCAATCAAAGTCACTAACAACTTCCACATGACTAAAGGCACATAGTTGAATGATTGGCTATAAGTGCGAGGCAGTGATGAGAAGAAATGCAAAAGCTTAGTTTTGGTGTTACATTCTCTAAATAGAGGGTTCCAACGTATATGGCATATAATATATGATAGGGGAGAGAAAAGATTGAAATTTGCAAGCCAACTCCAAGTGTTGCATAAAAATTACTCAAGGATCGTGTCAAATCTAAGGACTTCTATCAGATTTCTAACCATTTTCCTCCTTTGCAGTCATAAACTCAAATCTATTGAAAATCAAACAATTATCACAATGTGGCAATGGTGATCATAATGAATCCTATGATAATGCTAAAAGATAGCTATCAAAATGTCAATGTTGATAATGATGTCACAATGTCGGTCCATAAATAATCATATCATATTGTTAAAAAGTTTGGGTGACAATGATCACTGGCCTAGATGTTTCCATGAAAAGAAAAACATGACTGACAACTTAGTTATCGTAGACAGCTAATGATCTTTTGGTTCACTTCTTGTTGCGTTCATGTTTAACCAAAGATTCCATATTTTATTTCAGTATTTCAATTTCAATCCCAAGATTCTCGACTAAGAAATAGATAGAGAGTTGATTAGAACTAGAGCTGAACAAGAATCCTCATCAAAGAAATACTAATTTTTTATATGTTTTTTTTTCTAAATTTCAGGTAACTATAAATTGAATTCGCTGCTAGAAAAAGATTGGTATTGTTACTTAAGTTTCGATCAACTAATTTATATACCTTTCTCTTAATTATGTGCATATTTATGTCAGCTGAATAATTCTCCATTCTATTTCTCCACCAATCAGTTTTTCCAAGTTCTATTCTGATAATATAATAAAAAAAAAAGGAATTACAACGTATAAGTCCTTTTTTCATAGCAAAACATAAAATATTCCTTTTTTTTAAATAAAAACAAAGAAGTTCCTTAAATTTTTAAAAAGTTTTTCACAATGACAAAATGATCATAATATTTTATTCTAACAAGTTTGGACTTATCAAGAAAAATCAAGACCTCATTTAATGGAATTTTAGTAACAAACATCAATATATTTACTTTAATACATTGTCCTTACATATATCAATTTATTATTTTACATCAGACAACATATAAACCATATGTCGACGTGATCATGCTTAATTATAAGGTTTTAAAGAAATATAAGAATTCTTCGATTTTTATATTTTAATTCAATCTCTATAGAGACGGTTACGTGTGTTTATTTTTAACCATTTAAGAATTATACTAATTTAAGTTCCGACTTAATAAAAGGGACTAACTTGTCATGATTCCCAAAAGAAATTCTATATTATACCAACTACAAAAATACACATGCAATGTTCAAGAAGATGAAGTATCTTTGAAATTTTATTCCTGTCCATCAATGCAATATCCATGAAAATAACATTTCTGTTGAGATGGCAATGTCTGTTCTGCTCCATCTATATAAGTTTCAAACTTTATCACGTGCAGGCTAGGAAAGTTCCTAGACAAGCAATAGAGTTTGAGATCAGATGGGACCCTAACCTGCAAATTGTGGGATACCCTACAAGGGCCAGCCATTATGGAGAGTGGTCGAAAATGCCTTTCAGTGCCAATTTCTGTACTCTCTGGCTTTATCTCCACCAAAGAATGTGTGCGCGCTAGGAAAACAACATGCAGAAAGTAAGTCACAAGCTACACAAGCAGTGAGCTAAGGACAGCTAAAGAATGGAAAAGTCTCTAAGATAGGACAGGAGACGACTCTGTTGGTGGTAAAAATTTCCAAATAAAGGAAAAATACCCCTCAAAATGCGGAGCTAACTTCGTACATTCGCGTCTGGCCAGAAAACTAGCCTCGCGTTGAGTAAAACACGGAGCTAAGTCTATAACTCCGCATTTAGAGTGTTTAACTCCGCATGAGCAGATTCTCATAATCCTAAATTGATTGTGATTGAGATTTGGACTTATCCAATATCCGAATTGAGTCCAATAAGAATCCTAAATTGACTGATTGTGATTGAGATTTGAGCTTCCCCAATACTCAAATTGAGTCCTATCAGAATTCAAATTCAAGAGATTTTAAATCAAGACTAATATATTTGATTAGAATCCTTGATGAATACAAAAACCTTCTATTCTTATTCCTATGGAAACCTTCTATTCGTATTCCTATGAAAAATCTAATAATCAACTAAAATCTATAAATACCCTTTTTGAGGAGACTTTAGGAATCCATCATCAATCTTTAATCTTAGAGATCGATCTTTAATAGATCTTTAAGAGATCTTTGATCTTTTTGATCGTTTTTGGACTTCAAGTTATGTGCGAGAACCTTGAATTTACAGAGATCAGTAGAGAGAGATCTAGGATCGGTCGTAATTTTCATCAAGAAGAAGACTTTCACCTCGGATCGTCAAAAGATACTACTAGATAGAATCCATCGCCACACTAGAACCCACGTTTTATTGTAAAAAGAGAGCGATAAATTATAAATCCTCTCATTTATATTTCTATTGTTCTCTTTCATTGTAATCAAGTTATTCAATGGAAGAAAGCAATATTTTTGCGATGAACAAACTGGCGACCACAGTGGGAGACATTTCGTTTACTGAAAAGGAGATCGTGGCGCAATCTAATACGGAAAAGATCGGATCGGTCGTTGATATGCTTGTCGTGGAAATCGATCAGCAAAAGTACGAGGAGTATCTCTCCTCTGGATCAGGTAAACTGACCGAAATATGGCGCTATCGCTGCGTGAGTTCCAATACCCGTAAATAGGATAATAGGAAATCCACTGTTAAACAGGGACTCATGCGACCCATAGCTATAGAGCCGTTGTTTGGACAAAAAACCCTAGCAGAGAAAAATCTCCTTACTGCCAAAGAAGGCCTAGGAACTGGTTTGACCAGAACTTAACTTCGTAATCGAAATCGTCGAGCAAGGAGGAGAGCCCCCAAAACCCGCGTTAAACGCGAGGCTGAGACAGTGACAGAACGCGAGGCTACAATTTTACCTCACAAACTGGATTGCGTTAATCACAAGACCAGTGAAAATCGCGTTAAACGTGAACTTAGCTATACGCTAGCGTGTGATGATAATTCTCCACTCGAGGCTACTGCTTCTGAATTTAAAACCAGAAAAATTAACAACACTCGCATAAAACGCGAGGTTAATTTCATAACTGAGCCAGCGTGTGATGAAAACTCTCCACGCGAGACTATCAAATTTCGACCAAAAACTGAGCTTATCGTAAATCGCAAAGCTAGTAAAACTTGCGTTAAGCGCAAGGCTTGTTACGATCGCGTAAATCGCGACTCTCAAAATCGCGTTAATCGCGAGGATAAGCCCGCGTGTGATTTTCCATGCGAGGCTATCGAACTTAAAATTGAGCCAAGTATTAATCCCGAAGCCAAGGATTTTTGCGTAAATCGCAAGGCTAAGCCAACGTGTGATTTTCCACGCGAGGCTAAGCAGAAATTAGAAGATGAATTTCTTCAGAGGTGTCAAGCCAACGTAAAATGCGAGCCTAGCGTAAAACGCGAAGCTATACCCTAGTTTCACGTAAATGCTTTAAAACGCGAAGCTGACCCTCAGCTCCGCGTAAAATAACCTGAATATAAAATCAAGACTGATAATCGAACTACCGGACAACAATCAACACCATTAACTCTGAGAAGTTTCAGTGGGCCCCTGGACCCTCCCAACAACAAGATGGGCCCCACGATTCTCCATTATCCAAGATCACCGATCTTAGAGATTACTTGATAAAGAAAAGAAGTGTAACTCAAGTCCAATCATACTCAGCTTGCCACTGTGAGCAGCTCATAACAGCGATATCTGCTGTATTGAATAATTATTGTTGTGACAAGAAAAGAGTGTCAGTGTTTGACAGGATAATCGAGTCAGACCAAAACACTTCAAAAAGAATAAAAAATAATCTCAGGGACAAAATCAAAGAAAAAGAATGGAAAGCGGTGACTTCAAATATGGTGAGTAAAGGTAAAAAAGTCTTGGAAAAGGAAAATAAGTTAGATGCAGATGATGAAGAACCACATCATTTCACTCGGCTTAAATTAGGTGTCGTTACCCATCGAAATTACAAGAAACTTCTAAAAGGTTCTTATGATGACGATAGCGACAACTCGGCTATAGCCTCGCCTCGCTCTTATGCATCTTCCCGACAGCAGAAACCAACATCGCATGTGGTGGAAAGGTCCGATGATGTCAACCAGAGGTTTGAAGCCCAAAAGCAGATGATTCGAAATCAGCAAAAGGCCATTGATGACATCAAACTAATGCTTCTAAAATTGGTTAAAAATACCCAGAAGATAGTCAACAATAAAACTAAAACTTTCTCGGAACCACCACCGAAAACAAATGAGGAATCACTGTTTAAGGAAAATGAAGAGAATAAAGAAGAAAAAGTTTATTCAGTGTATGAAGAAAACGATTCCTTCCATGATCCTCATAAAAAGAGAATAGAGAAACTACAGAGCCAACTTGATGCACTGATGCAGAAAAATGAGTTAAAGGAATTAGGCATCTCAAGGCCGTATCCGCTTGAGTGGAATTTCGCCCCTTATCTAGAAAAATACGAACCCCTCAAATTGGAGTCATATGACGGGAAGAGGTCTCCAAGCCAGCACATATATTACATTTTATCGCAGGCGGGTCATCTAATGGGAAATGACCCCATAATGACCAAAGTATTCGTGAATATCCTGCGAGGGTCTGCTTTTACATGGTTCATACAGTTGCCTCCAGGAACCATTAATACTTGGTATAATGTGGAGAAGCAGTTCTTGGCACGTTTTTTTGAGGATGATACCGAGATATCGGTTCATTCATTGATTGCGACAAAACAAGAAGCGGTCAAAAACTTCATTGAATGCTTCAGGAAAAAATCCGTGCATTGTCGACACGGTATGACCTAGGAAACCCTGCTAGAAACCTGCAAGTATAATTTTAGGATCGGCATACTGATAAGAATAGGAGCTGTAAATTTCAAGAACTGGTAGGACCTGTTAAAAAAAGAAGAGCAAGCAGAAACTATAATTCACCGGATTGAGAAATCTCGGCACGAGAAACTCTACAAATAATATATCATATCCACATAATTCTAAGAATAAAGGGAAGGCTGTGATGGCATCAAATGCTACTAAAAAACCAACAAGTCCGGCAAAGCCAAGACCTCAAAATCCGAGAGGTGCAAGTTATAATAGACCCTGACAAGAAAGAACCTATACATTCAAAACGGAGCAGACATATACTCTATTTCATCTCCTCCTAAGAAAGGACATGTTGAAGCTTTCGGAGAATCGAAAACCGAAAGACGCTGGGAAAACCAATGATCCTAACCATTGCCTGTACCATTAGAATATCGGGCATCCGACTAAGAATTGCTATCATCTTAAGAGCCGAATCCAGGCATTGATAGAAGTCGGTGTCCTCTAGCTTTAAGAAGAACATAAAGTTTCTGCAAATATGGCAACTTTGGTGGTAGGAACCAATGAGTTCCCTGCCAAAGCGACCCCTGTACCAGTAGAGAAGCCAATATCGACACCAAGCACGGATAGCCCGCACTTGTAAGCTGGCCCCTTGGGTATGCTTCGAAGCACAGCTGCGACCGAGTCGTCCTCATTAGCTAGCAGCTGGATTGAACTGGGGGTACCGAATACATTGACGGTGATAAGCATCATGTTTCTTATGCTACTCTTGCTAGCCATTGGAATGGCTAATTGAGTGCTATAAATAAAAAAATTTTGTTGCCCAATGCTATTAAAGCGACAGAAAGAGGAGATCAAATTCCTCGCCAACCCTATCATATTATGGGTAAAAGTATGAAATCAGTTACCCAATGTTGTTAAAGTGGCGGAAAGAGGAGATCAAGTTCCTCGCTAACCCTATCATACTGGGGGTAAAAATATGAAATCAACTATCAAATGCTGTCAAAGCGGCGGGAAGAGGAGATCAAATTTCTCGCCAACCCTATCATACTTGGGGTAAAAGTATGAAATCAATTACCCAATGTTGTCAAAGTGGCAGGAAGAGGAGATCAAATTCCTCGCCAACCCTATCATACTGGGGGTAAAATTATGAAATCAACTACCCAATACTGTTAAAGGCAAAGGAGAGAGAAAATCAATTCCTCAACAACTCACTATGCTTAGGAGAATAGTATGGCTAGCCCAACGAAAATGACGATTGATAAAGGCATGCCAAATCCGTTTATAACTGAGGATTTGCTAAAAATCCCGTGGACCTGTCATGTTAAGCTCTTATTTCTGGCAGTAAGATTTGGATTATTACTATTCTTATTATTTCGATATAATAAACTCTGTCATGTTAAGCTCTTAGCTCTGACAGTAAAGTTTGAACCATTGTCATACTAAAATAAACAGCCTCTTGACGGGTGTAGTTCAAGTTATGCGTGAGAGCCTTGAACCGCCTCTATCAAAGTTTCAAGTATGTGCGATTAGGCACCTCTGCCGAATTTCTTGATCTTAACCTGATCACTAAATTGAAAATCCAAATAATTTCAAAATTTATTAAGTCATAGGCCATTTTGAAAACTTTGGAGGGGTCCTATTGGTGGTAAAAATTTCCAAATAAAGGAAAAATACTCCGCAGAATGCAGAGCTAATTTCGTAGCTCTGCGTCTGGCCAGAAGACTAGCCTCACGTTGAGTAAAATGCAGAGTTAAGTTTATAGCTCCGCGTTTAGAGTGTTTAACTCCACATGAGTAGATTCTCATAATCCTAAATTGATTGTGATTGAGATTTGGGCTTGTCCAATACCCGAATTGAATCCAATCAGAGTCCTAAATTGATTGTGATTGAGATTTGGGCTTACCCAATACCCAAATTGAGTCCAATCAGAATTCAAATTCAAGAGATATTAAATCAAGACTAAAATATTTGATTAGAATACTTGATAAATACAAAAACCTTCTATTCCTATTTCTATGAAAACCTTCTATTCGTATTCCTATGGAAACTCTCATAATCAACTAAAGTCTATAAATACCCTCTTTGAGGAGACTTTAGGGATCCATCATCCATCTTTAATCTTAGAGATCGATCTTTAATAGATCTTTAAGAGATCTTTGATCCTTTTTATCGTTTTTGGAGTTCAAGTTACGCGCGAGAGCCTTGAATTCAGAGAGATCAGCAGAGAGAGATCTAGAGCTGGCCGTCATCTTCATCAAGAAGAAGACTTTCACATCGGATCGTCAAAAGCTACTATTAGATAGAACCCATCGCCACACTAGAACCCACGTTTTATTGTAAAAGAGAGCGATAAATTATAAATCCTCTCGTTTGTTTTTCTATTGTTCTCTTTCATTGTAATCAAGTTATTCAATGGAAGGAAGCAAGATTTTTACAATGAACAGACTCGACTCGGCAAGAGAAATTGAGGATCTTATGGCAAATGAATGCAGGAAAATATTATTTAACATAAGGGCAATGCTTTTATTTCAGATACAATAAAGGAAACAGCATAAGCTAAGCAAACTTCTAGTATCAAAATGTTGAGAAAAGGCAATGAAGCTACGAGCTATCAGCAGATATGGTGAAACAATAAACCGTAATGCATTTGTATAAGTTGTATGATAAAGACCTCGAAGAATAAAAAACAAATACAGTATGCAAACAACATGCCTGAGCTGTAAATAGTAATAAGCCGTTATAATGATAATTGAATAAATAGATCTGATGTCACAGTGGATTGAGAAACATTAAGCTAAATAGCGAAACATTAAGCTAAGACAAAACCTAAACTTGATCAAGTTTGGTAATTCCATCCTTAGTACATAACACACTAAAATTGTTCAGGGCTAAAACAAAATATATACAGCCTTATAATGTGTTTGAACAGAAGTCCAAGTAATGGGCTGGCTGGGGAAGAATTCAAACCCACTTGTTAAAATGGGCTTGCAAATCATGGCCTAGGGACTAAGTACTAACGGGCTGCCTTTCTCTACAGTTCAGCCTTCGCACGCTGGCCAGCACCGGGACAGTCCAAATAGCAAGTTTGAATAAATAGATATCCCGAAATCCCCCCTTCTTCTATCTAAAGGTAGTTTGTGCAGTCTCATCCATTGGCTCAGTTCTAATACCGAGCACCAAGCGGTTAAGTTACTGCTGAATATCACTGATATTAACAATAGTGAAGCCATGATAGTTTGCATCTAAAAATGTAAGCTTTCTCTAAGGAAAAAAAAAAAAGGTGTCCTAAAAAAACAATTGCATCCTCAGAAAGAAATCTACGTAGACATACAAATAAAGTTGTAATTTCAAGCTTATGATCGCTCCTAGTAAGTTAGAAACAATAAGGAAATAGCACCCCCTTAAGCAGTTCACGTTTGACAACCATACTCGATCAAAAATACAATGAAAGATATTTTTCTTCGATTGAAAAATGCAATTAAAGATATGTTTCTTTTAGTGAACAGTAAAAACAGGAAATTTAGCCTCAACTCATGAGTAATGTGCACAATAAATAGTCCAGATCTAAAGTATTTACATAATTATTCCGAATAACTAAATACGTACATGAAGTTGCTAGCCTGATGTATATGAATGTTATTGTTTGGAGAGTTTGACTCTTTCTTTTCTTTTAAGTGGACCGAACCGAAATATTCATAATCTTTATGTTCTGTCAAGTAACAAACTGTATTGTCTATCCACCTGTGCATATCTTATTCATAATACAAGAAAACTAATTGTTTGGAATTTTATGTCAAGTGAAATCACAAACAAAGTCCCTTGATATTCCAAGATCAAGACATATCAAATTTACATGACCAATAATGCCCGCTGAAAACTAGTCATAAATAGTAAATAAATCATATCCATTCAATATCAAAGTTAAATATCTTATTCATAATACAAGAAAACTGATTATTTGGAATTTTACATCAAGTGAAATCACAAACAAAGTCTCTGATATTCCAAGATCAAAACATATCAAATTTACATGACCAAGAGTGCACGACGAAAACTAGTCATAAATAGTAGCTCAATCATATCCATTCAATATCAAAGTTAAAACAGACACTCAAAATCTGACTGATTCCCGTCTATTTTACATGTGAGAGGAAAGTTAGCCAATGAAGAGATGGTCAGAAGATGACTGCTCATTAGCTATTGTTACTCAAGATTGCGAGAAACTGTAATTGGAAAATAATTGTGTTCATTTATACTTCCAAAGGTTCTGACTCTTAAAAACAAAAAAATAATAATAATAATAAGAAGCAACGAGTGGAACAAAAATACTAAAAGCACTTTTAAATCAAACATCCTGGTTAGAGCAGAGTGGTGAAAGCAATCATCTAGTTCGCGCTCCTAAAGATCCATAAAATTTAAGATAGTTCATAATCTTCTACAAAACATGCAAAACAACCAGAAGAGACAGGTAGGAACTAGAGCATATTGTTTGATTGGTTAAAGCAACAATGTCAGAATATTGCATATTCCTGCAAAGGATAAATAGAAAATTTTGGTGGATTTCTTTTGTTTTTTAAAAAATTAAAGCATATGGGTACATCATCTTTCATTGAAGCTCATCTACTATTTGGCATGCGCAGCCAACTCATTATCCAGTAATTAGTCCTGAGTACCATTATATGAAGGTTAATGTCATCGGCAGCACATTCCACAAGGACTCCTATATCCTTGGTTGCCTTTCGAATTCTGATAAATTACCATGCATGTCTTGAAGTTGAATGCATTTCCTTAGGCCAATTTATCATCTTTGTCCCGGTCTTAGATGTTTTTTAAGGTTCCGAGAGTTGGAGGTTGCCAACTAGCTATTTAGGATCATGCCAAGTCTCTCTAATCACATAAAGTTGCATTAACTATGAGAGGGTTGACGTTAGGTTGACAACTAGTCGTAAAACTTAGTCAAGTTCTTCGTGGAGCCTTGCTCCAAAGCCAACTATATTTTGATGAGAACTCTCCAAACTGAGCTCAAAGCCACAAGTAGCGGATCATGTGGGGGACATCGACATATGTGTGTTTGAGTTATCTACTTGCTAGTTCAACAATGTAATTGCATTGAGCTAAAAATGAGTATTTTCAAAGTTCAGCCATGCTTTAATAATTAAATAACTAACTAACTCTATATGAGAATGGAAAGATCCAACCTTTTTTTCCCCCCAATTTTTTTTAGTAATGGAAAGATATTGAAATTGCCACCTTTAAACTCCTTTATTAGGGGATTAGGTTAAGATCAAGCTCATGGAAGCATGCTGACGTGGCGCCACTAAACCCTCTCCTGCTGACGTCAGCCGCCGCCTCCGGCGGCCGGAAGGCCCATTTCAAGCCCAAAACCACTCCCCATTTCCCAAAAGTACAGCTTTTTATCCTTAAAAAAGAAAAGGACTCACCTTTGGCGATCGGCTCCTTCCCCTCTTAGGCCGCTCCCGAATCGGGCGGTGGATCCCCCTTACAGAGTCCCCTACTCCGCCTCCGACCCGATCCGCATCCGCAGGATCCGATTTCGCAGCGATCGAAGTGGCGACGGCGAAGAATTGGCCCTCGTCGTCTCCGGCGCTGACGTGGCTCTTGCTCCGTCGTCGGTTCTCCCTGATCTTGGAGAAGTCGATGGATGGAATATTCCGGCGCCGCACCGCCCTTGTGAGCTGGTCCCACTCCCCATACGCCGGCACCGACATCGATCCCTCGAGCTTGTCCTAACTATTCCATGGGAAATTCTAAATGCGCATCACATTTTACTTAGTGAGCACCACATCCTATTGTAAAGTGACTTACATCATAGGGGAAAATGGTGCGCATTTAGAATTTCCCCTATTCCATCGACTAGTGCAGATCAAAGATTTTAAACTTTTAAATAATAAAATAAAGGAATAACTTTTATCCTAACTATATAATTTAAATTTGTAAATTTAATTGGAGATAACTATTGTTTTTTTTTTTTAAAAAGATTGATAAAAAAACTAATGATTTTTTTAAATATTGAAAGTCTATCTAAGCTAATATTATAAGGATAATTTCGAATTTTGCTTAGCCAAATCATGTAAATACAATTTCAGATCTAATATTAAGCGAATATTTATTAAATTTGATAATTATTTTGAAAGAAAAATGTTATGAATTTTCAATGAATATATGTTTACCTTTGGAGGAAAAAAAAAAGTATTTTTATTGTGTTATGAAATGTTAAATTAACTTTATTGTTTATATTATTATTAAAAGCCCTATGTTTGGATGTTTTTATATAATAAAAACTATGCAAATTGAAGCAATACAAATATCCATATTAATAAAAATACAAATACAAAATCAAATTAAAATCATACTATTTTAAATTAATTACATCTTCCCCCATTTAAAAATAGGCATGAACATAAATAGTGCTTACAGATCCTATAGTATATCTAAATTAATAATTGATAATATAAAAATACAAAGTCAATTGAATACGATAGTGAATACAAAATTATTGAGAATTGGTACCATTTCTATATCAAAACTATTATCATAGTTAAAAATAATCACTTTATTATTCGGATCTGATCCAAATTTATACTCAACAACATATTTAGCATCCAAGCAATATCCATATTTGTATCCATTATGGAAAAAGAAACAAAATAAATATGACAATACCAGTATCTGTTCTGTATCTGCTCCATATATATCCCCTATTAAATAATTAAGAATAATTCAACTATTACAAGTTTATAACCATATAACTTGGTAACCCATTGTACACAAAGACCTTCCAAAATTCTATGCACCAGATTTTACAAGTACGTATTGATAAAGATAGTATTGATAAAGATAAATTAGATAAATTAGATGATTACAGGCAAACTGTTGAAAAAAGCATTACATATATACCTAGTAACGTTCCTATAAACTAGGATACCCAATATATGTTCTGTATCCAACTCTCACACGTAACTTGAACTCCAGAAGAGATCAGCAGAGAGAGAAACTAGAGCCGGCCATCATCTTCTTCAAATAAGAGCTTCACATCGGATCGTTAACAGGAACTACTAGATAGATCCCATCACCACATTAAGCGATAAAATATAAATCCCCTCGTTTGTTTTTCTATTATTCCTCTTTCGTTGTAATCAAAGTGATCAATGGAAGGAAGCAAGTTTTTTGCAGAGAATAAAAGTGGGAAGAGGCACGATATCTCTAGTTCCCGCCAGAAAAATAAGCCATCTCAACTAATTTCAAATGCAATTTTGTACAAAACTCCTGGTCAGTTGCCGAAGCCAAATGGTGTTTTCCTCCTGCTACCACCCTCCCCATACATTTCATTCCATTTACGGAGCTCATTCATACTAGTAGCATCGTACGCAACAGAGGCACCAACCTACAAATTTTTTTAAAAAAAAAAGAAAAAAAAAATCAAGTTAAAGCAACAAAAATAATGGTTTTGATGCTACTGGTAAAGCCAAGAGCAAATGTGTAGATGAAACTAGTGTTGAACACGTGCATTGCACGTGTGTTTATTTGTGAAATGGTTTACGTAAACTGAGAGGTTAAACAATGTATTAGTTTCTTATTTGATTTTATAATGGTTTTGGTGTTACTGATAAAGCCAACGGCAAATGTGTGTAGTTGAAACTATTTTCTAACACGTGCAATGCACGTGCATTCATTTCGGAAATGGTTTAGGTAATTTGACTCTATTGGATGAGATATGAGAGGTTTCACAAACTCCACACAAGGCTTTATGATGGTGGTGGTGGTGGTGGCGGCGGTGGTGGTGATAATGAGAATATACCTTAGATTTAGCTTCAACAAAGTCTGCTAAATTAAGCGGTCTCAGTTGGGGTGTCACACTACCTTCACTCTGCTGATCAACAAAGAAACCTGTTACGCTACAAGAGCGAAAAACAAAGAGAGTGTAGAGAAGCCATGGTAAAATAAGAATCGACCTTCTGTTCTTCCTCTATAAGTTCTTGAACAGGCCTATATGCAGCAGCAATACATAGGTTCTGCACCGTGGCAACGAAAAATAGTTAACGAAAGCAAAATATATGCAATCACAGCAATACAGGAATGTTTTACCTTCAAGTCGCTTCCAGAATATCCTTCAGTCTTGTTGGCAAGCTCATCGTATCTAAAGTCCTGTTCTAGATTCTCCTGAGCAAGTAATATTCTTAGAATCTTTTGTCTATTCTCGGCATCTGGAAGGTCCACATATATCCTACAAGCTCAGAAAATAAGGAAATGATTAAAGAAAGAAATTGAAAAATTAAAGGATGTGAGTTTATCAATGTGTCCTATATTACCTTCTGGGCAAGCGGCGAACAACAGCATCGTCCAGGTCAAACGGACGGTTAGTGGCGCCAAGGATAAGGATCCTTTGGCTATCCTTTGACCTCAGACCATCCCAAGCCGCCATAAACTCATTTCGCATTCTCCGTGTGGCTTCGTGCTCAAGAGAACCACCGCGAGCTCCAAGTAGACTGTCAACCTGCGCAAAATTACAATTCCAGTTACTCGAGTATCTGTGCAGAATAAGATTCTGTAAGTTGTAAGCATATATAAGGCACCTAAAAAAGGTAGTTAGTATTTCATTGCATATCCAACCGGTTCTAAAACTAACATAGTATTTTATTCGACAAGCATACACTCAGCATCTATGTATTGCAGTTAAAATCAGGTTCGGTTATAAGCAGGATATAAAATCAAAAAAGCGCTCCTAACATTGTTCTAAAATTTGCATTTTTTTTCTTTATTTTATTGGACACGTCACGTTACGTGTTTGACATGGTTTTTGGTGTTCCTGTGGCGTTCCTGTATCGGAAACGTGTAAAACACGGACACAGTATCCCTAGCAGCGTTCGTGCTTCTTAGCAAGATACTACTGGCTAAAAGTTGCAAAAACTAGACCAAATTAGCATTCTACCAGTAGCTGACCATTATTAATAGCATTATACTCCATAGAGAGAGAGAGAGAACAATTTGGTTCAGATGATAATATCAACAAACTAATATATGATGATTCATTTGTTGGTAATTAATCGTAGTCTAAGTTATAACAATCATTCAATTCATAAACTAGTTGAAGGTCACATACCTCACATTTGCACTTTCCAAATCCAAGACTAATGTCACTTTGGCAGGACACTATTCTAAAATTATTTCAAAGTTTTTTTTTTTTTTTAAGATAAATCAGTGAGCATTGCCCCCACGTTCCATTAATTCTAAAATTATTTCAAAGTTTATTTTTTTTTTTTTTAAGATAAATCAGTGAGCATTGCCCCCACGTTCCATTAATGAAAGTTTAATGGAACAAAATTTATGTAAGGCCTAACCCTTTTAACTAAAACGAAATTTATTTCATAGTGTTCCGAGTTAAATTATGGCAAATTTTTTACTCTCATATTTTCCTGTTTTTTCCATTCTTAACTAAGATTTGAATGCCAAATTGCACCTAGATACAAAAGATAAAACGAATAAGAATAATCAGCAAGACAATACCAACAAATCATCAAGATATGAATCTCAAAATCAGAAAGACAACACAGAATATTAACCATACAGCATTAAGAAATACTTACCTCATCAACAAAAATAATAACAGGGGCTAACCGAGTAGCAAATGAGAAGAGAGCCTTGGTGAGCTTCTCAGCATCTCCGAACCACTGTTTATAGAAACAGACAGAGATTTAGAACTTGCACGGTGAAAAAGAATCCGTTTACAAATTATACATAGTAAATTTAGTACATTGATCCTTGTTTTCCATTTACAAATTTAAGAATCCATATATATAAACTAATGATCTAGTGCAACTTGGATTGAAGACATTGCGATTCTAAACAAGCTTCGACGTATCAATCAGTTCATCTTGTATAAAACATAACTACAGGAACGAAAGTATGCTAGCTATTAAAAAACCACTTTTTAAGCAATAACGAATTTATGTTACAAGGTCTTGAAGAATTGGAATCAATAAATTCCACTGAAGGATAATTGAATGCAGTGACCTACCTTTGAGGTGAGAGCTGAACCAGTTATGCTAATAAAATTTGCTCCAGCTTCTGTAGCAAGTGCCTTTGCAAGCAGAGTTTTTCCCGTTCCAGGTGGCCCAAAAAGCAATATACCTTTGCAGGGCTGACAAAACATCAAACAAAACATAAATTCAGCCATGAGAATCTAACTTGTATTGGAGCAAAATAAGCTAGAGGATTCGGTCAGTGAAAGGATTCATCTAATTACCCAAGAGATTTCAGAAACAACAGGCAAGTCAATGCTAGTCAGTCGATTCAAGAACTCACCTTACGGAATATGTGATATCTACTTTTAACAATAATCATGAATTATACTAATCTCTCTACTGATAAAATAGCAACAGTAACATGTTTTGAACAGCATATACCGAGTCTGTCTGCAATCCACTACTTATCTTTCTATTGGTAACTGTCCTAAAACAAAGAAGAAGAGAGTGAAGTATAGAGGAGAAAACTCTATAGCAAAAGTTGAACTTCATCAAGTTTAAGAATGGGCATGCGCATCCAAGCGTGTACCATTGCGACTCCTCTTAGAGCTTCTAATCTGACATAGCAAAAAATAGAATTAATGAAAAGGAAAATGTCGAGCCTACTAGAGACCCGTGAAATTCATGGGAAATGATAGCTCTAAAACTTGGACGGAGGTGATACGAAAAGATATGGATGTTAGAGGCTTAAACAAAAACATATTGCTCTCATCCAAGTGAATGATCCAGCATGATTCTCTCTTGGTTCATGTAACCTACCCAGGTATTTCGGATAAAAAACTTAGTTGTTGTTGTTGTTGATACTTGATAGCTCCAAAACTTCCACAAGTAAGCAGTCACAAGTTTACTAGAAAGACATGCACTTTACATTCCTTCTTGGGCAAAACGTGCAAGTTTAGATCTCGAAAAGTTGAATGGTGATGGCCCCAGATATGGACCATGTAACATCTACTTTTTACGATAATCACTAATTACTGATAAAATAGCCATAGTAACATGTTTTGTACAGCATATAACAAGGCTGTCTCCAATCCATTACTTATTTTTCTATTTGTAACTATCCTAAAAAATAAAGAAGAAGACTGTGTGTGCATCTGCGTGTGCCGTCGCAACTCGTCTTAGATCATCTAGTCTGACATAGCAAAAAAACAGTATTGATGAAAAGGAAAATGAAGAGCCTACTAAAGACCCATGAAATTCATGGGAAATGATAGCTCCAAAACCTGGATGGAGCTGTTACAAAAAGATATGGATGCTAGAGGCATAAATGAAGACATATTACTCGATAGGAATGAATGAAGAACGATCATCAATGTGATCAATCCGGCATGATTCTCTTTTGGTTCATGTAGCCTACACCAAGTACTTCGGATAAAAGGCTTAGTTGTTGTTGTTAATAGCTCCAAAACTTCCACAAGTAAGCAGTCACAAGTATATACTAGACAGATATGCACTTTACATTCCTTCCCGGGCAAAACCAGCAAGTTTAGAACTCAAAATGTTGAATGGTGATGGTCACCGACAACTTTCAGAAAAACATAACATTTTTGGAACTCTTCAAATCGATTCTGCATGCTGCGGCAGTCCTTGATTTTGACTACTTTATAAACATTACTTTTTTGGAACTCCTAAAATCCTTTCTGCGTGTTGTGGTGATCCTAAAGTGTCAAGTATAAAGGAAATCAACAGGAACACTTGCCTTCTTTTCTCGTAACCATATTAACTAACAAGAAATCAATAGTAATACTGTAGACAATTCAAAGGCGAACTCTATTATTTGGGCCGTGTTCGGTTTGGTGCATGGGGGAAATTATGAATTTTTGCGGAAACTCCCAATCTCCATGCAAAATTTCAAAATTGGTTCAATTACAAACACAATTGAACCATGTGATCAATCCGGCATGATTCTCTTTTGGTTCATGTAGCCTACACCAAGTACTTCGGATAGAAGGCTTAGTTGTTGTTGTTAATAGCTCCAAAACTTCCACAAGTAAGCAGTCACAAGTATATACTAGAAAGACATGCACTTTACATTCCTTCCCGGGCAAAACCAGCAAGTTTAGAACTCAAAATGTTGAATGGTGATGGTCACCAACAACTTTCAGAAAAACATAACATTTTTGAAACTCTTCAAATCGATTCTGCATGCTGCGGCAGTCCTTGATTTTGACTACTTTATAAACATTACTTTTTTGGAACTCCTTAAATCCTTTCTGCATGCTGTGGTGACCCTAAAGTGTCATGTATTACGGAAATCAACAGGAACACTTGCCCTCTTTTCTCGAACCATATTAACTAACAAGAAATCAATAGTAATACTGTAGACAATTCAAAGGCGAACTCTATTATTTGGGCTGTGTTCGGTTTGGTGCATTGGGGAAATTATGAATTTTTGTGGAAACTCCCAATCTTCATGCAAAATTTCAAAATTGGTTCAATTACAAACACAACTTGCACGGGAATTAGGAATTTCTACCAAAATTTCAAAATTTCCCTCTTTTTTTCATTTGCAAATGCAAATCCAAATGCAATTATACCCAACCAAACACAACCTCAGTAATATCTTCTTCTTTTTTTCGAAATCAGTATATTAACTAATAAGATAACTGGGAGCATTACCACAGACACTTCAAAGCAACAGTTTTATTAAGCATTGTCTCTAACATAAAAAAAGAAGAGGTTTGCTGCTTGTAAGTACCATCTCTATGCACAAAAAGAAGAAAAAACTTAAAACACCATCAATTATACGACTGCAAACATTGGCCATATTAATGTTTTTTTTCACTAGCTAAGACAGCTAAAAAAGAAAGGGCTAAGGACTAACCCTGTAGGCGGCTAAGCAAACCGTCGCACCCTTCTTTCTGCTTGACATATGCATTTCAATACATTATTAGGGGTTCAAAGATGTTGCAATAGGAGAGGCAGGCTTTCTAAGCGCTCTCTTGAACCAGGTTAAATAATTTGAGTCAGGGTAGGTTATTTTAACGATCGTTATCACACAACCAAGATTACACTTTCCCTAACCTTTTCTTTTACCCATTGCCAAATGGGGCTAAATTACATGGTTGTATAAATACATAACAGTAAACTGGTCTATGTGAGTATACAAAAAAGTACACCGGACAGTATGGATATTCATTGCGATCAAAACGAACTTTATAAGGAAAATATTAGGAGTCTTACTTTACCAATTTATAAGAAGTGCATCTTAGTACCAAGATGAATATATTCATATATTCAGTTATCATATCACACCGAGGCAAGTGAAACTAATTAATACGATCGGAGGCCAATCCTACACTTATAAACATACCAACGCAAAGGCATCACAAGCAACAAAGAAAACATACCCGTAACAAATTTCCATGTGAGAAAAGCTCCGGTCTCCTCATTGGAAGAGTAACAAGCTCATTCAATGTCCTCTTCACATCCTCAAGAGCACCAACATCATCAAACTTCACCCCTACTTCCTCTGGAGGAACCACAGCTGAAACAAAGTTGCTCTCATATTCATCCTTGGCAAGGCTCTGTGTGAGTTGCATGCATTAAATTATTATACATAGAGTAAACATGCCATAAAAAATACATCATTTCACAAAACACTGAGCATATGTTATGGATTGTGTATGTTCAAGAAACCTTTAAATCTACTGATGTTTTTGTCGAAACTGTCTCCTTTTCCCTTAGCCTTGAGATCGCAATGTCCAAGCTTTACATAAAACATAATAGTTCAAGTAATACTCATCGCATTTGCAATAACTACAAAATGAAATTATTGACGGCTAGTTACCTTTCACGGGGAATCATCAACCTTTTGCCCTTGACAGATGGGAGAGTGCTACTGGACAAGTAATGGTTTTTAGCCCATCCGACAATTTTCTCAGCTTCTGCATGCATGGGTTATGATATAAGCAAAGAAAATATATTTAACACAGCTTACAAAGAAAAGGAAGACTTTGATTTTTTTTTTATTATATAAATAGAGAAATTATATCCAATAGAACTAAATAGTAAGACTTCGATTTTTTCCATGATGGTAGAAGCTCTGAAACAAAATGTCACTAGTTTTTTACGAATCAGATATTGCTCAGTACAATTCAAGGAGAAATAAGATAATCAAGTAAAAGATTGAAATTTATTGAAAGATGCAATTTAGCCAAGGAATTAAGAGAACAGACAACAGTTAATGGTTACATGAATTAGGATAAGTATGCAAAAACACAATGTAGAAAACAAAGTTCTGTGAAACAAAGTTCAAATGAGAGAGACAACCCATCAACACTGTATAGCTCTCATTAGAATCCCACCAACTACTCAAAATTAACTCTATCTTCTAACTTTACTAACACTGAACTTGAGAACCTCCAGTTTGCTAACCACTACATGCTTGTAAAGAGTAAACTTATGACCCTCCTAAAACAACATCACAAGCTGTGATCTCCCCTAGGATTCTCCGCCAACAAAGATGGACTTTTACAATAAATTTCTCCATTATTCATCTATAAAGAAATTCCCCAAAATGTTACTAAGGAAAATGTATGCAGTAAAGGGATCAAAAAGGGAAAAACTTTCAAAGACTGCTATAATGCATTTCCAAATTTGTGCATTTGAAAACACACTTCTTTTCTTTCATGCGTTTATTTCTTGAATAGTTGCTTTCACTTCATTTCATTCCATTCTCACTGTTAGAAGCCTTAGGAAACGAAATACGGAGGTCAATTCAAACAGTGCTACAAAACAACAATTTGTGCAGAACTGGAACAGACTCGTACAAACTCTGAAAGACAGCAGTTTCAAGTTTAGAACTTAATGGTATTTTCAGTAGATCATATCTAATAAAACATCTGAAAGTTTCTTTACCCAGTTGACAAAGCTGATAGAATTTGTTGAAATAGTCAGATAATTTTGTTATAAGCAATGGGTTACGTATATAGGTCTCAAAATACCAAAATAAACCCATAACTAATGCGGGACTAAACAAAAAGATAAGATAGTCTAATTCAAGTTGGAGCATAGATATTAATCATGCCCAATTTTGTTATATAGATTATAGAATATTGCAAGTGATGGAGCTTTAGTTAGAATATTAGCCAATTATTCTAATGAAGGAGTAAACAAAGTATGTATCAAGTTCTTCACAATAACATCTCGAACTAGATGATAATCTGCCTCTATATATTTGGTATGATCATGAAAAATTGGGTTTTGAGTAATGTAGATGGCAGACTGATTATCATAATGCATGCGCATAAGATTCTTCAGTATGAAACCAAATTCACTGGCAGCAACAGTTCTGGTTGCTGCTGCCGGTGATTGTGTTGACGCTGACCTGCGGGAGAGAGGAGGAAGAGGGCCGCCTGAGGTGAAGGTGAGAGAGAGAGAGAGAGAGAGAGAGAGAGATATTAGGATTTGGGCTTTGAATTGGAGGGTTGAAATTAAATTAGGTTTCAGATGGAGGGTTAAAATCTATTTCCACAACTAGTGCTGTGATACCATGTTGTGAAATAGTAGAAGTTTTATTATAGTGAAGGGATACAAATATAGGTCACACAATACCATACATATAAACCCATAGGCGATATGGGACTAAACACAACAATAGGATGGTCTAATATAACAGGATTTAATTATGAAACAACACAACAAATATAATCAACTGTAACCAATATTCTTTTTACATGTTACAAATAAAATAATTATGCATGATCAGAAGATTAAGTCTTAAAAAATAAATAAATGGTGATACTATGATGATACAAGCTTAATAGTTATCAAGAATGCAAGCACAAGTATTATGTCAGAAAGTTTCCTTAATTGACAAATAGTGCAAATCCTAAAGGGAAGACGGCACGCATTGTTGCCATAGGTGGATACCTTTTGGGTAAATAATTAGTCTAACATTCTCATCTAACTATCAATTCATGATCATGAACATATAGAAACATGCATGACAATCAAGAAAAATATTAGAAACAGATAACATGTGTGTTATTAATGGGGCAAGATTTACTGCCTAAGAATTACTGAAATCTTCTTACTTTCATTAGTTAAAGTCACACCATCTGTCTTTACAAGCAAAAGGTCCGCACATGACAGCTCATGTTCTTCTAGCACCTACAGCACATGGGTTATCTAATGTCACGAGTCGTAAAAGAAGATGCAACAAACATAAAGAAACATTAAGGATGAGGAACATTAACCACAACTTCAAACAGGGATATTTCTACAATAATGAAGGTCACACACCTTATGCAGTTCAGTAAGATTATTCCTTGACAAGATGATTTTTCTATCATCTTCAATCTGCTTATTGAATACTTGAAGTAGCTCTTCATCCTGCAAGAGAAAAAACAAAGGAAGGGGAATAAAGCCTATAAACATAAGAAGTAATGATCCTCTAATAAAAAGGAAAATTATGCATTAGCGTGGATATAAAGCAGCATGTCTTTTAATAGATATATACCAAAGAAGTATAAACCGCAATGGCGCATATTCATGTTCAACATAAATTATTAATGTGTCTAATATCCCACTGATTCTGACACACAAAGTTCATTATTACAGCAGACTAACATACCAGAAATGCCACACTGACAAAAATGTGGATTATACCGTAAAGAAGGTTTAATAAAATGATCAATATAGAAGAATAGAAAATCATTTTGTGAAATAATAATATATATCATTTTGAGAAATGTTAATAATTTTTTTAATCCAAACAGCAGAATATTATAACAATATATATCTTAGGACCCAAACTTAAATATAAAGTTCATAACATGGATTATCTGTACGGAAAAATTGTTCCTAAGGTGACTCCTTAGGCAACAGCCTAAAATCACTACCATAGCGCATCCTAAAGGGTAATCCACACTGTTCATCACGATCTCAATGACAACAATAGCAAAGCTTTATGCCAAAGATTTGGAGTTCTACGTGAATCTATTTTTTGCATTCAGTTCTGTTATCGCTCCAGTTAAATAAACAACTATCATATACTTCTTGCTTATGTTCAAGTTTGCTAAGTTCCACCTCTAGCCCCCCTTGTTCCATTAACTATAATCCTACCACACCTCCTAAATGTCACATGACCTCTGTTAATCACACCCAAACCGTCTCAGTTGGTTCTCCCTCAATCTATCCTCAATAAAAGTAACCTCTAACTTCTTATGAACACCCTCATCCATCTAAACATTTCATTTTAGCTGCACTCATTTTTTTGATTAAAAAAAAGTGTACAGAGAATTGACTGTGCATGCAAAATGAATGGTTTTCAATAATAAAACAACGAAGACAATTAGATCAATGGTGAAATGGTGTTCAGATATCACAATCTTTTATACATAATCATTTTCGGGTCATGCAGCTCATCATGAGGGGTGGTCTTCATTTTTCCATAGCTCAGGCCGATAGCTAAGGTAACTAGCTAAAGTCTCACCTTAGTCTTATGGCCACCTTACCCTACTCCAATGAGCGTTCACACACACTAGCTTGTGTGCCAAAACTGCTAAAAAATATTTGTGTGTGCATGGAGGAGGGTGGGCGAGAGTCTACTTTTATCCAACAAAGAAGTTGGAAACACTTTGGTTCAAAGATCTATATCATCTGGCTAACCTAAGAAACAAAATTATTTTAATTTGTTCTTTTTTGCTACTCCTAGTATCGAGACAAGAGATGCCAAAGTTAGCAAGTTTTTTGTTCAAAATGTTTCAATCCTATTCCTAATAAAAATTGGTGTGTGAGAGTCTAGCCCATTTAGGTCATGAACAAATGTCTGGTTTTCAATTTATATTCCAAAACTATGGACCTAAGCAGCATCTATTTTCGTCTATCCATTTTATTCTATTCGATGCATAGGCAAAAACAATTGAATAAATTTTACCTCGCATTATAGTTGCTCTCAATAATATAGATCAATCTGAATGGAGTAATTTTTCCAAAATTGAGTGTCACGGGAAGGATTTGCTTCCAAATCCTCTGTATGAATGAATATTCACATATATGCATGTGCACGTACAGCGAGATGGCTAGGCACAGACACCACTTACTAGACATACCTCAACAGACAGACAAGAGTCAGGTTTTACTTGAGCCAGGCCCAAGCCTCTTATTGCTAGCCATTAAAATAAAACATTGTTTTATAGAAAACCAATCACACATAAAACAAATAATCTATGCAACAAATGTGGAGTATTCAATAAACCAAGACATAGTATATCCAAACACGATTATAGGTATAGAAATATAGGAATTGAAATACTGCACATACCTTGGGAGGATGAATAAAGAATGTATTTGTGAATATTCTGGACATATCGTTGTCATTTAATGACTTTGACGAGGCTCTCAGCCCTCCTGTTGAAATCTTCAACGAAACAGGCTGCAATTTAAGATATTCTAGGTCAATCATCAGTAGAGCACAGAAAAAGGAAATGATCAAAAGTATATAAAGTAACCCCCCCAAAAAACAAAGAAAAACAAAAATAGAAACAAAAATACATATCTATGTTAACATTCTTATTCCGATTAGCTAAAATATCTATCCAACACCTACCTTGTATTATCAATCTATAACATTTTAGTTGCCACTCCCATATTGGACATGATCAGACGACACAGATTCACTAAGAACATACATGGATCTATTTAAGCTTTATCTCAGACTGCATCTAATTCCGGTCTGAGTCGCATTCAAAAACAAAAACAAAGCCTTCATTCAAAATCTTGTAGGCAGCTACATTATTCCTTTACTTCCATTCAGTCTCTTAGGAGGTGATCCCCATATTTAAGTTAATCATGTATGTCCATTTTTAATTGCTTCCTTCCATGTTCATCTAGGCATACATGTAGTTCCCCTAACTTCTTTACCTAAATTTATCACTTCTCCTAACTGGTGCACTAATAGGCCTCTGTCCTATTTTATTCTCAATAAGAGAAACTTCTAACACGTTATGGATGCACTCATTACTTATCTCTTAATGTATTATCACTCGTGCATCTTAACATTCTCATCTTTGTCAATCATTTTTTATACATGTGTATCTTAATTGTCCAATATTCTGAACCATAAAGCATTATTATTCTTATAGGTGTCATATAAAATTTATCCCTTCAACTTCATCAGTCTTTTGCAATCACATAGAATTCAAAAACACTTCTCCAGTCTAAACCATTTTGTTATGATCCTATGTGTCACATCGTCGTATTCACCATCTTCATAAATGATTGATTCCAAATATCAAAAGTTACTAATTCAAGGTATATCTTTACTATAAATTTGACCAGTATACTCAATATTCCTCCAAAAAATCTATGGATACAGTGCATATATTTCGTGCTTTGTTCTGCTAATTCTAGATCCTAGATTTCAAAACTTCTCTCTACCTTTCTACTTCCGATATAATCCCTTCCCTAGTCTCATCCAGTAGTACAATATCGCCAACAAATAATATGCATCATGATACTCCTTATATAGCCAAGTTAATTCATAACTAAAGCAAAGACATGAGGGCTTAGAGGCAATCTTTTGTGTAGGCTTATGATGATATAAAAAGGTACTGTCACAACTCCTATTGTTCTCATCTGAGTATTTCATCGTTCATATCCATAATCATACTAATACATAAATTACTACATCTACTAGACACTTCTTTTTTTTCCTCTAAAATTCACTGCATCTTTCTCTAGTTGCCCTATCATAAGTTTTTCCTAAATTAATGAAGTTATATGCACGTTTCTTTTACTCTCTTATATCCTTCCATTGACCTTCTCAATAAATAAATAACTTCCATAGTAGAGTCTTGACATAAATCCAAATTGATTTCTGATACAAAGTTCCTTTTCTTAGCCTCTTCATAATATCGTTCTTCTAAAGTTCGATTGTGTGGCTCACAAGTTTAATTCCACAATAGTTTGAACAACTTCATACATAACCTTTATTCATATACATAGGTATTAAAGTGTTGGTTCTCCATTCATCAGCATTTTCCTAGTAATGATTGGTTGCTAACTTTTTCAATATATAGGATTTTAAAATCAAGAAATATCAGTTCTAAGTTCTAATTCAACGGGTCCTAATAGTCAAGCTTCAACAAATTAAAAAATTTCAAACAAAAACTGTAGATTTTAGGCTTTTGTTCATAAAGAGGTGGCAAAGGGAGATAGGCCATAGAGGTACAAAAATAAATGTCAACTTGCAAGATTACATGTATGGCGACTTAATCTAAAGCGAGTGTCCACTCAAAATTCCAAAAAAGGGATAGCCAGATACCCCATGCAACTTATAGAGAACTTTTGATGAAAGATCTTTAAGAAGCCAAAGTTCAATTTCCATTTCTACTTACCACTATGAATGCACTTCTGGAGAAATTAAACCCATTCCTATAGGAGGCTATAATCCAAAATATGAAAGGCATAAAATGGACCACTAGGGAAAACTCAACAGTTAAGCTGCCACACCAACTGAGATCATTCACAAAAAGGATGCACCACAGAAATAGTTTCCCAATTCATTCTACAAAGAAACCATACTATGTGAAATCATATACCTTCTCTGCTAACAACATTATTAGTTCTGTTTCATAGAGGTATAATTCTTTGAGGATATCCTTGCTAGTTGAGGGAAGTGGCATCAAAGAGTTATTAGCAGCAATCAAGGACACTTGGGAGATGGGTGACATCATTCTTTTGAAGTATAGTGGTCTGTTCTTATAGGTATAATTTAGGCGGCTTCTTCATTTTTTTCGAGCTATTTTAGTGTTTTTAAGGTAAAGCGACACACACACACACAGATATATATACATACATATACACACACATACATATATATATATATATATATAGAGAGAGAGAGAGAGAAAACGGGAAATACACCGGCGGTGAAGGAAGTTTCCTTCACCGCCGCTTAGGCGGCCCAATAAAATTATTACACGTGGTGTCATTTAAGAGAATTCATTTATTTGTTACCTTAAATGACGCCCCGTGTTATAATTTTATTGGGCCACCTAAGCGGCGGTGAAGGAACTCTCTTCACCGCCGGTGTATTTCCCGTTTCCTCATATATATATATATATATATATATATATATATATATATATAATGTCCCTGCTTCTCGTGCACTAATTTTTCAAATGTTGTGTGTCGTCATGTCCCTAAAGAGTTATTCCATTTCATTTTTTCAAATGTTCATGCATCTTAGATCAATATCAACTCAGTCAACATCAAAATGTCCATGGCCATTGGTACAAACTATGGTTTTAAATTTCGACCATTACCGATATATTGCAAATAGGCATCAGATTTTAAGGTATCAGAAAGAAACATGATATACCGTATAATTTCAGTTCGATATCGCTATCGTTGATATTTCTGATATTACCAATATGATATGCTCGATATTTAATACAATAAATTATCTATTGATACCAATACTAATTCTAATATTTTAAACCTTGATATGAACTATATCCATACTTCTTTCCATAATTTCCTAGAGTTTATTTTTATACTCTTTGTTTTTGGTATGATGATTATAACCTATTAACCTCTAAGTTTCTAATGGTTCTCTTCACCTCCTCTCAACTTTAGAAATATTCTCTTTAGGAGTCCCATAAATAAATACCATCAACAAATAGCATGAACCATGGAACATCATCTAGAATGAGCTATTGAACACAAATTCATCAATAAATAAAGCAAAAGGATAAGAACTACTCGGTCTAAGCTATGGTGATGAGAATGGTTCACTCTCTTCTTCAGACGTTCTCAACCTAGTTATTTTTTTATCATGCCTATGCTTAATCACATCAACCTAACTATTACAGACCACTCATTTCCTTTCCAAAATCCATAGAATTCTCTACCCCCACCTAAACTTTCCATAAATCACTTAAAACCATATAGCATATATTGTATAACATTCTTTATATATGTTTTCATCAATTATCTTAGTAAGCAAATATTTCCAATATGCTCAACATAACTATTGTCTCTTTAAGAGATTAGCCCCTCCAAAAGTTTCACTGTATGATCATAAGCTTGATTTCATAATAGTATGTATAATTTTGTATATCTATTATTCTTGTAGGTAAGCATCATGGAGAGTTTCCTCCATAACTCCATCCCTAAAAAAATTTCCATCTCGAACTTTGTTGAGCAACTAAGTTACATGGCTAATTCTTTATCTCCCAAGCACTTCCAAACTTATAAAGACGATATTATCAGAACCGAGAGCTGTCCCAGTTTTAATGCATCCTTAACAAAAATTTTCAATAATACCAATAAATCCTACTGTATTAAATTCTCCAGTATGATTCATTAAACAAATCAACCAATTTTTAATTCTTATTCTTTATACTAGACTCTTTCATCCTCACCTTTAACACACTCATTTTGTAAATATTCACTCCCTTCTCAGTTTATAGCTTCGTATATAATTATCATAATCCTCTAATACGATGTGTTTGTATTCAAATCATGTGGTATGTTTATGGATTTTAAAAGTTAAATTAGCCATAGAAGTCGGGGGTTATCATTCCATTAATTTAATTTCTTGCAAATAAAGTCATGTCCAATGCTTTGGTTTTGAAACATCTTAAGTTGCTAACAGGATGTAGATTTAGGACAACTATAGAGTCTGTTAACATAAGGACGTTGTATGATTGAGAATACCAAGGTGGATATCCAAAGTCTACATAGCTTGAAGTGCAAAAGAGAACATATCCAGATCCGATATTGCCAACAAGAGTGACATGCGGTAAATTTAGCTGATTTGCACAAATTCGAAAAAATAAACAAATTATCTAAACAAGGGTTGCTTGTATGGGCAGACCACAAAGAAAAGCGGAAAACATGCTGTTATAAGACTCGAAATTGTGTGAAGCTTTCAATCAGTAGAATAAAAATTTAGAATATTAAAAACATGAGGCAACAAAAAAAACTATACCAGAGCAAATCGACCAAGATGAGGGAGCACCATCGTCTGCAGCACGTTGTTTTTGGAAACAAAGAGACAAGGGAACAGACTTATAAGATTAACTTAGCGAGAAGTCAAATTAGAAACAATTTATAAGAAGATACATTTAGAATGAAGTCATGAAAAATTAGATACACTCCCATCAATGAACATATAAAATGAAGCTTACGAATTTTTCTTTCTCCTTGGTTCCGGTTTCTATTATGTTTTGTCCACAAATAAAAACAGCTGGTCCTTGAAGCTGGTCAAACATTTCCTCCACTTTAAGAATGAACTCTCTGCGATGCGACTTGGGTACTGCCCTAGATAGCCATGCAGAGGAGTCAGGAAAGTAGACCATAAATGGCTGTAAAGACGGAAGAACCTGCGATGAAAAGATAAATATTGAAATCAGCAGCAGTAAACACCATGTCCTACGTAGCAAGACATGCACTATATTTACAGCAGGTCAGAAGAAGGAACATTTACTACGTTATTAGGTAAGGAGTGGTAAAAACAAAAAAAGATAACATCAACAACAACAATAAATATCAGAAACAAGCAGAATATAAAAGAGAATATCACCTCAAAGAGTGCCTCCACTGCTATATACCAATCTTCTGACTGCATATCCAGATCGTGCACAATATCCTGAACTACAATCAAGAACCAAATAAGTCTAACAGCTCTACCAAGCATAGTTGCAAAATAATATTCAATCCTATAAATAATTTAAATATGGTTACAATATAAGCAAAGTAACCAGTTTGCATGCATTTGTATAAAAAACAGAGTAACCTATGAGATGCTAAACCACATTCAAATCAAAACTATTGAACAACAATATAAGTAACGAACACGGACAAGGATCCAAAGTCTAGCCCAAATAACCGAATATGCAGGATAAGCTATGCCAGTTAGGTTACAAAAGGTTAATGAATAATGACCGTTGCAATTAAAGTTTTACGGTGACATATCACAAGTCAAAGTTAGATTTCCACATAGCCATTTCATGTTTATCTTGCAAAAGTTGTTTTACTGGCAATCACTAACAACAACTAAAACAACCAAAAGGAACGAAAGATCTTGCAGTGCTCGTTTACTGTTTGTCTGCATATTCCCCAAGCCACTACTTGATATGCTAGTCGTAGTAACTATACAAATATTTACCAACTGCTGTATAGGATATATAGGATTCTATAAGTGGATTTCCTATATGGAAAGAGTACCATGGTGTAGAGAGGCACAAAACTACAGGGAAGGATCCAACAATTTGATTAAACCAAATATTGTGGTACAAGCTAGTCAACAACAGTAGGAGAGTTAAATAAAGGCATGCTACTAACAAATGGCATGTTTTCTCCATCCAGATGCATGTCTAAGACTTAACACAAGAACTAAGAACAAGGATCATATGTAATTAAAATATGACCTTCAATGAACAAATGGCATGTTTTCTCCATCCATATAACATGTAACACCTAACACGAACATTAACCAAAGTTGCAACAACCCAAAAAGTTTAAAAAATACACAGCAACTACAACTAATGGACATGACAAACAAAGAGAAGCAGAAAAATATCCTGCAAAATTGTAGAATAATCATCATTATCACAGAAGCATTGTGTAGAGGCATACTGTTAAACCAATAAACAGATGGTTTAGCATCTTGCTTGATAGTCTCATCTTTGTTTCCTTCCTTGATTTTTTCCTCTGTGTTGTCAAGAATAACAGCTACTTGATGCCCATTGACTTCATATACTTCTCCACGTTGTCCCTTTGGCAAAGACCTGCAGAATCACGGGTGATTGCAAATTATATAAAAAACTGATTATATAAGTAAGTGGAAATGTCGAATTGAGTATGCAGATAATTGCTAGATGTGATCAATATACACAAACATACTACAGTCCAGTATGCAAATAAAGAAGGAGATACAGAACTTCTACGATGCATCTGCAATAATGTATCTTCAAATAATGAGAATAAACATGAAAATAGAAATAAAACAAAGTCAATATACAAATTTACGAGAATATAAACTGCATGGAAAAAAAAAAAAACACCTATGTCAGGTTGCAATAGATTCAACATGCACAAACATACTCCTTGAGCATAAAATTTGCATGTGTTAATGAAGCAAATAATTGAGTCTGCAAGTGTAGGCAAGCAAAAGGATTGTGCTGGAAGATTAAAAGATTTAGAATGCAAAAGAACATGGATGGCTAGTTTCTCCTGCACCATATTTGCACAAGCTCAAACCACTTTCAGGTAGCACTCAGAATTGAAGCATCTTAGGATATATACATAAATAAATTTAATGATTGTTAATGTTGTAAGAATCCCAGCCCCATCATTTCCATGTCAATATTCCTCCAAATCACATATGTGCATTTGATTTGTACTGGAATCAAAAAATTGATGAACTCTTAGCATACCCAAGATGACACATTCCAAACTATTAGGGAGCTCCATCATTCCTCTCTTGTTCCTAAATTTTTCAAGATCCCTCCATTAACAAGTTCTAAGGTTGTTAGTAGGATGGGTCTGGCTGGAATCAGACTCGATCCTACATTCATAAGAAATCAATTTGATAAGATCAGATTGGGCCTTTTTTAAATTCAAGATGGGGTCAAGTGTAGTCATTTTTCAGCAAGGTAGACTGATATATTTAATATCCACTCCCTCTCAACCTCTCAATCCCTCCCAGATTCTACAAGAAAAAACTTCTGCAATCTCTTCAGCATACCAGCACTCAAGATAACAACGGACAGAAGCCTATAAAATAGATACATAGGTATCAAGTAAAAATTGCACAAGGATGCACTCCGCATCTGGGCCATATGTTGACATTGAAGCCAGGAATATCATGTTATCCAGAGGATGTCTCTCACACCAAGTTATTTCCACAACAAGAACTTATCTAGCAGCCTGAAATACCATTATCACACACCTAAGTCAGTGACGCTGATAATTTTGACACAGCCAGAAATATATAAATCTGAACCTCTTGACCTCTTGATAGAAAGACCATGGTGAAATGATGTGGCAACGCATAACCTTTGAGGTGCATCTCTACAAGATACGCCAGTAACAGCCATTTATCACACAATTAAATCAGTACAACTGACCCACAAATTAACTTTATTGTACTGACCCACAAATTAACTTAAGAAACCATGCGAGTACAACATTTAACGATGCTTAGCTATATAACAGTCATAATCTATTCAAAGAATTAATAAAGCATTGTCAGTTCTATTCATTTAAATTGAACTCTCTTCGTAAAGACATGTCAGGTAATATCACTCACTTGTCAAATTAATCTAGTAAAATTCTTGATCTTTTATATTATAAAAAAAAAAAAAAAGTATCACAAAGCAACAAAAAGAAAGGATGACAAAGGAAGGTGGTCATCATTATCTACAGGAAAAAAACATGATATTGTAAACTGTTTGAATCCAGTAATGCAAGTGCTAATGGATGCCGGTAGTAAATAGCCAATTGATGTTTGCTCCAACACTTACCCACCACACCTTCCATTAATTAATGTAAAGGCACTTGTTGAGCCATCAGAAGTTGGAATTTTCCCCAAAATGATCCTGTGGTATAATGTACATGCTAATAATCAGGATTGTAAAAAAACTCAGCTCAATGGGGTGGGATGAAGATTATATGTGTTTCGGGAAAAAAAAAATTTAAAAGGAAAGAATCTAATGACTCAGATTTGACCCTCTGAAAAGAAACAAATTAGAGATGCATCCAGTTGAACATCTTCTTCCATCTAACTTTTTAATGGAATGGTAGTTAATTAAGGTCCACGAGAAAAGACAACACAAAGAGAGTTGATTCCAATAGCAATTTGTTTTCATACTTGAAATTTGTAGCAAGAACATAAAAGCATAGTTATAAAGATGATTATAAGAACTGTATGCAATATAAAAGATGCAAGATTTTTATTAGAGAAGTAATCAAAAGTAACCAAACTAACATCAAGAAGAAGAATTATAGCTGCACGTCACATCATATTTCATTCACTCGATCACTTTTTGCAAACTGCTTTTTAGGCTATCCTAATTGCTAACAACAATATACTATATCAGTCCAACATTTACAAAAGCAAGTACAAACTTTATAACTTTTGTCATGCGAAAATTCCCAGAACCAACCATCAGCATTTTAATAGTTATTTTTTAAAGCACATTTAGTTAAACAAATTATGGCTCTTGAATTTGTCACTGACAAGATAAAAGAGCAACAAAGAGGAAAGAGCCTGTAAGAATCTTCAAAAAAAAGCATAGTTAGTAACCAATTATTCTAAAATACGTTGAGTATACTCTTTATACATGAAGTGTCATTTAGATCAAGAACAGTGGTAAATTTTACGAACAACGAGGACTTTTTTTTATAAAGATGAGCAATTGCGAACAAAGATGATGATACATCTGGTGTATAACTTCTTGCAGATTCTTCACTCTTTCCTTCTACCAGTACATACGTGTATATTTATTTAGACAAGATTACATTCAAACTGAAGCAGTAGCAACTATAGAGATCGAACTTCACCTAATCACAGCTTTCCTCATGAATTAAAAAGTCTGAGAACATCCGAAAATTGGTAAAAAAAAAATAGAAGCTTTTAATGAAGTTTACCTAAACCATTGAAAATTATATGTAAATCTCTTTTCTTCTCCTTATATTTATCCATCAATATTCTTGATAAATAAATAGCTTCATGGTCAACCTCACTGTCATAAAACCATATTTTTTCTAGTTCCCGAACAGAAATTTCTTTTATTAGTACTTGTTTGATTACTCTCTCCTGAGTTTCACTGTGTAGCTCATAAGCTTTAGTCCACCATAGTTTGTATCACCTTTTAGTTTCAGTGTCTCCTTGTTTGTTATAGATAGGTACTAAAGAGTTCTTATCATCCATACCTCAAGCATTTTCCAAGAATTTATTTGCTTAATAACTTAGTTCCATCATATATCCATACATACCAAGTGCTTGCAAATTCATAGGTATGTTATCAGATACAATATCTTCTCCCATATTTTCATCTTCTTCAAAGCATCTGAATTTCGTAAGCCTAATAATTCGGCATGTCAAGTTTCCAACAGACTCAACCACTTGCTGCTACCTTAAGTTTTGCATGAATCCCATTAAACCATTTACATAAGTACTACATTTATTAGATTCAGTCATCATCTGCAAACTCTCTGATCACCACTCTGAATACGTTTAAGCATTGCTGGTCTCTTCCCTTTCTATCTTGTTCCAGAAGGATTTGGAAGCAAATCTTTCTCATTTGAACTCAATTATAGGTTATTCGAATAGATCCACTTTGCCTTGGAGAGTGACTAAATACCAGAAATCAAGTGAATATAAAATTATTTTACTACCAATGTATCAAGTAGTACAAACATGACAGTCAAAAATAACATGCTACTTAGATCTATGGTTTGGGACTTACAAATTCTTGATCCAAACCTCTCATCTTGATTGTTTAAATTAAAAACCCTCGCTCCCCCTACAGGGGCACTTGCGTCCATCTCTTCATCCTATCTTTCTAGATTATTTTATGATTCTCATAAACTTGGATTTAGCTCGTACTGTTCGCTTTCTTAGCTTTGTTCTTTGTTTCTCTCTCTCAAAAGAAAACTTGTTTCAACACTTAAGCAATAAGTTCTATCATCTAGTCCTTGGTTGTCCTGGTACTTCTGCTTCACTTCTCGGTCCAAGTAACACAATACATCTATGTTGTGTGTTAAGCTCACTCCTTGTATAAGTATATGATCATTTTGTGCTCACAGACCTACCTCCTCTGGTTACCAGATGGCATGATCGGCTTTGTTCCCAGGGAAAGTTATGTAGATGAAGATATGATTGAAACTAACTGCTTGGTCAAGCCTAAAAATTTTTAATGACGGAATTAAATAGATTGGATAGATTTAATTAATGAACTCAAATATGAATTGCGTATGGTAAGGCATTTACTTTCTTTTTTCAAAAGTTCTGGCTATACAAGAGCAAAGGCTCATGCACAGTTTGATGAAAGAAAAACATGATGATATCTTTTAATTCAATTACCAAAATATCCATGACACGCTCCTCAATCAATATTGCACTCTCCATGTACACATTCAGCTTCTATATAGTCTACGACTCTACGGCAATATTTCATCCACTGTCACCTGTTTGACATTCACTGGCTTCAATATATTATTTAAAGTTTACTTGTCTTCCACTTTAATTCCTCTTGATGTTCCACTCTGGATGTGTTTTTCTACAGATTAAGTTATAGAAAAGTAGAAAACTACCATGAACTTCACAAGTTCTGCAAGAAAGAAAATACCATGTCCTTTCTCTACTATTGAATTTGAGTCTCCAGGCAGATTCGGAAAGCAGGTCAGGCAGTAGGCTACAAATGCTTAGGATCACACTACACAACAAATGTCACAAGGATTTGTCTCCAAAAAAAATTCAAAAGCTTGGAGGATTAGTGTCTATAACCCAGCTTCATTACACGCTCGATCCGAGAGAGAGTAGCGAGTGCTTAGAAAACTTGGCCAGTACTAGAATTACTCTTTAAGAACTCAAAATATTTATATTTTAATATGTATATAGAAAAACATTAAATATGTAATAAAAGAACATGTAATCTCAATACTTAAAAATTAAAATAACTTAAATATGTAATAAAATAAACTTCATATCTTACCAATATTAGAACAACAGGTCGAATAAAAAAATTTAAAATTTAAGAATATATCTGATCTCGGCTTTGGATTTTTTCCAAAATTGACTCATTTCCTAACTCGACTTTCAACTCAATTGATTTGGGAAAAAAAATTGATTTCAAGATGATAAGAAAAAAATGAAATAAAACGAAATTGAAAATATTAAGAAAAACAGAAGAAGAAAATAAATCAAAATCAGAAAAAAAGAATGAGCAATCTTACTAAGCAATTGAATGAGCAATCTTACTAAGCAGTTCTTATTGAGCTTGAACCACTGCGAGATATCAACCAACTAATTGCCTTCGCTCCTTAGACAGTCATCTTAGCCGCCCACAAGCTCCTATGCATGTTGCTCCGTTAATTATACTGCTCGAAAGCGCTTTTTTATAATTGCTAATTCAGCCACAACTACATAAACTCGTCAAGAGAATGATTAGGGCTTGATCGAGTCCTAATTTCTCTCTCGATAGCTTTTATAATAAAAACTGGTCGGTCAGATTCGAGTTAAAAATCTTACGATCCTTTTTATTTTTCGATCCGATAAAGGTCCGAGTTACTGTTTTATAATCCAGACTCGACACGTACTCGATCGAATCAAACAAGTACTCATTTAGTTCGTTCTTTATGCAAGTTTCCTTATCTTGGCGCGTTTGAAGAAAAAGTCCAAGTACTCAGATAAGTTCTCTGGGTATTAGAACACTGAGGAGAAATGATAAGGTAGTTTACTGAAAGTTTTTGGGAATTTTGTATTTTCTGTATAATGAAGTGACCATTGTTAATTTATGAAAAGGGGCAAACGTTCCAATCTGCATACCTCTCATTACTCTACATATGTACCCTTCAAAAACTACCACAAAGATGATATCCAATAGGATGCCAAGTAATCAGCTGATACTCTCCTCTGCAGTTGCTGGCAACTACACCAGAAATTTTTCAACATAAATAGGTAGTGTAGCTGTCATTACATTGCCCTTTTGAAAATTTGAATAGGTCCGTTAGACACAAGTAACTTGGATGTAAGATCTGGTATCTGCTGTCTTCGCTCAAAAATTGGGAAATGATTTCACGATTTCATCCTTCTGTAACTATTGCTCTCTTGTGACAGAAACTGACATTCCAATTTACAGAGGTATATATCATAGTGTGTTACTTGTAATATCAATAGAAGATGGCAAATATCATTTACTGGACCTATATAGCGTCTCAGAGCATAAATTGTGACATAAATACCCGGACACAAATGCAATTAAACCTTAATATAAATGTACGTCTCTCAGACTACACAAAGAACGTTCCATATAAGAAAACAAATAACAATTCCAAAATCCAGAAACCTTTTAATATCACGATTATTTATTTCAGTCCAAATTAATCAAGAAAGGAAATATTGAATGCAGAAGAAACCTCTAAAAGAAAATGGCTAAAAATTAATAAAGGAGCAAAGAATTAACAAGGAATAGCAGCATAAGAGCGAACAGGATGAATAATTGAAGTACCTGTTATCAGCTTCAATATGCACAGACTCACCAACATACTTCACCCGGTCACCTGAACAGAAGGAAGTGAAAACACAGAAATCAATTTAAATGTCTCCTCATTAAGAGGAGAATAATGGAAGAAGGGTGTGTCATCTTATTATTGACCACTTATTAAAAATAGTAATCATCATGAAGTTACAGATTCAGATAAAAAAAGCCTTATTTTATAAGATAAATAACCTTCGAATGTTATCGTGCTACTGGAGGGCAATTCTGAACTGCCTTAAAATCATATGTGCAGATCTAAAATAAAATTCAAAAACATCAAATAAAATCCCAACACATTCAGCAAATGCAAATCTTACAATAAAATGATTACCATAGTGGTCATTCTTTATATAGTATAAGGAGATAGAAGAAAATAGGTGTTAAAAAATAATTATCCTAGAGATACAGGACCTTGCAAACTTCTATACTGAGGCAACCCAGGTAAGCTGCATCACAGTTGCATCACAGCATTAACTAATAGATCAACACTATTCCACATAGCAAATTGATATTCGTTTTGTTGATCATGTTCCTCCTTATACCTGATACTCCTACAAGTCTTATTATCAGCAAAACCACAAAGAATTCTTGCAAAAATGATTGTTTTCCCAATGTCACTTACATTCTTCTAAATTGTTGATCCTTTGATGATTCTACTTAACAACTGCAGCTGGATTAACATAAACTGCATTGGAAGGTGTTTGCATATTAAGCAGGCGACCTGATGGAAATTTACATATGCATATGTGGAAGAGATTATTTGAGTTCCACTCAACTTTGCTTCTGAAGTTTCAAACAAAACTAGTAGTTTGTGCATGTGTGGTGATGGTGTTGTCCAGGAGGCAAGGGAATGGAATGGATTTCATAGAAACTCAAGACCTCAATAGAGCCAAGAATTCATATCGTTTAAGCCTTTGAACTAGTAAACTTGCAAATCTATGGTATATCTGCTGCCATCACATTAAACTATGGTATATCTGCTGCCATCACACTACAGATGGACTTCATGGGTCAAGACATGATACTTATTGGCGAATCAAGAAAGAACAAAACTGAGTTAAAGTCACCATGGAAGGAAGCTGGCCATGGGTATTAACCTACAAATTAACTCTTCTAGGACCTTGTGAGAACAGGACTTAAGAGCAACTGTAAATTACGTACATTTCCAGAGAAAAATGACAATCTATAGCATTGCACATGAATCCTCAAACTCCTTCAATGTTTTATGATGCAATCCATTGGTTGCTACACCATTAGAAAGGCTCAAATTAGATTAATGTATGAGCAGTTTTTCACTCTCCTAATAATTCCAAACTTCTATGGATCCTTATTCAAGAAATGTTCAGAGAACCCAAATCTTTCTTAGCCAAAAGCACCTCTTCTTTTCATAATACAGCAATTTAGAACTCCCCAAAATCCTCAAAACTAGCTACAGTCCTCTCATCACAGTCTTCACTCAGCAAAAGTTCAATGCCCAGTTCATAAGATAATGCAGAGCCATATTCCTAAAATATATTTTCTTCCCTTTTACTGACACTGAGCTAGCAAAGTGCTTTCATTCTCGAAATGAAAAAAGTGATCCTTCTTTTACAATACACTGGGGGTTATCACCATAAAAAGGACAGCAACATTCAAAATAACTTAAAGACTTAATAACCATTACTGATTTACTTGTTGGAAACCCGGCAGTCAACTTCTCAATTCCTCACACATAGATCAATCCAGGAGAATCAACTGGTGGTTTTCTCCCTTAATTCCTTAAAAGGAAACAAAAAAGTTTATCCGCCCTTCTTTTATGGTTTAAGCACTAGCACTTCAGCTATTGTTTTATTTTCCTATGCTCAGAGCTTTAACTTTTTTTTTTTTTTTTTTTTTTTTACTAATCAAAATTTCATAGCTTCATGGTTTTGATTATAAAGTTTCTCTGGTGTTAACAATCCAAATCAGATGAAGCAGGCCATAGTTTCAACAGGCCAAAGCCAAAGTGGATCAGAAACAAATAGGTTTCAGCCAATTTTAAAAACCAAGTAAAATAAAACATTCTAATGCTGGTATACCAACCATCTTTAATCCAACATTACGAAAGAACCTCATTTACAAATTGTTGGACACAAGTATACATGACTGACATATAATCAGAACAATCCAAGAGACTAAAATAGAGCAGGCTGTATAATAGAAGATGTGTGAGGCTGTGAGCTTATTACCCTTACGAAGAGGTCTGTTTTCTTCTTCTACAGACCCAACAGCATTGGACTGAGTTGTCTCTGATATGCATTCAACTTCCCCAGAGACTCTCTGTGACAAATTCCAATTCAAAAAACGTTAAGGTACAAACTAAATAAGTAAACATTCAGTGCATGGAAAATAGTATAGTAGTAGTATTATTTTCATCAAATAACGAAAGAACATCAAATAGTAGGGTGTAAGAGGATGCCTATCACTATATTGACTATAAAAGAAGCAGAAAATATTGGCAGAGCAGATCTGATAGCTTTGTTATGGCCTGACTGTTGGGCCTTCATCAACTTGTTGCACAAGTAAAATCTTGTAAGAAAAGTTGTAAAACTGGGACATGTTTCGAGCATCATTTTTTTATATAACTTGTAAACTATCCTATAACGTAAGATAACATGAGTAGTAGACATACAATTAAGTTTACAATATATATATAATTATGAATAACCAAGGAGAAATGCTAAAAAAAGCCTATTGCAGGAAATTTTACAAGTACATAAATATTACAAATTAAAATCCAATGATTACAAGGTCATTAATCAAAAAAGATACAACCATATTTAACTATATCAAATATAAACAAAATTAGTTCTATGAAAGATAACTTCCTAAGCCAAGTTTATTACCCCTCACAATATCAGCCAATCTTGCACAATAGATCCATCACTGCCATCATCTTGAAGAACAATTTCTTATTTTCTTCATCTTCATCTCCATCTTCTTCACTCTCCACCAACTATTCCTCCTCTCAGCTACTCTCTCTTTCCTTGACTTATCAATGGTTAGCATAAGTATAAAAAGTTTATTAGATAACTGAAAATGGGAATTAACAACAAATAATTGGCATTTAGTAGAAATAATAGCTATATTTCTTCCCTTGCTTCTACTCTTTGGATAGAGTTTTTTGGTCCCCCTTAAGTTCTCTCACAGATATGTTCACTTTTGGTAGCAGAGAACTTTTCTCCCTGATCCAATCATCATCAATTCCATACATGATGGTTAAACAGGATCATATATCAATCCAGTATTCTTCTCACTGCCTCATTTCTAATAGTAAATTGTACTCCACAAAAACCATAGCATGCCTTAGTTGTTCCAAAGTATTTCTCAATCCTGGTGGCATTACATCCGCATTTCATTCAATATAAGGGCACAGGAATTTGTTGTGAACAGAAAAAGAAAACAAGAAAACTAGGGATGACACTAGGTTCGCATATTTTCACCAACTTTATAGGTACCTTGAGCTTGCACATTCTGTTTTGTTCAAAGACAATCTGTGAATAAACCTAAAACATCTATATTTGAATGGGTCTGAAATCCATTTACAAGTTGAGCGAACTTATCGTTGCATGTCACATGTCATAAGAATATGAATAGTATTGTAAGATACACTTACTGTACCAAAAGTTGCATTACCCAATAGATACACACGAAAGACATAAATATTGTCTCCTATCATAAAATGCATATTGCATATTGTAAAATATGGAGAATTATGCTCATAAGCATGTTTTCCAAGTAAAGGAAGACCAAATCACATTAATTTCTAGCCAACAAACCAGACTAAATCACCTATTTTTTTATAGAAAGTTGCAAGAAATACAAAAGATGATAGCCCTAATCTGAAGGCACTACATGGTGGATGTTGAAGGAATATAACTATGTAGCCGAGTATGGAAAACTATAACATGAAGAGCCCTCATGGCTCCTAATAGACTCATCCAAGCCACAATCCAGACTCTCAAATATTTGAGAAGCCACAAGCCCTTGTGGCTCCTAATAGACTCATCTGAGCAGTAACTGGAACACGTAATAAATGATGCCTCCCTAACTAACTCTTTTTTCCCTCCATGTCGCTAAATATCTCTTGCTTTATACCTTAAGGATTCAGGAAAAGAATATAATGAAAAAGGCTTTATCTTGGGAAAGCGCCCCTTAGTATCAACTCCATCCACCTTCACATCAAAAATGACATAGATCAAGTCATTGTAAATGATGTTAGACCTTTTATTTCATATTTTTAAATTGTATTTCTGTTCAGGTCTCAAGTCAATATATCTATTCAAATGAAAGAATTTTTCTACGAAAGTAATGTAAAATGCAGGCTAGGCGACTGCATGTGCAGTGTGGAAAGAGTTCCGATTAAGCGGATGTCTTAGATGTCCAAGGTGCGCCTATATAGGCACCCAGGAGGACCAAGGCGCTAAGTGCCACCTTGAGGGCACATAATCGACTAGCACTTAGAAATCTTACCAAAAAATATTTCAGCCCTCTAAATGGCCTAAACCTCTCTAACTAGAGTCTAGAGCTATTAAAAGCTACAACACATGAACGCAGACATAGGTGTCAAACATATACACAAGGTGTCGGACACAGCAATTCTTCAATATCTAGACATGAGGACATGGTTATATATGTATATTTTTAAACTATATGTGTATCTAACTCAAACAAACATAAATAGCGGGTAATTATTTACATATGAAAGAAGCTAAAATAGTAAAATGAACCAAAGAATATTTAACTATTGTCAGAAGAAAAACTTAATATACTCCATATCGTGAATATTTTTATGTAAACTGTGATTTCAATATTTACGAGTGTCGGACACGAGGATATGTGTGTCGTGTACGACATGGCCAGACATGCCAATATTTTTGCTAGGAGAAATGTCCTACATATCATAGATTACAAGTTAAAGCTTGAAAACATAACTGCAAGAGGAGGCTGGATCGTAAAGAACAAGCACAGATAAAATATTATGGGGGAAATCCATCAAAATCTTATAACAGAACTAAAAAAACTACCACTTTGTGGTGTTGACTGCATGCTTCTCCGAACATAATTACGAAAGGCATGTGGCATGCAAATTAGGAAAAGATTTATCAAACATACAGGCCCTCAAAGTACAAGTTTATGTGTTAGAATGCAACTTATGTCAGGTCAGATTTGAGGCAATTCCAATAAAAGGAAATCTTGGAAGTTACTTATGTGCAACTTTCAAGTGGACCGACGAGGTCACATCTCAATTTTGGACTATTTATCATAGTTGACAGATAGCATTGGTGAAAAAATGCAACACAGATAAAATATGGAGATAAGTATATAATTTTTTTTATGAGAGGATGCATAGGTGGATGAGAACCATTCATATACGTGAAACTATCTTGGAATTTGTTTGTCTTGCCACAGCATCAGATATATCGTGCAAAATAAGAGGATGCATAGGTGGATGAGAACCATTCATATACGTGAAACTATCTTGGAATTTGTTTTTCTTGCCACAGCATCAGATATATCGTGCAAAATAAGATCTATCACAGAACTTGCTAATAACAAGATAAGAATGTAGCTACAACAGATCATCCATACAAATTTTATGCAGTAAGTTCTATCATTTCAATGTCTTGTTTGAAAACTCTTTGAGTTTTTGTTAATAGATCTCGATCCATAAACCTGCACGTAAAGCAAGTTAATATTTCAAGTTTCTTAAAATCTAACTGGCCATTACTTAACAAATGTGTGAGTTTCACTGAGCTTTACATTCTTACATGGGTTTGGGACATAAGAGCATCAGAAAAAATTCCACTTCATACTTCGAAGGCCTTGTTTGGCAAGTGAAATTAGGGAGTAGGAGTTATAAGGTTTTCCGAGAGTGGGAGGGTGTAGGATGTGATCGAATGTAAAAATTTGTGGAATAACTCCTCTCTCATCAAAAAGCACGATAATGATATAAAGATCCAAATGCAAACAGTAGAAAGATACAGAACTCAGATTTTAAACTGTGATGATTCAGAAGGCTCGGGAAATGCCTGATAGGGCAAAACCCATAGTATATAACCTGTTAGTGAATTTCTGGCACTAATGTTACTTTACTGCAGGTTCATATGCTGTATAATTGTATGGGCTTGCTCACCTTTGCAAATTCCTCCAGCGTACATGGTACAAGTTTTTTGAGGACTTCATTAGAGGCCCGCATATCAACATCATCGTCTTCACTTTCACCTGATTCTTCATTGCTTTCAGCATTCTCACACTCAGTCTCCGGCTCTGATGTACATTCTTCTCCTGATTCCTCGTTTTCATCCTCTCCCTCGCTTTCTGAGGCACAAGCTTGACCAAAGTCCTGCACAGAGTCATAAGCACTTAATGTTATTTATTTCAAAGAAAAAAGATATCTACAGATGAGAAAGCAATCAATAGGCACTCTCACATATGGGGCAAGGACACTGCTGTCGAGCACCAACAGGGGGACCTGTAAATCATGAGCAAGAGCTTTGACCAATCTTTCCCGGTAAAGTTCCATTCCTAAAAAGAATCAAAGAAAAAAAATCCAGAAAGATTAGTCACTAGCAGGAGAACAGAAATATGAAAAGGAAAAAACAAGAACCTGGTCCTCTGAAACAACCTGGGATGCTCTGAAGCATTATCCTCCCACTTGATGAGCGCAGTCGAGAACCATATGATGTTGTAAGTTTTTTATGCTTCAAATGTGAAGTAGCACATTCTACCAGCAAGTTTTTAGTGTGTCCTCTGGTAGCAAATGTAGGCAAGACATAAGAAAAGACAACAAAATGATTAAGCTAAAAACAAGCAAAAAGAAATAACTGGGAATTACTCAATGTAATAAGGAAAATTCTCCAACGAAACTGGGATCTTGTCCCAGGGAATAACCCTCCGCAAGAATTCATGCTTGAACCTTTCTCGCTTGGTTAAAAAGGGAGATTCTTTGTGTTTGATACCAAGAGACCACCTTTCGCTCTTGGTCCACTCCTTTTGGTCATGTTCTCCAAGCCAAGCATGCTCACTTCTGTCTTTCGAATCTGTTACAACCTCTTGTTTCCTACTCTTACCTTTATCAATATCAACGGCATTTTCAATAGGTGGGTGCTTGCCCTCACTGGTATTACTTCCTTTACCTTCTGAGCTATAACATCTACACGAACTATTCAGAAAACAAGATCTCTGACTCCTAAAACATCCTACAGAACCACCACTTGGCAAAGAAAGTGATCTGTAACTAAACTTTCTAAGAGAACTCTCCTTTATTCTGCTATCTCCATGAGATAAAGAAATTCCCCTTCCATTAGGCCTAGGATGACAATAAGAATTCTGGAAAAAAAAACTCAAATGCCCACTTCTACTCTTAATCCTCCGAGCATACATTGTGTGGCCTTAATGTGTAAGGCTGGAGCTTCACAGAGGAAGCATACCAAGACTCTAGATTCACCCTACATCAAAAAATTCACAAGCCATCTCTCCATTAGTGAACCATATATTCGAGCCAGGAAACAAAATTTTAAAAAAGAAGAACTCCAAACATATTCAAAATGCAACTCTCTGCAACTAGAATTTCCAAAATGAATGTGTTGAGCAGACAAAGTAGTTGTGAAGCTAGAAAGCAAGTATTTGGTAGCTCTTCTCAGGGTCAGAACATCTGATGGAATGGAAATTGTCCCCTTAGATTAGTAAGCTTTAGGGACTCTGTGAGGATAATTATGATGTTGTTGTTTGGTTTTTCAGGAAACTGTACTTGTGTTGTATTGCAGTTATTTTGGGCTTTTGGCTGATTAGGTCTATATTGGGAACCAACATCTACTAGTGTTGGAATTTACATGGTGTAAGGGTGGTCATAAAAGTAGAGTTAGGGATGTAAAAACCTTGTAATGCTCAAAGCTCAGCTTGAGTTCATCTCGATAAAAGCCATCTTGACAATTAAATGAACCAAGGCTGACCAAGAAACTATGTTCAGCAAAATACATGAAAAACATGAACATAGCTTGTTCAAACTTGAACGTGTTTGAGCTTGGCTCGTTTAGGCTCGGCTCAGGATCAACTGGTTAAGAGGCTAATATTTGGTATTGAACATTAAGATATACTTAATTTAGTAATTCTAAAACTAATTAACCTTGTACCAAAGCACAAAGAGCTCAATTATCTGCTCGGATTGGCTCGGTACAAGATAAAGATTCAAGGAAAAAAAAAACTTAAAAGAAATGCAGAAAGTCATCTCTCTAGTCTTCCGACTGGTGATTGTAAATTGGTTGTACATGTTCATCTATGATCCGCCACGCTCGGGGTCCTTAAAAGCTTGCACAAGCTCGTTCGTTAAAGGAACAAACATAGCTTGGATTAAAAAAAAAAAAAAATCAGAGTTCGTTTAAATAGATGAAGGAACAAAAACTAGCAAAAGCACAGCTTGTACGGCTCATGTTACAACCTTCTACGTGCAGTTCTGCTGAAGTAATAGTAGTGATCAGATTGGGATCCTCATGTTGATACCTAGCCTTTTTCTCTTTAAATAAAAAAAAGGGTTTATTGACATGTCACTAATATCCCATCAAGAATTTTTTTCGCCGAGAGATTTCTTAACAGGGGTATAAGTGCAACAAAAAAGCAGTAAATTTTGTTATACTTATACCCGCTATCAAGGGGTCTCTCTGTGAAGATTTTCTATAAGAGGTACTAGTAATACAGCCCAATAGTAAAGGGATAGTTTATGTAACTAATACAATAAAATCCAATAAAAGATAGTTATGTAACTAAGATGTGAATTGCTTGCAATATAATTTCTTTTCGGCTATCATAGAAACTTGGGATTTGCAACAATTAATGTATCCAATGCATAAAAATTATGCTCCTAAAACAAACAATATCAATACATAATGCTTGCATGCAAAACAATTCAAACCCAAAAAAAAAAAAAAAAAAAATTAGAGATTGGGTCTTGCATTACATCCAACTATCCATTGACCTTAATCCTAGTAGCAAACAACCAAATTTAACTGCTCTGAGTACGCATTGCATCCAATTATTATTTAAAAATTAAAAAAAAAAAAACAAGATTGAAAACTAAAAACCAACAAATTACTCATCCAAAGCTACAGTTAGCATGTACAAAACATAAATAGACAAATAAAAAAAAATAACTTTCAGAAAAAATAGATTAAAAGCTCGTTACTCGCGTTATCCAAACCCAAGAAAAGCTCAACAGAGAAATTTAAAAAAAAAACGAACCTTTTTCCGTAATTAGGGTTCGATGCTCAAAATCTTTTCTCTTTTTTTTTTTTTAATTTCTCTTCTTTGTTTGATTTTTTTTTTTTTTTTTTTTTTTTTTTTTTTTTTGTATTTTTTAGAGACAGAGAGAGATCGAAGAGAAACCGAGCACGGGGAACAAAAAAAATTCCCCTCATTTTATCTCAATTCAATAAATAGTCTCGCAAAAATCTGTTCCCAATATCGCGAGGGCTGCTGGGCCTATTCGGGCTTGTGCAGTGGGCTGGGCCTTTCAGGTTTTGAATTCTTTTTAGATTGATGTGTTAAAGAAATATTTATATGAATACTTACTTCTGAGTTTTTGGATAAGTGTTTTGAAATATTATTAGAATATCTAAATTCTTAGAGTGTTTTAAAGTATTTAGATTACTTTATCAAAAATAAACTGTATTTTTTCCTCGTCTTACTCTCTCTCTTCCCTTCAGTTAATCTCTAAAATGAAGTAACTCCGGAGAATCCAATAAGAAGAGGGTTTAGAAAAAGAGAGGAGAAGAATGAAAAAGAGAACCCAATAAGAATAAAAAAAGGAAGGGAGGAGGAAAAGGGAAGGATGACTAAACTGAAGTAACTCAGGATATAATGGGAAATTCAGACCAAAAATATGGTTGGGACTAAATTACGGTAACTTAAAGGATTTGGAGAGCTAAATTATAAATATGAAGATTTGAGGAAATAAATTCTAATTTTTAAATATTTAAGAAACAGATATGTAAAAACCCACAAAAAAAAAAAAAAAAGAAAAGGGTGTGTGTGGGTTCTATTGATAATGACCATTCGACTGCTCCCATGAGCATGCAAAGGATGAATACTGAAGATTGTAACATTTTAGACTACTGATCTTTCATCAGGACAATCATTTGTGGAAACTTTCCATCTTAGAGAATTTCTAGGTGCGTCCCCATGCTTTTCTTAGTGAGCCTTGTAGGTTGAAAAATAAATAATTACAAGTCTGTCATTAATTTTTTTTAACGAAAAAACCATCGATCCCTCTTCTTTTTATGGGGCTATTGTCGCCGCTGCAGCGACAGCAATGGCCGTAGCAGTCAGTGGCCGCTGATGCTGTAGCGACGACCTCAGCAACACATCAGCTAGTTGTTGCTGTCGCTGTGGCGGCGGCAGCAACAGTCAGTGACGGCTGCTCCTGCTTGCTGTTGCGGCCACTATTGTAGCGACAGCATTGCTGGGGGAGAAGGGAAGAGAGAGAGCAATTCCAAAAAAAAAATATGAAGCTAACTAAGAAAAAAAAAAGATCATATTTTAAACTACTCTGGGCTTAATAAAAAAAGCATGGGATGCATCTAGAAATTCCCTTCATCTTTTCAGCACATGTGGTGGTCTAACTCATTGCTTTGTATTTTAAAATCTTTTTCTTTTTTTCTTTAATCTTTTGATATCAAACTTGTCATCACTCCCTTTTATATATCAGATCCATTGCTTTAATTTATATATCCCTAAGCTGCTTGAATTTATATATTTTTCTTCTCTTAATGGGTTTTGTTAAAAAAAACACTTGTCATAAAGTTCTATTTTAAAAGATATTGCTTTTTGACCAATCAAATGTTAATTAATGTTCAAAACTTTTAAAGGAAGAAAAATTAGGAAACAACACCAACAACAGCAACTAAGCTTTCTATCCTTGCTACCTACATAAACCAAAAGAGATCTCATCATCAGATCGATCACATGAATGATCCTTCTCCATTCATTAAATTTTTCACTCGTACCATAATATGTGACAATATTTTTCACTCGTTATCGCATCCCTACCACAACTCTTCTCTTCTATTCTAGTTTAGAACCGACAGTGAAAATATGAAAACTTTAAGTACACCAGTGGTAGAGTTTCAACCTTTTCCCTTTGTATCCCTTCGGTTCTTTTGGCTGATGTTTACTTTCCCTTGAAGAATAAAGTAAGGATATTTAAAGTGATAGAATTTGAGATGGAGAAAATGGGCAGAGTGCAAACACAAAGTTATATATGTATCATGCACTTTTGGTTCCCTCGTCAAAAAGGAAACAAAAAGGAATCTGAGATGGATATAAGGATCAGAATAGACACGTTCAAAAATCAGTCTTTAGTAATGCTATGTTCAAATCATTGTATTTAAAAAATTATTTTTTAATTTCAAATTTTTGAATAAGATGAGTCAAGGGCCAAATCTCGATCCCACCCATTCTCATCTCTAGACAGAGAGACTAAAGGATGCTATTCCATCACCGATATGAGTGTTGATGTTATCTATCAACTGCAAAATGCTCATTTGACCAACAATGAATTGCTAGTTGGTTCACTATAATAAAAAAAAAGAAGAAATATTTGTATTGTTTGGTTTGTGAGAAAATTTAAAAGAAAAAAAAAATATTTCCATACAAACCAAACATTAAGGAAAACACGTAATTCTCGTCTTTCTTTTCTTTTTTTTTTATTGTTCTCTTTCTCTTTATTTTTCTTTCTTCCATTTTCTTTCAAACGAAACACAGCCTTAATGACGATGATGTTGCAATATATTGGTGTCATCTTCTTCATTGTTACTTATGATCAAGTTAGAACAATCTAGCTCTTTCCCAATGTTGAAAATAAGGTGTTATCCGTTATATTGCGTTACGTAACTTAATGGAGCCCCAGTGCTATGTGACAGCTGTAAATAACTCCGTGCACCGTAACAGTACGTTTTTTATATTATTTTACGTTATATTACGTAACGTTACGTTAAATTACGTTCTGTTGCGTTATTTACAATTATTTTTTAGTAATCTATATATGTTGTTGATTATTATTTTGATTATTAGCGAATTACTGTAATTTTCTTACTTGATTAGTTATTGCCTTGTTTGATTATTTGTGGAATTGCTAACATGTTAATTTGCGATTGTTTCCTTATTCACTTATTGTAATTCCTTTCCGATTGCTGAAATATCTTACTTGTTGATTCTATTAAATTTTGAACTGAACTAAAATAAAATAAATTAAATATTACAAAATATAAATTACAATAATGATAATAACTCGAATTTGAAATAAAAAGTTGGAATCTTGCTTTCATGTTTAAATGATAACTGGAATTATTCTTGCAGACTTAATATAATTTATGAAAATAAATGTGAAACTTATTATAAAACTTAATATAAATTTAGGATAGATTATGTATTACAAAATAATTTAATATTTATTTTTTAGATATTTTAAATTTATTTTTCAATTTATAAAAATTATTTTATATAGTTTTATATTTATTTTATTAAATAAATAGGAAATTACATAACTTATATTATGCGTTACGGTATATGCGATATACCCTAACATATGCAAAACATTACTGTTATCGCGATTTTAAACATTGCTCTTCCCCTTCTTTGCATTGAGAGCTACTTCTAACAACCAAAATTTGTAGGTTGGCAAAAGCAATATGTAACCCCTTGTGGGTAAGAGCACTTTCCAAGCATTATGTGTGCACTTAGTTCCTTTCTTTTTCCGGCCGCATTGCACTTTTTATTGTCTTTCGGTAAAATAAAAATTCTAGAAAAACATAACATACGACATAAAGATTAAGGTTGTTATCTGAGTTTTTAATAAGTTTAATGTTCAAACTCTAATTATGATAAAAAAAAAAAAAAAAACAGAATTATCAAAAATTTTATATACTTATATCTTTGTGAGTGAGCGGACATGTTATCTGAAAAAACATAGGTCCAATAGCCAATGAGTCTCGGCTCAAATGGTATCACCTCTCTTTAATTTACGAAGTTTGACTAGCAAAAAAAAAAAAAAAAGTATATCAGCCTCCCATGGGTGTACCAACAATCGTCTTCGAAATGTTATAGTCGTAGGTTTTCAGTTATAAGAAAGCAAAAGATTTTGCTAAACCTTTCAAACTTTTCAGAAAACTAGTTCACTGTGCGTCCCACCCCGTGGCCCTTTTTCTAAAGGGCACGTAGAGTGTCATAGTCAATGAACAAGTAAGCATATATTTTAAAAATCTTGTGAAGTCTGTTATGTTTCATTGTCACTAATTTTGACTCCCAATATATATATATATATATATAAGAAAAATAAAAATAAACTGGCAGCTTACGCAAATTATTTGAACTGCAGTTTATTTCTACTATTTCCAATAATCTTTTAAAAAAAAAATTGGATTATGATCTCGATCCTCTAGGGTTCACTCATACCCAATTTCTTGGGTTTTAGTTTTGATTTGGTCATCCATAAAGTTAACACAAAATTAACGATTTTCAATAAATACAATATTTTGTATGCACTTGATGAAATGATAAATGAACTCAAAAATTTATGAAATTTAATTTGAAAGAAGTTAAAGAGATAGTGATAATACTTGTAAAGAAAAATTGAAGAAAAATCATTGGATCATTATAATTTTATCACTAGCTCACATAACTTTTTCTAAGTTGATGGCTCATCTACAGTAATCTTATATATATATATATATATATATATATATATATATATATATATATATATATATATATATATTTTTATATATATATATATATATATATGAGAAAAATGGAAATGAGCTGACAACTCACGCAAGTCACCTGAACTGCAGTTCATTTCTACTATCTCCAATAATATTTTTAAAAAAAATTCTTTTGGATTATGATCTCGACTCCCTAGGGTTCACTCATACCCAATTTCTTGGGTTTTAGTTTTAATTTGGTCATCCATCAAGTTAACACAAAATTAACGGTTTTCAATGAATAAAATATTTATATGCACTTGATGAAAAAGTAAATAAACTCTAAAATTTATGAAATTTAATCCGAAAGAAGTTAAGCATGTAGAGATAGCAACTGTAAATAAAAAATTGAAGAAAAATAATTGGATCATTATAGTTTTGTCGCTAACTCACGTAACTTTTTCTGAGCTGGTGGCTCACCTACAGTAATCTTTTATATATATATATATATATATATATATATATATATATATATATATATATATATATAATTCCTCCCACCTAAAATCTTAAAAAATATGGGCATGTGTTGTTTCTCAAATTTTCTTCTCTTGTTAAAACGAAACACACAAACAAATAAACAAGTGTTTTGTTTTGCTTTGCTTGCACGGTGTGGTGACAGTGATGTTTTTTTTTTTTTTTTTTTTTTTGTTTTCTTTCAGGTTGGTGTTAGAATTTACAATAATCTCTGGTGAGCTCACTGAGCAGAGTGGTGTGCTCAAATAGAATTTCCCCCTCATTTGAATGCAAATAGTTGGCGAGAACCTATTGGAAGAGAGTTGTTTGAGTTAATTAGCATCACACAAATCAGATAGATATATAATATACATGATTGAGTACAACTTCGATAGCGTTAGATAATATTTGATAAATATATCAAAAAGGTTGATTTTGGAATTTCCAAACATGCGATTATAAATTGGATTTTGCAAATGATGTAGAGATTTTATACATAGTAATGGCAAATTCGTAATATATTTCAACCTCAAGTGCCTGCCCTGAGGAAAGGGATAGAGCCGTAACCAAGTCTCGCAGGTAAAGGGCAAAATAGTCATTTCTTAATATGTCCGTACGTCCGAGCTCGCGAACCCCAGCTAGGGCCACTAAGACGTCGACACGTGCATGCACCCGCATTTGTCGTTTAGCGGGCCGCTTTTTTATTCGATCCGGCGAATAGTATTCACCTCAAAAGTTCGGCATCCCCGTCCGCTGCCAGCCAATCTCCTGGCGACACGTATGAGACTGTTGCAATCATTGAGCGCCACGTGTGCGGACGCAGCGGGGGGGTGCGGGAGGCCCCACCCCCCGATCTGGGGAATGTCAGACGCCGCCGTCAGCACTTTGCCGCCGTTAAGTCTGACGGCGTGCGGGAAGCCGAGTCAACAATGTCCCTTGGAATATGCACTTGCAGTGCACGTGCCGATATATGTGATAAAAAATTCTTTTAAGGGAGGAAAAAAAATTTCTAAGTACGGATTTACTTTTGTCACCAATTTATATCAAGATTTTGTTTCCAAGTTTTGAAATATGAGAAGAAATGTATAAGCCCTAGCGAAAATCGTTATCGGTATCATAGATAATATTCTATATAATACGTCTGAAGACTTACAGATAACATTAGAACTATTCTAATTGTAATCAATCTGCCTCCATAAATAGTATGGAATAATTAGTTAATTAAAAATTTTCAACATCCGAAGTAAATTTTCTACATCTCAATAGTTGAAGTCAATTTTGTAACAAATAATTGATTGACTTTATGTACCAAAATAAGAAAAATTATGTAAACATAAGATTTTGCATTGTTTTTGTTAGGGCAATAATTAGCACTGACGGTCTCCTAATCTTGTCTTTATATTGCTGTGGTCCATCATTTTATAGTTTATTTTTTGCTAAATTAATAATTATAATAAATTTCTTCCATCCAATATCTAAGAAAATCTATGATCAGTTGCTATCAGCGAAAAGTTAAAGATTGACATCCGTGAGCGAGAAATTGAGTGACTATCAATTTGTATGATAAGTATAAAAATAAACTTATTGATATTTTTTTTATCGACACAATCAAATTAATTGCATGCATTCAGAAAAATACAAGATTTCAGAAAACATTAATATTGAAAACGAGACAAAATAATGAAATTATAAGTATTTATGCATTATTAGTTTTATCTAATTAGATAAGGGTTTTTGGGGTCCATTGCTTTGATAAGTGTGCATCCAACTTTGATTGGTGTGCAACTTGCTAGAGCTTATCTCAAGTAGGCCAATCAAAGGTGGGCAAAAAAAAATTATGTGTTAAATAAAATAAAAGAAAAAAAATATTATTTGTATAATAATTATATTTGTTGTTTGGAGTGTGATAAAACTTGGGTACAAGAGAGAATGACAAAAAGTGGGAGGCCATGTAGGGTTATGTAGGGTTGTGCAGAAAACCGAGAAAAACGAATCAAATTGCACAATCGAACCGAACCGAATCGATCGGTTCGGTTTATTAGGTTCGGTTCAGTTTAAAAACAGAAATTAATTTTGGATTTCGGATCGGGTTTCGGTGACTTTAGCTCCAACCGAAACAGACCGAAAAAATCGAAATTTTACAATTGTAGTTTATTCTTTTTTTAATTTATTTTTAATATATTTTTTTAAAATCTTTGATGAAAATATATTATTGTTATTTTAATAGGTAGAAAAAGAAAAAATAGAAAGAAAAATTATTATCTTTCCTACAAAATACAAGTATTTATCACATATTTAGTTTTAAACCCAAATAACCAAAAACCGACCGAGCCGAACCTAACTGAAAATTCGGTTTCGGTTTTCTTCGAACTTCGGTCGGTTTCGGTTCTACTAGTTCGGTTTTTGGTAGGAGTTTTTTCCCCCAAAACCGAACCGATCGATACTCACCCTTAAGGCCATGTAATAGTTTTTGAATTGTTTGATAGTGTGGTATTATTTATTTATCTAATAACAGAAAGTCAGTAACATATCATGATAAAATAACTATAACTAAAATATTCTATAATCAACCACAAATTTTTCTATGAAAAAAATCTAACTACTATTACTTTACATATTAATTTGAACAATTATAAACTATACTAATTCTTAGCTCTTATCTGATGTGGAATTATTCGATCAAGGAATGTTAGATTTATTTAATTATTTTGTGAAAATAATAACAATAGATAGGTAGAGATAAAAGATTAAAAAAGTTATGATAGAAGCAAAAGATTGAAAAAATTGTCAACGAAAGCCAGAAAAAAGATCGAAGCTACAATAAATAAATTAATATTCACGAAAAAATTGATAACAAGACAATAATTTTATTAAATTTACGGTAATATACTTAACTCGAATAGTCTCATTTTGGATATATGACCTGATGCATATTTTCTGATAATTGTATAAATTTATTAAGTAATCGTAACTAATATTGAAATCTGGCATATTCCTAAAAAAAAAAAAATTGGTAACATTCCTCTGTCAGAATTTTTATGAAAACTAGTTTGAAAAAGAAAAAAAATATATTAGAAAACTTAAAAGGGTGAAAGTACTTTATCTGGCAAAAAAAAATAGATTTGGGTGAAAAATTGAGAAGCTTAATATATTTTCTTTATTTAAAAAAGGAGAGATATACCTTAAATTACGTCAGAAATCGGACGGCTATCAGTTAGTCAAATTGAAAACGAACGGCCCAGATCCACCCGCAGTAATAATGATGAGTAACGATTTTTCTTTTTACGCGGAGCATCGAATCGGTGTCCCCAAGTGTGGGCGGCACATTTAAGAGACGGCGCATCCCAGCGTCGTCAGTCGCGTCGCAGCGGAACTTTCTAACGGCCGTTAACCTGCCGTCATCAAGATGAGCGAAGCCCTAATAATGGAGAGCCAGGGGAGGTCGAGGGGAAATTTTAAATGCGCACCACATTTTATTTCGTGAGCACTAATCCGATCGTAAAGTGATTTACAACATAGGGGAAAATGGTGCTCACAAAGTCAAGTGTGGTGCGCATTTAGAGTTTCCTGGAGGCTGCGAGCCCTTTATATATCATACATTTTAAAACTAAATAAATTCATTCTTTTTTCCTTTTTTTTAAGACGTATTATCTTTAAAATTTCTCGATTAATTCGGTTCGATTTTGAATCGGGAGCTGCTGCTGAATCTCTAATCTCAGGTATGATTTTAGAGCCAATTTTTTTTCTTCCTAATTAAATTGTAATCTTGAACCGATCGATGCTTAAGAGCGGGATTATGTGATGATAAAGAGAGTTTTTTTTCCCCTTTTAATATTCATCCCAGAGAATTATTTGAGCTGGTTATTTAAAGTTCGGATCTTGGTTGATTGCGAGCATTTTTTAGGGTTCGCTTTTGCTACTGATTGATCTGTTGTCCTGATTGATCGATGATTCGAGATTCGGATTTTATCCTGTTTTTTTTTTCGGAAAATTTTAATCTGAGCATGGTATTAAATATTTGTGTCGAGTTTTATTTTTATTTTTTCTTATCTGATCTCGGTCTGTAGGTTAGGTCCTTATACTAACTAATTGGGAAGTTTATCAAATTTTTTTTCCCTTCATTTATCTGCCCTTTGTTGCCCTTCTGCATCTTTGGGTAGCTTTAGGTAAAAGTTTGGATCTTGCTATTGTTTTCCCTTTACCTTTCTAGTAAATTATAGTTTTTTTTTTTTTTTGTAATGTTTTGAGCTTATTGAAGTGCTTGATTGATGTTTTAATGGTTGTAACTTCATTTTTTTTTTCGTTTCCTGGGCAAGGATTAAGATTAAAAAAAAGAAAGAAAGAAAAAGACATTTTTGTTTTCATTGTCTTGTCCCTGTTTTTATAGAATTTATGGTAGGATGTAGTGTCTTTAGCATCTATTTTCAGTGTATTTATCTTCCAGTTGTTTTATCTCTCCGTTTTTACAGCTAATTAATGCTTAAATATTTGATTCTTGTACTGCTTTGACCCTCTCCTTTCTAAGTTTCCATTGATCCACCTCCTTTTTGTTCTATGCAGTATCTATTTGATGGTGAGAATATATCTTTAGTTTTCTTGTGTTTGTTCTCAAAATCTATGGTACCCTCTTTTGTCTATTTATTTATTTTTGGGTCTTATCTCTCTTGCTTCTTGCAGTGATGCCAATTGACGCTGCGAAGTTTATGTTCACATTCAATAGTTTTTTTCCCCCCTTTAAATAAAGTTTTCCCTTTAAATAAAGTTTTTGTGGAAGTTTTTGATCCAATTTTGTTGTTGGCGGGGGATTATGGTTGAAGATAGGCCTTATCTTCCTAAATGGGCTTTTGATATTGTAAATCTTATGATATGTTTCAGCAGATCTGATCATTTCAGAATATTACTTAGTTTTTATTTTCTTTCTTCACTGTTTGTTGTGTGTTTTATTTTTATTTTTAATTTTTTTTTTTTTTTGGTGGAGAGTTCGATTGCTGGGAGTGTTCCATGGCTTTGATTTTGTAGTAGAGAGTTCAATTTCAGGGAGGCTAAGTGTTTGTATAATCTTATCTTCTTGCGGGGACAGAGAGTTTGATGTTAAGTACTTTATAACAACTCTTCAATTTTTCACCCCTTTTTTATAGAAGCTGTTCCATGGCTTTGATTTTGTAGTAGAGGGTTCAATTTCAGGGAGGCTAAGGATTTGTTGGGTTTGAGAGAAAATGAAGGAAAAGAAAAGAAAATAAGAAAAAAATATTTTCTATTGTTTGGTTTGAGGGAAAATTTAAAAGAAAAGAAAATATTTGCTTGCTAGCAAAATATTAAGGAAAACCAATTTCCATTTTCTTTTTTTTTCTCTTTCCTTTTCTCGTTCTTTTTTCTTTCTTCTATTTTCTTTCAAACCAAACACAACCTAAGTGTTTGTGTGAGAATCTTATCTTCTTGGGTTGACAGAGAGTTTTATGTTAAGAACTTTATAACTACTCTTTTCAAGGGAAGATATTTTATGTTTTAGCGAGCACTTTCTGATATAACTATGTTTGTTAGGAAGGGGGGGGGGGGGGGGATTATAGAATTCTTCAGATTGGCTTAATTCATTTATAGTATATAGTTTGGCTGTGCAAACAAAAGGTTAACATCGAACATGTATTATTTCAGCTATTGTCATGAGTGAACTCTGAAGTAGCTCACGAGTTACCATCTATTTGTGTAATAATTTGTGCCCTTTGTCTTGTAGACTGTTGTAGATTGCGTATAAACATTTTGGAACGATTCTACAATTTCTTTTTCCAAGATTATCCACAATATTTGCTATAAATGAGGAACATTCACGGAAATGCTCTATCCATTCCAATTGATGTTCAACCACACAATTGGATAATGCAAAAATTCTCTGGTCATGTTTGATGTGATTTTATATATGCATGTTACCACATGTTGGAACGTCCTCAGTTGTTTTCAACTGAAATATTGCAATTTTGTTTTCATGATTATATTCTGGAAGTTTTTGAGTGTCAAATTGCTTGCACATCCAAGCTAAACAGAAGGGTTGGGTTTTTGTAGATATACTACAAAACACATACTTGTTGTTTGTGCAGAAATCTGAATGACTAGATTGCTTGAACAAGACTTAGCAAAAACTTTAAGTTTAGATAAATAGAATAAGAAGAAAATAGTTGTAGAGTGCAAATGAGAAGAATTTAACGAGGTTCGGTTGAGAGGGATTTCAAACCTACATCCTCGGGAGAAAAAGCGTTATGTTGAGTATTTTTATTGAAGGAAAAACTCTATGTTTTTCTCTATTTCAGAAACTTATGATTCTTCTTAATTGCTGAAGAATTGTCTCCCTTTCTCATGGAGGATGAGAGGTATTTATAGTATAGGATTCTTGGGGAAGAGGAGTTTAATTGATCTCAACTTCGTTAGTTACCATGTTTCCTGATAGAGTTAAGTATGGTGGTGAGGTCTGCTTTCCTTGTTGGTGGTGATTTGGTAAGTGTTTGACTCCATCTTGATTCTGTTGTGTTGATTTCAAATCTGTATCTCTATTGCCTTTCAAATAGATCATGGGCTAGTAGGCCTCATCCGAGCTGGCTTGTTCCCTTCAAGGCTGCATGACATGGGCTTGGTCCATAAAAAAATAATTAGTATCACCTCCAGGGAAAGATAAAGAATAGCTTTCACTATTTATAATATTGAGCTGGATTTCTGAATCAAGATTTCCTTAAAATATTTGAGCTCTTTATATTAAGAAAACTTTCTCTACTCATCCTATTGCCCATAGAGAAGAAAGAATGACAAGCAAGTTTTATGCTACACTTTCTCTGTACTCATTAATTCATGAAACTTCATGCAAATAGTCTGTTTCTGTTTCCAAGACAGATTGTTTAGAGAATGAGACGATTGTTACTAACATTTGACTTGTATCTACTATTCACTTGAGCAGAACGTACTTGTTTCATCACCCACATTTGTTTGAGTACTCCTTGTGTTAGGCATACTGTGTAAGATATGAAAATGGACACCGAGACTGTTGGAAGCATGGGCTAAGGCTAATTAAGGTTTTCATTTGAGCCATCATCATATAATCTTGCATGATTTTAGATTTCTATGGTTATTTAACTGGGCTTATGCTAAGCATGCTTTCATCATTTCGTGCATCATGCACACTTTATTACTGAAAGACAAGTTTCAGGACAGGTGAGAAGTTGGATATTTCTGTATTTCGTCCAACATTACTTTGTTTACTTTGTTATTCTATAGATTCACATCTAATGTAAACTTTTCCTGGTTACTGTGGTTGGCGGTTTTAAGGTTTTTGCTTTCACCATCATCATATCTCTAGCTTTTCCCATCAATATTGAAATAGGGGCACAAACTCTAGCTATGAAGTACATATCAGGATGCAGGACACAGACAACTGCAACTTCACAATGAAGTGACTCCTTGAGGAGTAGAACACAAAGACATGGCAACATGAGACATATATTTCTGATAAGAGTGCTCAAGTGCATCCTTACATAAATGCATTGAAATCTGCGCTTGCAGATGCACACACGCATTTCCTAAGAGGATAGGATATGTTTTCATGCAACTTTTCTGGTTAGTTATGCAAAATAATCATTGATTCGTCATATTTTTAACAGTAGCTTAATATATTTTCTCATCCTGCAATGCATCCTCAATCCGTTGTAGCTTTATTAGACTCTACTTTTTCGACGTCCTTCTTCTATTTAAGTTTATTTAAGTACAGTAAGCATATATATCATTGTATAGTGAATTAGAAAGAAGTTTCTCGTTGAAGTCACAGAAACGTGTCTGCAAAGCGCTACAAAAGTATCCGAAATTATAAATTTGTGACAAAATTGACAACAAATTAGAGAAGTGTCCACCACTTGTCTGAGTGTCTAAGAGGTGCTATATGTTTTGCATGTTATGTTAGTGCTGGGCACATGTGCGATATGGATATAGCTTCATTCTTGATGTTTGTTTGCTACATTTGGAACCAAGAGGTTCTAGCTTTTTAAATAAGTCTCTTTTTTTCTGTTGTTTTCTTTTTTCTTTTCTGTTCTTTGTTTCTGTGCATGCAAGTGTGTCAAGGCTGATTATGCTGAAGATCTTGATCTTTTTATATATTTATTTCTTCCCTTAATTAATCCCGTCGAAAATGACTTATGGGATTCCTTTTTTGCAGGGTTGATGAAGGTTAGAGATTTCATTTAATCAGCTTCTTGGTTTCTCCTGGCAATTTTAAGTATTCTATCATGGGGTTTCTACCTCTAATCATGATCGGCGCTGCTTAGAAGCAAGTTGCATTTCAGTTCCAAGTTCATCTTTTCTGCCAGAGCCACAGTCATGGATAGGGCTGACACTTCTGGCTTTGTTAGCGGTGGTGGTTACAAGCTAAAGTTCCATATGTTCTTCTACTTTATTTATACTCAGGAATAAAGTTTGAAGCATGCATTGTTAGTGTAGACAGACAGTCCCTTGCAATAAAATATTACCAATCTCTTTTTTACGTCTTTCATACATCAAAACTTGATGGATCTTAACATGAGCCATATCTTGGTTCATGGAAAAGAGTGTATGATGAGTTCTTCAGTCAGTGGAACAGGCTACATCTCCACGTGGGGCAAGAACGATAACTTGGGTGGCACTGCATTAAGTCTGGATTGCCTAGGTTTTGAGGCTAATAACAACACTGGAATGCTATTTTCTCAGAGCAATTGTGATATGGCTGCACAAGATGATGGTTGTAAGCTGGTCCTTGGACTGGGTCCAACACCGACTTGTTACTGTGCTGATTACCCAGCTGGGGTTACTAAGAGCAAAGAATCTGCAAACAAATATACCCATAGTTTGGTTTCCGGAGCCGATTCTGGGATGCTAAAGCTTGGACTTGGCATTCCGATTGTTGATGAAGGTTCTACTTCAGCCAAGCGGATGTCAGGTGGGTACATGCCGTCGCTCCTCTTCGCCCCAAGAGCAGAAGAGAGTAATAGCCAGCCAGAGGCTTGTGATATATTGGACATCGGAAGTGATGACAGCAATGAACATCATCAGCATCAATTCAGTCCTGAACTCTCAGTTACTACTGATTTGTCCTTTGGTGGTACAATCTCTGATCAACAGAGATCCCATCATCACCATCCCAAGAAGTGCCGGTTTAGGGGATGCTCAAAAGGGGCAAGGGGGGCATCTGGTCTCTGCATCGCTCATGGAGGTGGCCAGCGATGCCAGAAGCCTGGCTGCAACAAAGGTGCTGAGAGTCGCACAGCCTACTGCAAGGCTCATGGTGGTGGCCGGAGGTGCCAGCAGCTTGGATGCACCAAGAGTGCTGAGGGGAGGACTGACTATTGCATCGCCCATGGTGGTGGTCGACGGTGTGGATACCACCTTGGCTGCACCAGGGCAGCCCGCGGCAAGTCAGGTCTCTGCATCCGTCATGGTGGTGGTAAGCGGTGCACTGTCGAAGGGTGCACTAAAAGTGCTGAGGGCCAAGCTGGGCTGTGCATCTCCCATGGTGGTGGACGGAGGTGCCAATATCTTGGATGCAGTAAAGGGGCTCAGGGAAGCACCATGTTCTGCAAAGCCCATGGTGGAGGGAAGCGGTGTGTGTTTGAGGGCTGCACTAAAGGGGCCGAGGGGAGCACACCCTTGTGCAAGGGGCATGGAGGGGGCAAGCGGTGTCTGTTCGAGGGTGGTGGGGTTTGCCCTAAGAGTGTGCATGGTGGAACAGACTACTGTGTGGCTCATGGAGGTGGGAAGCGCTGTGCGGTACCAGGGTGCACCAAAAGTGCAAGGGGAAGGACTGACTGCTGCGTGAGGCATGGAGGGGGGAAACGCTGCAAGATGGAGGGCTGCGGGAAGAGTGCACAAGGTAGCACTGACTTCTGCAAGGCGCATGGAGGAGGCAAACGATGCGGATGGGGAGAATGTGAGAAGTTTGCAAGGGGGAGGAGTGGCTTGTGTGCGGCCCATGGTAGCATGATGGTATCTAAAGAAGGCAGTGGAGGAATGATTGGTTCTGGGCTCTTCAGGGGGATTGTGTCATCGACATCAGCTGCAATGACAACCATGATGGGGAGCAGTGACCGGTCCTCATCAGGAGTGAGCGTGGTGTCGGACTGTGTTGAATCATCTGATAATGCAGAGCTTGGGCGACAGCTTCTGATTCCTCCCCAGGTTTTGGTTCCTACGGACATGAAGGCTGATTCAGCTGATGCAGCAGGGGGGCAGGGGAAGGCCTTCAAGTTCACGGTTACGGAGGGAAGGGTTCATGGCGGCGGCTTGATGTCTTTGCTTGGAGGGAGCATAAGGAATGCTGCTGTCGATGGAGGAAGGTCTTAAAACTGCTTGCTCGCATCATCTTCAAATTAAATGACAATACATCATCTTGATGATGGTTGTTGATGTTTATATATATATTTTAGGAATTGGGATTGTACCAAACTATCATGTAGATTCTGTTCAGTATTTGATCTGATGATCCAGATCCTTATGGTATCATGTTTTGGATTTGTTAATAAGCAAACTGTTTGTAATGAGCTGGGAAAGAAAGCTTTTTAAATCTCCAAGCTCTTCAGCACTTTATTATTATTATTATTGTGAAGATGGTGTCCTTTGGAAACTACTGTATTATGCCACTCTTCATCTTTGCTGTTTCTTACTGTTTCAGCCATGTGTCATGCAGGAAATTGACTATTTTGTGTTAAAATGCTTATCAACTGTTGAGGTTCTGATGCAGATTCAGTGGACTTGAGACCATAAAAGTTGAAGCTTCAATGAGAATCTTTAATCTTTAATCTTATGTTATTTCTAAATGATGAATCCTGACTTACTAAATTTAGATTTATCTAAATGATGAATTTGGATTTGGTATGTCCAATTTCATCATTTCTATAGCTCCGGACTTGGCAAGTCTGGATATAGAATTTTATTCTTGAATAATAATAATAATAAATTTGATTACTATATTTTCTAGAGACTATTATCCTCCAATATGATGATTTTCTTTTTTTATCGATAGAAGTCGTACTCTGAATATGGAAAACTTTGCTACATTTAAAATAAAAGTATAATATTTTATTTAGTGTATTGCAAATTCATAAAATAACTGTTTTTCAAATTTTTGTGATATTGTATGGTGAGGATAAACTCTAATTTTCTGGTAAAATCATGATATTTACTGAAATCTCGTTGGCAAACAACAATTTTCAATTTAAAATTGAAATATTATAGAATGTTATGATATTTGTGGTTATCCAAACAGAAATAAAATTTGCCAAATTGTGTTAAAAGAGAAAATGTGATAATAAAAAAAAAATTTTAAAAATAAAATCATCAAATTTTTTATTTTCCTTTATCCATATACAGTAAAAATCTTCTCTTTCCCAACTGAATTGATCTCCAAAATCTAATTTTTTTTCTTCTAAATTTTGTTTGTTATTTCCTTCCATTGTATGCAAAAAAATTTATCTAAACCCAAAATCTCAAAAAACTTATCTCTCACCCCTCTGCACTCTATAAATATCCATCACTCTCCTCTCTCATTTCTCCAATCATTTTCTGTTTGAAGCCATGGCCAAAGCTTCAGTCTTGTTCTTGCTCTCTCTCCTGGCCCTCTCATTGCTGAGCAGCTCCTCTGCATGCACAAGAAAGCAGCTCCCAGAGAAGAAGGTGGCCAAGGTCTATGAGATCAAGAAGGGAGACTTCTCTGTCAAAGTTTCAAACTTTGGTGCTACAATTCTCTCTGTTGTGCTCCCTGATGCACAAGGTGAGATTTTGATTCATGGGTTTTGTTTGTAATCTCAAAAAGTTTGAAACTTTATTGGGTTTGAGGCTTACTGATGATTTTGCTCCTTTTTTTTTTTTGCAGGGAAGTTGGGTGATATTGCCCTTGGTTATGAGAAATTGGGTGAATATTATGTAAGTCTGATAATTTCAGATTAGATTTGGTCTTATTTCTAACTTATTTTGATGACAAAATTATATTCTTTTTCTGAGATTTATTGTATCTTAATTAGAGTTTGTGAGCTTAGTTGATCTTGGCTCCAGCTAACATATTGAAAATTAACAAGCTAAGCAGTTAGTCTGTGTGTACCTTGGATTTTAATTCAATCACTTTTTCATTGATTTCTTGATAAGTTTATGGAGTTTGTTGGAAATTTAGTTAATCTAGTATATTATCTAAGTTCAATATATTTGTTATCTTATTAAATTTAGATTTTAGTAGTGCAAGCTAATTTTTTTTTGGCAATATTACTTTCTTAATTTATGAGCAATTCTCACTCTCAAGTATATGATCATATTGATTTGGATGTATGTATTGATTTTATTCATATAATATATTGATCTAGTAATATTATTTTCTTGGAAAATATTCTTCTAGCTTGTCTCTATCGGCTTTCATTTCTTGAAAAATATTTATCGGACTTATCGTTTTCAGAATGATACTACTTATTTTGGAGCATTAGTTGGACGAGTTGCCAATAGGGTCGGAGGAGCAAAATTCTCTCTAAACGGAACGACATTCAAGTTGTACCCCAACGATGGGAAGAATTCTCTCCATGGTTTGTTCTCAATTTGCGAAAATAACTGGAAATTCTAGTGATCAAATATATTTACATTTTTTGTTTTAGGTGGTCACAGGGGATTCGGGCAAAATTACTGGACGGTAGTCAAGGTAGTCAAGAAAGTCGCCGACGGTGAATCTCCGTATATCAAGTTGTACTATCACAGTTTTGATGGTGAACAAGGTATTGTCCTGTTTTAATTGCTTTGATTCCTTATTTACATTGTTATATCTTGCTATGTTTTTATTGACATAAGTTGTTAGTTGTTACTTACAATATTTGTGTGTGAGAGATATTTTCTAATCTTTTTAGTATTTTTATACCTAATTATATAATTCTTGCCTATCTATCATATGGTATGACCGTGATTGCCATGTGTTTTCTTAGTGAGCCATGTACAAATTTGAAATAAGATCATTTTTTTTTCTTATTGAGCACTATTCCTTCTCTACAAATATCCTCTCTCTTCTTTCCTCCTCTCGTCACTTCCAAAATTCTAATCCTAACCGATCTCCCTTCTTTACTCCTCTAATCACCCCCAAAACCATCGCTATCCGTCGACCTCACCTCCATTTCCTCCTTCTAGATTCTCCCTTTCCAACCCCAAAACCCTAGCTCTAACCCTAACCCAAGACCCATGATGACATCGTCGGCTTCGAGCCCCAACTTCTAGAATCTGCAGCGGTCGGCATCGGGGTCGATGCCAAGGCTTACGCCACTGCAGCAGCAGCAACTTGGGTGGCGATCGCAATGAGGCAGCCGCCGGCAAAAGTGGTGCACAGGGATCAGATTAAGTGTTTTTTTATCAAAAAAAAAAAAATAAATTATGACAAAATTGTAATTATTTATTTTTTAGGGGAGAAAAAACGAATTTCCTTATTTATCAAATCAGATGAACACTTGTGCATTTTATTTTATTATTATTATTATTTTTTTTTTTTTTCAGGATTTCCAGGAGCTCTCGATGTGTATGTCACATACAAGATCACTGCAGACTACGAGCTGCACGTATCCATGGAGGCAAAGGCCCTGAACAAGGCCACGCCAGTGAACCTCGCCCAGCACGGCTACTGGAACCTCAACGGCGAGGGCAGCGGCACCATCCTATCTCACAACGTCCAGATCTTTGGATCCAAGATCACTCCAGTAGACGACGAGCTCATCCCAACGGGCAGTATCATCCCCGTCAAGGATACTCCCTACGACTTATCATCAGAGCCTGTAGAGATAGGGAGCAGGATAACCCAGTTGAAGGGCGGCGGGTACGACATCAACTACGTGATTGATTCCCCGTTTGTGGACGGGCTGAGGAAGGTTGCGCTGGTGGAGTCCTGCGAGGAGTCGGGGGGGAGGACGATGGAGCTGTGGTCGAACCAGCCCGGAGTGCAGTTCTACACGGGCAACATGTTGAAGAGCGTCGGGGGGAAGAACGGGCACGTGTACCCGCAGTACGGCGGTCTGGCCCTGGAGACGCAGGGGTTCCCGGACTCTCTGAACCATCCCAACTTCCCGTCGCAGATCGTGGAGCCTGGCGAGGTCTATAGGCATGAGATGCTCTACAAGTTTTCGTTCTGATTGCATGTAAGTTCATGTCTGGGTTCAGATATTTGTTAGGAGTACATCATGCAAGTTTATTGAAGAAGACTTGGTTAGTCTTACTTTTGCTATTTTAGCTTGTCATATATTAATAAATTTGCACTTTTGTCATATATTAATAAACTCTCATCGTCGAACTAGTATATTATATATTAATAAACTCTCATCGTCGAACTAATATATTTGTAAATTAACAGTACACATGACCAAACCATCATAAGAGATTTCTTACATTTTCTTTTCGATTAACATGAACATATGTATTTCTCACTTTATCTCTTCTAGTATTGCTTGCACATCCAATGGAATATCTTACACACCTATCAGTTTAACAAGAACATCTTTATTTTTTACTTTATCTATTACTATCGTAGTTGCAAAAAATACCACTTACAGCAAAAACGGTTGCAATCCAGTCACTTTACACACTTGTACAAATAATCAAACCAAGTAGGGCTCTTCATGTTAGTCCAAGCATAGAGAAGCATTTGGTCTGCTAAAAAACCAGACAGGAAATGGCAATCCCTTACAATCAAGACACACAGCAAACCAAAGTTTTTGGTTGCTTTATTATTGCCTTTTTCACTTCTACAGATATGATAGTTGACACACTCTCAGTCTCAGATTAAAACAAAGGCACGAAACTTGAATGAATCCTCCAATTTTCATTAACACAAGCAACAAGGGTGTGCAAAGCCAATTCCTCAGTGAGAGTTTCAGTGGGTAGATTGTGCAGTTGCCGTCTTCTTGAAGTCAATCTTGTCAACCTTCACCTCTCCGTCTATGAGCTCATAGACATACATACACGACTACACGCAGTCCATCAATGTCCATGAGCACGAAACTTGGGTTCACGTCGCAGGTGATGCTGCTGTAGGCACTGGTTGCTGAGCCGGGGTTGATGACAACACCCCCCTCGTGCTTGTACGCCTTGAACTGGTGAGTGTGTCCCGTCACCAGAATGTCCACATCCAGCTGCCGCTGAAGCATGGCTGGTGAATCCAAGTCACCCCACGAAACAACCTAAGAGTATGTGGATCACTAATCATTAGAAGTACATCTGAAATTGTTTAATCAAGGTATTAAATGTTGGTCGGTCTTGATATGTATTGTGAATATTGTATTGGATTTTAAGATGTCTGGTATGATATATACCAAGGTGCTAAATCTTGGTATTAGTATCGACAGTGGCTAATGATTTCTCGTATTGAAAACCGACCATATTGGATGTATCATATCAGTAATATCGTAAAAAAAAAAACAGCATATCCGTAAATTATCAGTAATATTGGTAATATTTGGACAACATAAAGGGCCTATATCGTATACGATACCTCAAAATCCAATATGATATTCATAATATATATCAGTATCGGCCGATATTTAGATACTTGATGTGCCTTATAATATCCATAAAGATGTAATATTGCTAATATTTCTAATATTGTTGATGCGACATGTCCAATATTGCTGATTTTCCAAACCAAAACTATTTTTTGATACAAATATCGATTTCGACATTTTACAACTAAACTTTTTATTCCAAATACTTGGGGTATGCTGATTCCGACATTTTAAATATTTGTTTAAATTTATATCCCACAAATTTCAGAAAAGAATTCAATTTTAAACTCCCAACGATTAGTAGATATATAATTACTCACTCTCTTTTTTTCTTTCTCTCAGGGTTTTAAATTTATTTATTTATTTATTTTTTGGGTTAAGAGCAAAGCTCTTGGAGAATTTGTGGGATAAAAAGCATGAGATTAAAAATTGAGCCTCTACAAGATAATAACATTCATGGAAAACTAACGATAATATAGGACAAGTACGGATTTTCAGAAAACCAAAACCAACCTGGTGACCATGGCATAGTCCAAGCTTGAATTGACCAATGATAACGAGCATCCTCATCGTATTCACCCCGAGTAATATGCAAGTCAGGACAAAGGCTTTTCAGGTAATCATGCATCTCCTACAACAAATCAAAAGATGATATTGAACTATGAGAACAAGACCAACAGTTTATTTTTGAAAGGGTCAGCCCAAGTCTATTTTTGAAACAAATGCCTAGAACAAATTTAAAACATCATTATTCCCAAAGCATATTTTCATCACCCTCTAATTATTAGTTGGGAATGCAAATCAGATACTTCCATTAGATTCAAAATGACTATATAAATAGCTACAGTGGTATCCATGTAGATAAGTTCAAATATATCCCACTTACAAGTTATAACAAATCTCTCAGCAACTCAATCTAATAGGCTATGGATAAGTTCCTAAAATTTCTCACTTATAACAAATCTCCTAGTAACTCAAACTAATAACTGAGATGTAATCTCTCGTTAGTCAAGTTTGTTGACTATAACAAATTCCTAACAAATCATTTGGTTGGCTGCTATTCTAACACTCTCTCTCAAACTGGAGCATATATTATATACTCACAACTATCTATAATAATATCACTCAAAAATGAAGTTATTCCCCAACAACGATCAAGTGAAAGCAACAAGTAAAAGCAACAATAATGGTAGATCCATCACTTCTAGCAATCCATCAAAATTGAATATAATCAATTATTTCACTTTTGACAAGCAGCAGTTGTGAGTTTTTGACACAAAGCAAAAGTAGTTGTTAGTGAAAGCTTCGTAGAAAAGACAAATCTAGAGTAAGGACAGCAGGTGGCATGAAAGGAAACAGCCCAAATAGCCTATGTCAAGGACAAAACAATAAGTGTAACAGCAAAAAAGCAACAAAGATGTGATGAAGATCTCTACTGCCATGGACTTGCCAAATTGGAGAGAGAGAGAGAGAGAGAGAGAGAGAGAGAGAGACTTGTTGATGACTATGAGGTTGGAAGCGAATGCGGAGATCACCCATTTTACTGGACGCACTTTAAACTTGCTAGGCATGCATGGAGGTGGCCCGAGCAAGATAGTAGAATTTTGGCGAGTGTTAGCATCTACATTGCTATGATACAATGTGATATTGGGACAGAAATCAGTCATATTTACATTCAAAATGACTACATAAACAACTACTATGATATCCCCGTGGATAAGATCAAAAAATATCTCACTTATGACAAATCTTTCAACAACTCAAACTAGCACGCTAATATGTAATCTCTGGTTAATTAACAACTCAGAGTAGTTGCTAGACAATCTCTGTTTGGTTGCTATCTAATAATAACCAATAACACCCAGTAAAAACATGATGATCATAGAAACCAGAACCTCAGAGGCCTTATTAATGTTGTATGAAAATATATGATTCATGAGATGACTTTGATAATGGAAACTCCTAATAGAAACTCATAAAAATATCAATATTGATGTCAGCTGATATTATGCATACCGAAGAATAATTTTCTAACAATCTTCTCTTTTTGACACTCAAACATTAAGGAGTGAAGGAGTTTTCGAAGAAGAGATGGGTTGCTGTGTTAAAGTGAAGGTTCTCTTATAGACAAGAGCATAAGTATTTAAGAATGTAGAACCAGTTGTTTAAATTATACTTAACTCTATAACAGTAAATTCTAGACTACAAACTGTTTTGAGATGCCAAAAAAACCAGTTTGGAATTTTAGACAAATAGGAGAAGAGTAAATCTTAGGTAGCTTAAAAGAGTGTGGTAGGAAGGATCTGACATAGGTCACAAATAACATAGTTGGAGACGGGGGATAGAATTCATAATTTTTCACTGGTTGCCTATCAGTAGAAGGATGCAGGAAAGCTTCTACACAGATACAAACTACTTTTTGGTGGACCACAAGTCTGACAAAGTACCAAGCGATGGCTGATTTAAATGTCCAAATGACTAATCCCGAGAGGCTCACTAGCTAACACGAGATGAGCAATATGGCATTGGTTATGATGACAAAGCTAGACATCAGTAAGGGGAAGGGCTTCAAGATCATACAAGCACTCCATGCAAGTTGGATCCAAATTATAGAATAATTGAACTTGATAGTTAATATACTAACACTCACTCAAACATAAAGACATTTATGTTATAACCTTTATGCAAATTTCAGGCTAATATTAATAGGAGTGAGAATTGGCCAATTCTTGGTTTGCACTGGTCAAAATTTTGAATTAGAAAAATAAAATTTTTATTTTTAATTCAAAATCTCGAATAGGTCAGGCCAAAAACTGGCCCATTCTCATCCCTAAATATAAACCATCTATGTTGCATCTCAAATAACAAATGCATTCCCCCAAAACCGGCATAACGACGCACAACTGATCATTACAAGATACTTCTAATAGAACAATCTCAGTACCAAGATGATTTCATCTAGGAGTCAAAAATACCTTAATACATAGATTTCCAGTACAAATTATATGCTGAATCTTTCCGGGGACGAGCATCGACTTAAACTTGGCGGGCAGATCAGCAGCCCTGTGAGGGATATGGAGATCACCTAACGCTAGAACCAACACCATTTTTACCAATAAAATAGAGACCTAATCAAGCTTCAATCATCACCATGATCTGGAAATTTACAAATTTTAAACAAATAAAATCAAGACCCATAATAAAATGAGACCCACAGAGCACAAAAAAAAGGTAAAAATCAAAACTTTTCCAGATTAAACACAAGAACAAACAGATTAACATAAACCCATGTAGAAACTAGTCTTGGAGAACTAATCATAAACTTTATTTGATCGGATCAAAGATATTGCGCAAGAATCAAAAGGGGGGCGAGGCAGTTTCATCCATAATTCGCGAAGTGAGAGATTAGGAAGTGAATCTTTACCTGCAACGTTTTTAAAACTTCGATGGCTGAGAAAATTTCATGGGGACTTTGAGGAAGAAGAAGACTATGGCTTTAGAGAGAGAAAGAAAAAAAGAAAAAAAAAAAAAAAAAAAAAAATCCCTCCCTCATCGATTTCGAGTCATGAAAAAAATAAAATAAAATAAAATAAATAAATCTCGGTTTAATATGGGAATTTCTAAATGAGCACACCATTTTTCCTAGTAAGTATATTTTTTGCTTGGAAATTTTTTTTTAAGCTTCAAACCCGGTTCACTTGAGTTGATTTACTTGCGGACTAAATCATCTCATATATTAAAGTCAAGAATTTACTTTATTTTCGTATATCATTTGCTAACAAACTCTAAAGAAGAAGAATTTTTTAATTGGATCGAGTTCGCAGCCGTCTGGTTTAGAATCCCGACATAGGTTCACTCTGTTCGAGTTTACAGTCCGAACAGAGCTCGATTTGTCCGAACTGTAAATTCAGATAGAGATATCCTACGCCGGTATTTTAAACCGAACGACTGTAAACTCGACCCAACTGAAAAATTTCTTTTTTTTTAGGGTTTGTTAGTAAATGATATACTAAAATAAAATAAAATCTCGAGTTTAATATATGAAATGATCTAGTGGATAAGTAGATCAATTCAAATAAATTGGGTTTAAAGCAACAATTTTTTTCCCAACAACAGTTCTTGCGAGAGGGAGAGAAGAGGAGTTGAGGTTGAAGGAGAGGCTGAGCTTGCAGGAGAGGGTAATTTCGTCCTAAAATTTTAGGGACAATACTATTATATTGGCAAACTTTTAAAGTAGGCTCACTAGAAAAAATGTGTGCTGTTTTATAAACTCCCCATAGCAGGGGAATTTCTAGAAGGGCACACCATTTTTCCTAGTGAGCCCACTTTTCTTAGTGAACACACACTTTTTTTTAAAAAAGAGCATTTTTCCTAGTGAGCACACCAATAATCCCCAAATACCCTCATCAGCTCCTCTCTCCCACGTTTTAAAAAAGAGAGAAACCGATACAACTCTTCCTCTCTCTCCCAAGCCCAACTAGATCCATCACCACCGTCACTCGCCAGGCTGCCGCCGCTCGCGTCCTATCGGTCGCCGCCGCATTCGACCCACTTTCTATCGTAAGGGTGCACTGAAAGGAGGGAGGAAGACCTAGGTTTTTGAGAAAAAATGTAAAATATGAAATTCTAATTTTTTGTGTTCATTTTAGCTATTTTATTTAGGAAAAATTTGGAAAATGAGTGTTAATGAGGGTAGATTTAGTCAAGGGACAAATAAATTGGAAAAATTTTTAATTTTACATAAGAAATGAAAGGTTTAGTTGGATAAAAAAAACTTACATTTTATTGTTGTTATCGAGAAATGGTTGTCGGCTTGTGTAATAGTGAAGTGCAAAATTTATAATGTGAATATTAATTGGTAGGTTTTTTGGTGTTTGAGTTAAATTGGTAAGTTTTGATGTTCGTATCATGGAAAATTTGAAATCTAGATATTTTGTATTTATGTTATGATATTTAATGGATTTAGATAGACAATTATAATTAGCCTATGGTGATATGCGATGGTTGACAATTTAAAATTTCATTGTGTAAACATAATGTTTGGTGATTTATAGATGGATCTGACGCAACCATCCCGCATTCGACCGACAACATCGAATATGAGGAAAAAAACAAGGATCCGTCCACCCGCCAGTTCTAGCGTTCCTGAAATCAGTGACAAATCGGTTTCGCAGACTACTATTGACACAGAGACTCTTCCGTTACGCATCCATCGAGGTTCATCGAAAGAAAGAGGGAGCATTGATGAACCGGACTTGGAAGAAGAAGAAGTGCAGCCGATAAGAGGAGGATCGATTGATTTGTCCCTTTTGAAGAGTTTCAGAATGCACATATGTTCTTATCAGTATATTAATAATATTGAATTAACGACATTTGTCAAGTGATGACATCCAAACACTAATACCTTTCACTTGCCTTTTGGAGAAATGACAATCTCTCTCGATGATGTTGCATGTCTCCTTGGTCTGCTGGTCACAGGAAAGTTCGTTAGCCTTCCAAAAAGAACGGATGTGCATATTGCGGTCAACTATCTCCGGTAATGGGTATTTGTACATATTTGTTTTATAGGCACAATCCAGGATGATAACTCCTGGAAATGCACGTAGAAGTTCCACACCAACCGGATGAGCTCAAAAGAGATCAGTTACTGATTCGATTTGGTCATTGCTGCGATACCACTAAATGCACTTGCACTTTGAAATTTTAAATAGCAAGTGTTGCATTTAGATTCTCCCCCTGTTCATTAAGCTGAAACTTGTGTCGTGCATTGTATATTATCTTCATTGTCGACGCATTCTTTGGATCCTTCAGCTTCAAAAATGTCAGGATATTTTTTGGTTGTACATGACATTTCGACATCTCCATTACAACAAAAGTCTCGCTTTACGATAGTCTTCATGTATACGAGTGTCCTTCAAGATATTCTACTACAGGATGATTATGCGTACCGGAGATAACCATCAGTTTTTACTCGGGACCCCTCAACAGAGATTTGTTGGCCCTTTAGCTTAAAAGGGCATCCACATTTTTTTGGTACCCCTCAATCCTTCATCATGCTTTAATTTTTTGAATCTTGAACGTCTACCTCTTTCACAACCAAACCAGATTATTCCCTTCTTATATTAGCCTCCATTATTAGATTTTGAAAGCATAATGACCAAACCTAACATCTTTCCCATATCATGTACCCAATTGCAAAACTTGTCTCAGTCTACAAAAATCTACAATCACAATATTTCAGTTAGACATATTCAACAAACATAATACGTTCAGTGTGCATAATTTTCTATGTCATCATACCTCATTTGTTGTGAAGGTCGAACTATTATCAACAGCTAACTCGCTCTGAACTCAACTACAATATGCTGAAGTATCAACTTGTTACCCCCAAAATGCACAGAATAATGTACATTAAGAATGAGAAAATGGGAAAAAACACCATCTGGGATATTGCACTCTAATAGTAATATTACTGTTCGGGATAATATCCCGAACAGAGCACTCTCTGTCTAGGATATTAATCCCGGACTTATTATTAAATGTCCAAAATCTAAAACCCGGACGGCTGCAAAATCAAAACAGTTCTTCCAACCCATTTCTATACTAATTAAATCTGAAACTTAAATTAAAAAATATAGAAATTCAAAGAAAAAGATGGATTTATACCTCTAAAGACTTTGATCGTCGAATGAAACCAATGTCATGTTGCGCATCTCCATTTTCTTCACCGTAGACCAACAAAAAAAAAAATTTGATTTTTTTTTAGGGTTTAACGATGAAAGAAATGATTTAAGCCAATTATAATTTTTAATTTCCGAGATTATTTACTGAAAGGGAGTAAGCAATCAAGAGGACTTGGATTTGAGTTAGAAAATCGAATTTTCTCCCTTTTTCTCTACAATTCCCGCGAGAAAAAAATGAAGAAGTTGGGAGGTCAAAGGAGATGACACTTTTGTCCTTAAATTTAAATAGTAAAGTAATAAATAAATGAAAAGTTTTAAGTGTGTTCAGTAGGGAAAAAAAAAAAAAAGATGTGCTCCTCTAGAAATTCCCCATAGCAGCGTGGTAGGCATTTTGCAAAAACAACTTTGTAGTCCTAAAATTGCAGATTTTTATGGGATTATTATTTTAATTCATTAAGTGGACCGGGCCAAGTCAATTTTGGGCCATACAGTGTAGTGTTAACCTATGCCGTATGGTAAGTATCATACAAACAAAGGCGAAAACGAAGACAACAACAATAATAATAAAAGAATACTAGTTCCTAATAACTATATTTTTATCATGGAAAACATTCTTCTTAATGTATAGATATTTAAATTTCTTTTTATGTTCCCATTAATAGTCTTGTGTATTCAGATGCTATTAGCACATTCAGATATTTATTTAGATACATAAGCACTATCCATATTCATATCATAATTTAGGACGAATCGGTTACAAATACTTATATTCTTTGAATTATTGAACTCAATTTTGCAAGAGACTGCACATTAGAAGTCTTTATCATAAACACATCTCTTTTGTACTCAAATCATATATCTCAACATTTCAAATCATCAACTTAGTAAAGAACAATGAGAAAATTGGTGAAGTAAATCTCTATCCCATTTACGACAGTACCAAAGAACTAGTATACAGAGCAAGCACACAACCGAATACAAAATATATAGACATCCATACACACACCTACACAAAATCAATCACCATTTGTACATTGAGAGTTTGCCAAGTAAGAAGAAGTCCCAATTCTATAACAATCAATCGTGATATGCTTTGTCCGTCCATGAAAAGTCCAGGTTGCAAGCAATCTGAGTAGCATCCCATTATTGGCCACGTAAAGCTAGTCATATATAGTATCGGTCGTGCATGCAGGTATTGAGTTTCAGAGCGGATTGTCAGCCAACATACTTGTTGACATTGTAAGAGATAGAGACTGTGAAGAAAGATAGCAGGTAATCTACAATCTGTACATTCATCGCCTAAACCTGTAATCAGAGGAACAAGGCTGATGAGAAGGAAAGAACAGTAAGCACAAGTCCAAGCATCACAATATTTTTACTTGATAACAAGTAGTTGAACTAAATTCTTAGCCAAAAACAAAAAAAACGAAGCTTGTTAGCTTAAAAATGCATTTCAGTCGAATAAAATATCTGATCTTCAAATAGTCCTAAGTTCAGCATGGCCCATGCACGGATATGCACCAAAAAAAAAAAAAAGGTTGTGTCAGCAATAAATATGAATGCCTATCATCTCTCACTGCCCTCCTACATAAAAATCCAACTTTTGAAGAAAAAACTATAGTTAATTTATTATATCTATGACTACTCAGTAAAAGCTATATAAAGTTGTAAATTATAAATCTAGTAGATATGAGATTGGAATTTTCAAAGCAGATTTATCAAGATAACGTGAAGCTCCTTGACCTTCAGAAAACGATAGTTGCAAATATAGAGATCCGTTTAATTTTATTTGTTATATTTACTACAGAATATATTTATTAATTGTTGATAGAGTGCATGCATGTATTCACCACTGATGCATAGCGAATGATTAATATACAAAAAAGGAGCAAACTGTTTCTAGTAATAAGGCCGACGACTGGAATTGCAACCAGAAGAGGGGGAAGGGGCGGGGGATGCTGCAGAAACATGAGATAGGGACACAAGCACCAAAGGGACAAGAAGTGGAGTTGAATAGCTAGTGGATAGGGAAGGAGCCTGATTAATTTATGTAATCTTGTATTAACAACTCTCTAAAAGGGGAGCCTTATATATGTAATATAAACTCTCAGTTTCATTATATCTTATTAATGAAACATGGGTGGTCTATAGCCCACCATTATCTCCAAAAAAAAAAAAAAAAAGAGGCCAATCTTGCACTATATCATTAAAAAGGACGAGGCTCTCTAGCTAGACCATATAGATACGTAATTTCCGTTAAATATGTTGAGACATGCCAACTAGTAAATAAGAAGGCAAACCAAAATGAGGGAAAGATCATAGAGGATGTACAAGGAAATACCATGTGGAAAGTGTGGACCAAACTCAATGTACTCGAGGTGATCGAGTGTTGGATGGCAATGGCGATCTCCCTGAGGTTGGCCGACGGGGTGATCTATGAGTTGGTCGATGGGGTGATCCTCTGGGAGTTTGACGAAGGGGCGACCCACCAGGAATTTGCTGCAGGGGTGATCCACCACCAGGAGTTTGCCGATGGGGTGATGCACCTTGAGTTGACTGAAGTGCAGAAGCGTGAAACCTCTTTGTTGATTTCTTCGAAGATTTTGCATGTTCAGTTTGGATAAGTTTTTCTGCAGCCTTTGGGTCCTGAAGCTTCTCTAGGACTGCCAACACCTCAGACATGCGGGGCCTGAGCTTGGGGTCATTGCCGATGCACACTAACACAAGGTTTACCATTGCATGGGCCACATTCTTCGGGAACTTCCCTTCCAGCTTGGAGTCCATAATAAGAAATAGCTTTCGCTTGTCATACAGATAAGGCCTTGCCCAATCCACAAGACTTTGCTCGGAACCTGATTTTGATTTTTCATAAGCTGGGCGTCCTGATAAGAGCTCCAATAACACAACACCGAAGCTGTAAACATCAGCCTTTGCGGATAGACGACCTGTATAAAAAAGCCGACGAAGAGTTAGTGATGACTAAATCCACGCAGGCGATTAAAATAGAGATTCTTATCAAACTAATGTATATGGTGGGTGGCCGTGGGAATGAATCTCCATGTATGGAACCGTCACTGTGCATGTATATCGGATAAATCGAAAGATTATGTAATTTATTTAGCCTAGTTCTTATTTATTTATTTATTTATTATACACCTATCATAGTTTCATTTCATTTTATTTTATTTTTTTATTTGGCAGATACTACTCAAAGTATCTGACAAGTCCTTGCGTACAATAACAAAATCTCAAATCAAATATAAAAAAGATCTAATAAAATCTAAATAATTAAGTCTAATAGACTCCGGCCTAATCCTGGCCATTTGATGTCCTCATCACCCTTTTACTAGCATGAGAAATAAGTTGAAAGCATGCACTGTCTCATAATCTAGGAAGTCATCACAAAGATCTAATATGGAAAAAATATTTAGAAAATAAAATAAAATCAATTTGATTACTATGAACTTCAATGAAGCAATACAATTATAAAAGATTAGATGCAGTCAAGTAAGCAGTGGAAACATTTTTAAAGACCTGTTGCAATATATTCTGGTGCAGCATATCCCTGAGTACCGATGATCCGTGTAGAGACGTGCGTCCTATCCCCAGTCGGACCAGCCTTGGCCAAGCCAAAATCCGACAGTTTTGCATGAAAATCCTGCACTTAAAGTAAGCAAAATAATATGTGATACCTTCTCGGGGGGCAGATTCATCTCTTATAAAATGTTTATGCATTTACTTTGTCGATCATACCGAATCAAGAAGAATATTGGAAGACTTAAGATCTCGATAGATCACTTGGCTTTTGGCATCATGCAGAAATGTGAGTCCCTTGGCAGCGCCAATGGCCACTTTCATTCTTGTGTCCCAAGAAAGAGGCTGAGGACCTCCTGAAAAGTACCAAGTATGTGCAAATACATCAGATAGATAGACAAGATACTGGAAGCATGGACAAATCTCCATCAAAATGAATCATTTCATAATTGAATAAAACGAGAGCCAATCATTGACGTATCATTGTTTTTTATTCGATGAGAGAGACTTATTTGATGAGATATAACATGACAAGTGTTCTAGTTTAATGATACTTGTTATTCATTCTTCCAAGCTGAAAATTATTCGAAGTGTTGGAATGTTATGGCATCGTATAATTGATTTTATGTTTATCTGAACAATGTTCCTAACATTTATCAGGAAATAGGGTTTTCGAAATCATCCTGGGTGTAACGCCCCGCACCCAACATGCGGGTAACGTTCGGCGACGTATTATAAATAAATACGCCAGTCCTAAATTACTTTTAAATAAACTAAATGTTACCGTCACTAAACCACATACATATGCACTGAGAGAAAAATAAGAAGACAATAAACAAACTCTTTTTATTCCAACCAGATATTAAATAGATCAATAAAAGATTCAAAAAAGGGTAACACTTATTACAACTTCAAATTTGAGTTTTGGAAACAACAAACCAAGGTAGAAGGAAAAGTTTGAAAGAATACAAAAAATAAATAAAGGATCTCCTAAATAATGAAAATACAACTAACTGTCTGCTAACTCTATGAAATGCTGCTCTAGCTGCGGTGGATCCTCTCCTTCAGTATCTTGCAAATTATCTGGGCGTGCCAAACCAGGGTCGTTAGAACGACCTAGCAAGTACTACAAGAGGAACATAATGATATATATGCACGCTATGTATATAAGTATATATATATATATATCTGTGTAAGCAAAGCATGAAACTAATTAAAAATACTAAAAGTCATGATAAAATTGATGAAGTATAAGTCTTTAGAACGGAATAGAACATGAATTTAACTATAGATATTTTGAACATGATATTAGTCAGGAAGTACATCTGTCTGCACATGTCATAAATAATCTTGTACCAGAGACCAATATAATAAATGAACATGCATACTATGTTATTATTATTTTTGTTTATCTATTTGGAACTGTCAGAAGTAGTGTGACACATATTTTACAAGTATCCCGTGCATACCGGGGACCACGGCCATGATTCCTGGTACTGCCCCAGGACATACCGCTAGGTACTAATGAACATGAACTCTGATGAGTCTAAGCTCCAGGTACATAGCCCTATATACTGATGGTGATCCAGTAATCACTCAGAACCCCCATGGTTGGGTTCCTATGTTCGGTTGTACAACCTCAAGAATGTAAAACTCCTAAAACATGTGTACAGTTCTTTCATCAAATTCTTCCATAACCCCAATTCATTTTATGATTTAAAAAATGGATTTATAACATGCATATATTAAATCTCAATTATAATCAAATTAACAAATCATATATGCATTAAATAAAATGCTCATATAAATGTTATTTATAACCATACTGTATATGTGGGCATTGAAGAGTGGCTAGTTGTAAGACTTTCAAGGATTAATCAAAAACATTTTTAAATTTAGAAATAATTAGAAAGTTTAGGAAGCAGTACAATAAAATAAATAAATAAACTTATAAATATAAAGGATAGGGGTTTACTATTGCTAATGTAGATGAATATGATAATTTTTGCAAGTAAAGCATTAGCATGACTTAATCTATTCGTGGAAGATGAAATTACAAGCTTCCAAATGAAGTGAAATGGATTATTTCCATATTGTTCACAGATTCAAGAATAACATTTGTTTGCATGGGACTTTCATGAACTATTTAGACTTAATTTGAGCAATACATCAACCAATTCACAACCTTAAATATCTTGTCACCATAGATTCTCTCCAGTATGAATATCTCATTTTCTACTGTACTTCTAACTTTGCATGTATTCTCAAATTTTTTTTGACTGTTCAACAGAACTGCAGTTCTGCAGTGAACACTGCAGTTCTGTTCAGTGAACAGTACTGCAGTACTGTTCAGTGAACAGAACTGTGTTCTATTTACTGGACATGCAGTTTACTACAAACTTGACAGATGATTACTCTCCTTTTTGCTTTTTAAATAATAAATTTGCAGAGTGAAAAATCACAAACAACTATTAATTAATAAAACTATATCATAAATTATCAGTTGAATCTGGAAAATCAAATAGAACATGTCTTCCAATGCTACATACTCCATGATCCACAACAGAGAGAAACCAGATTAATACAAAGGACAGCAGTTATTCTAATATCTATACATGCCTTTGTAAGGATCGCATGAATGCCTAACAAAACAAGAGTAGAGGTGAAGACCAATGCACTTAAATGTATTCTTATACAATGGCTGCAATTGGCCTGGTGAATCAAACAACAGAGTGCCATCGAAGATTGATGAAATAGGCAATTTAAAATCTTGATAAAACACGAACGTGTTGTGAGCTCATTGCATGTATTCATTTAACAAGAGCTTGACGTAAGCTCAAAGCATTGGGTCACCTCACATTCACAATACAGCAAGGCAAGGCTAATGTTATTTTATTATATATATATATTTTTTTCTAGGGCAATTAAAGCAATAGAGAAAAAGTGACAATATTACACTTGTCTTGATTTAAATTAACTACAACATAGAACAGAGGAAAGGAATAAATTTTATGGATAAAAGAACACCTACAGTAAAAGTTGCTAGAGTTGACATAAAGAAAAGAATGAAATGGATCCATTAAAACTACAGATAGATTTGGCTAAATTCCAGAGGTATATAATATATAAATAAACTTGCCTTTATAAACTATACTATTGATTTATCGGCATCTTTTATTCTCACTAGATCACTATTTATATTTCTAATAAATGAATGTTAGAATAACGTAGCTTTCTAAAGGTCCTAAAATTCTAATTCAAGGGCAAACTATTTATTTAAAGATCCAGCTAAATCATAAAAGATAACATTCTACTACTAGAATGAAAAAGAGTATATATATACATATATATTGACCTTACAAAGATTATCACAATAATACTAAGCGAGAGATTAATATAATCAAAACCTAAACAAATTCATCAAGCACAAGTGAGAGAAGATCAAGGGTTTTAGTACTTGCCTCAAGAATGCCACTCCAGAATTTGATTGCAATTTCCTTCCTTCCTTTCTCCTCTCTCTCTCTCTTTCTCCCTCTCTCTCTTTCTTTCTCCTGCGTTCAGCAGGAAAAGTTCTCTCCGTTGTCCTTTTTATTATCATCATTATGATTATTTATTTTATTATTATTACCCTAGGATCAAATCTAAACCTACCAATCTATCAAATCTAAACAAAATATCAAATCTAAACAAAATATCAAATCTAAACCTACCAATCTATCAAATCTAAACAAAATATCAAATCTAAACCTATTAAATCTATTATTATCTAGTTAGGTAGTAAAACAAATCAGATTTGTTAGACAAATATCATGTTTATTTATTATTATTATTATTTTTTTAAGGATAATAATTTATTTATTATTGGTTTTTGGATTTTAAATTTTGGGTTGTTACATGGGGCATATATGAAGAACAAAATAACATGATTTGCAAATCAATACCTCAACAATACAGGTAATTGTATATCACTTACTTCTAAAGAGATGATTCTCCAGACTCCCTTTCGGCATATATTCATAGACCAGAAGCCGGTTATCACCATCCAAGCAGAATCCAATGAGCTTCACCAAATTGGGATGATGAAGCTGACCAAGATAACGAACTTCTGTCTGCCATCATCGTAATATGTGGGGGCATACATAGTTAAAAACAAGTGGGCTTAAATTGAATGTGTGTGTGTAAGAGAGAGGATCAATATAGGTGGAAGAGCCTACCAGCCATTCACTGTGGCCTTGGAAACCCTTTGGTTTGAGTTTCTTGACGGCAACCACCATGCCTGCCCCAGGCTTTGAAGGAGCAAGAGTTTGCTCATCAATCCAACCTTTAAAGACATAGCCGAATCCTCCTTCTCCGATAAGGCTATCAGGGCGAAAGTTTCTCGTTGCACTTTTCAGCTCATTGAATGTGAAGGCCTTCAAGTTAGGGGACGATAAAATTTCACCCTCGGTAGGTGGTGCAGGAATATAGTCTCTGGTGCTCCCTCGAGTATAAGAAGGCACAGTAGGAGTTGTAAGCGTTGAGCATGCTGTCTGAGCGGAAGGAGCAGAAGACATGCCTGATTTGGTTGTGGCTTTCGAAGGATCTGCTCAGTGAAGACAAACAGAACTCATTTTCAGCCTCAGCGAGGATAGACATCAGATAAAGAAGACAACAGATGATAATCGTATGTCTTCTCTATTTTTATTAGCAACCATTGGTATAATGTAATATTCCTCAGGAGAATAAACAATTGTAAAATCTACTTATACATTACATAGCCCCAGAAACATTCAACTACGAAGTAACCAACGTTGCAATTTTCCAAATATACACATTGGCCATGTCTACTTATTAGATGGCCTCCAAAACATTTAACATGAAGTTACATTCAAATGATTGGACATGGTAATTTCCTAATATCTGAAATCAGGACACTCTGTAGCTTGTAGTTGAGTGTATATGAATATATGTCGTTATTGAGTAATCACGGCAACTAATTAAGATCATCTTTTACAGGACAATAAAAAAGATAGACATGAGTCACATGACACTCGTTGTATCTGGGAATTTTGCTCGGATAGTAACTTGGTAACATCATTATAGTTTTGGCTCATTTCATAATATATGATAATGTTTTATATTGGCTGTCATAGACCTATTACAACCCTCCTTCTTTATCCTGTCTTGGATCAGACAGTGGAAAGATGAAAATTTTAAGCACAACACTAACAGAGTTTAACATCATTATAGTTTAACGGATGGAAATCTAGTTGGAAAATTGTAAGCCTAATCAATTGTGAAAACATTGGGATACATCATTTATCAAACTCATGAAAGATGCAATTTATTTTGCGATTAAGATTTGTCGTAGGCCATGACAGCTGACACGCATCCATCAGAATGGTGTTCAAACCATGTTCTCCAGAGGAAATTGGAAGGTTAGATAGCCAATCTGAACAGGCGTTAAAAGGTGAATACTTTCATTTAAATTTACAACTAAAAGTAATAACATACCGAACTCTCTAAGTTTGCCCATAGGGTAAAGATCAGACAAAAGAAAGCAGCATTCTTCACCTTCTAACATAAAATAGAAAAAGTCCAGGGCGACACTGAATACAGAATACAGAGCCAACCAGTAAAGATACGACTCCCAAGTTTTTGTTTAAAGTTTCAACTTGTTTTACAAAAAGCCAGCATTACCACTGGCTGAAACTGTGGAATTAAATCTATCATGTATCAACTTGTGAGGACCCATATGCATAACGCATGTCCAGCATCAAGTTACCATGATCCAACCTTACGTCTCACTAATTGATCAAACTATGTAACTTGATTCCTCCTACCTACTTCCTCCCTGTTGAGTATCTGTTTATATTGGGCCTTGGTGTACTCTCATACCCTAAAAATTTGTTCGCATACCTATCGAGTAGTGATCTACTATCCACTCGATGTGGCAACACACGAGTAGGTCTAGGTCTGTGTTGTCTGATTCACTTCGACCCCCCCTTGAAGACATAAGCGAAGAAAACTGATGACTAATTGGTTTAATGACCTTTTTTTCTGCATTTAGCGCTAGTATTTAGCCTTTTCTTGATATATTTATTTGTGATTGTCAAGGCCTACACTATGGGAAAAAGTCCTTTTTTTTCCATGTGTACATGAATAATACATGCATATTTATTGAAATGATCTCAAAAATGATTCCACAGGTACAATAGCCTAAATATATTTCCAATTAAACCTACTCTATTCTTACCACTTTCTTCTCAAAGTAGCATACTGTGTACCTTCATCCCGAATTAAATCTATCCTATGGTGTTATGATCTTACCAACCAAAGAAAAAAGGCATCAAGTGACACCATCACGCCCCGCTACCGATATACAGTATACAGGTACATACAGGTACCGGCAACATAGTCAGGTTAAATACGCTAAAATCTTTAAGTAGAACGGCACACGAGTTAAAATAGTTTATAATTAGTCATGGATTCCTCCCCAAAAAGACTAGCTACGATTACTTCATGGTTTCATTGGAATCAATATAAACTACTGTAGCTCTTATCTCACATCAACTGTAGGACTATTGAACTAGGGTATTACAGACAGGAGTTTTGAGTTTCAACCAAGAACAATGGAGCTGTGTTGAGACACACAGTGCACATATCACTTGCAACACTTGGGGTGTCAAGCAATGCAAGAAGATTCTTATTTTATTGTAGGTAGCCCATAGGATTTAGTATTTCATATCAGGTTTGTGTAATCATAGTTGCTTGTAATCGATTATCTCGGTTACAAACATCACCATCTATATTTCAAAATGTTTTGGCCATTGTTCTCTTGAGACAAAAGATCACTTTTCTACTAATTCTGACATATCACACAAAAGTTTAACCAAAAGAGATACATGATAAAGGCAGAGCTTACAAATTTCATCGATTTCAATCAATTAAAAGAAACACCCAGCAACAAATTTCCACAAATTTCAAGATTCCAACCCCCCTGAAACAACAAAAGCTAATCATTTGCGCCAATTTCAGCATTAGCCCATCAACCAAAACCCCACAAAATGGATCAAGAATTAAAAGATTAAAACATGAAATAAGAGAGACAAAGATAGAATCTTACCACATTGGTTGCGAGAAATCCGAGGATTCTCAGTTCTCAAGCAAGACATCAAGCAGTTCCCCATGCCTCTCTCTCTCTCTCTCTAACTTCCCCTCAGAACAATCAAATGCCCATCAAATTTCGGAATTTAAACGAGATGGGTAATCACAAGATCCAATCTTTCCAAGAAATTTCGAATCTTTTGATTCCTTTTCCTCTTTCCTCTCTCTCTCATTTGAGAGATTCGAGAGAGAGAGACCCCCGGGGGGGTGGTGGTGTTGGTTTTTTGGGGGGAAGAGAACAAGAAACGTGGAGGAGAAAAAAGAGGTAGTTGTGGGCCCCCACCCCTTGGAAATCAGAAAGTTCCGTTTGTTCCCTCAGGAACTAATGACGTCAGAATTTGTTATTTTTTAATTTCATTTTAATTTTTTTAATATAATATTTGTTTGTTTTCTTAGTAAAGAATAGATTAAATTATAATGCAGACCATGGTCTAATATTGTATCATTTTTTTATTATTAACATATGAAAAATAAATTATGGAAGGAGTGAAATTTAAAATGAATTAGATCCCGAACAAGTAAAATTTAAAGGGCTAAAATTGATTATGATCAACCTGTTTCCAAACTTAAACTTATAAGATATATATATATATATACATACGGGAAATTCACTTGCGGGAAAGAGAGTTTCTTCACTAGTGCTTAGATGGCCCAATGAAATAATTACACGTGACACAATTCAAAATAACAAATAAAATAATTCCCTTAACTGCCATTTGAATGGCGCTATGTGTACTTGTTTCATTGGATCACCTAAGCAGCGGTGAAAGAACTCTCTTCACTGTCGGTGAATTTTCCGTTTGCTCATATATATATATATATATATATATATATATATATATATATATATATATATATATATATATATAAGAGAAATATAAATGAACTAATAGCTCACGCAAGTTATCTGAGCTGCAGTTCATTTCCACTATCTCTAATAATCTTTTTTTTTAAAAAAAAATAGATTATGATCTTGACCTCATATTCAATTTCTTAGATTTTAGTTTTGATTTGGTCCTCCATCAAGTTGATACAAAATTAACGGTTTTCAATGAATAAAATATTTTGTATGCAGTTGACGAAAGGGTAAATTACCTCCAAAATTTATTAAATTTAATCGAAAAGAAGTTAAGAAGATAGAGATAGTAATTGCTAAAAAACAATTGATGAAAAATCATTAGATTATTATAGTTTTGAGGCTAACTCACATTACTTTTCCTGAGTTGGCGGCTCACATACAGTAATCACACACACACACATATCTATATATTATATATATATGCGAAAAATGGAAATGAGCTGACAGCTCATGCAAGTTATCTGAGCTGCAATTCATTTTCACTATCTCCAATAATCTTTTTTAAAAAATTTCTTTTGGATTGTGATCTTGACCCGCTAGGGTTCACTCATACTCAATTTCTTGGGTTTTAGTTTTGATTTGATTCTCCATCAAGTTAACATAAAATTAATGGTTTTAAGTGAATAAAATATTTTGTATCCACTTGATAAAAGGGCAAATTAACTCCAAAATTTATGAAATTTGATCCGAAAAAAGTTAAGGATGTAGAGATACTAATTCTAAAAAAAAATTAAAGAAAAATCATTGAATTGCTATAAATTTGCTGTAGCTCACATAACTTTTTTTGAGCTGACAACTCACCTACAATAATCATATATATATATATATATATATATATATATATATATATATATATATATATATATATATATATATATAAGACGGTAAATTCATCGACGGTGAAGGAAGTTCCTTCACCATCGCTTAGGTGGCCCAATACAATTATTACACATGACACCATCTTAATGTAACAAATAAAAAAACTCTCTTAACTACCCTTTGAGTGGCGCCACATGTAAAAATTTTATTGGGTCATCTAAGCGGTGATGAAGAAACTCACTTCACCTGATGAATTTTCCGTTACTCATATATATATATATATTAACTGCAAACAGGATCAAATTCAAGTATTTAAGAAAAAAGAAAAACCGAAGAGTGACGTCAGTACATGCATCACGGAATGCATGCACGTTACCTGAAGTTGCCGTTTGACTTGTCCAAGTCAAAGCATTTTATTTTTATTTTTTGCTAAATAAAATTTTTTTTTCTTAGTTTATTTGGGAGTTTTTAGATGGGCACAAGAAATCTCCTAGTGAGCCCACTTTAAAAGCCTTTTTTTTTACAATTTTACCATTATTTTTTTAGGTCAAAAATACCCAACCCACTGTCTTCTTCATCTTCCCTGCTGCCCATTTTTTTCCTGCGTTTTTCCAGAGAGGGAGAGAGGCGCTGCAGAGGAGAAAATCTCTACTCTATATACATAATAAAGTCTAATTTTAGCTTAAATCTCCTCTCTAATTGTCTAACCTTAGAAAATATAAAACCAACTTAGTGCACCCGTCCGGGGTTTCAAGTCCGGACAAAATCCTTTTGTCCGGGGTATACAGCTCGGACAGGGAGCCATTTTCCGGGCTGGATACCCCGGATATAGAGCTTCTGTCCGAGCTAGATACCCCGGACAGAAAGCCCAAAAAACAAAAAATAACACGAACATATGCACGGATTCATTCCTACAAGGCCAAAAGGTTTGAGAAGGATTGATTCTAACACCTATGTTTGGGAATTTTCTTCATTATCTTGTGAGCACGGTCCCATTTGTGTCATTAGAAATTAAAGTTTCATATTGGAATGAGATGCAAAGAATGTATAAGTTGAATAATAAATTAATAAAAATGAATTAATTTAAATAGTCACAACCATTTTTGAAAGGACATGTTGTTTGGGTTCAGTATTAACTCTATAATTAATATGAACAGATAAATTTTTGTGAAATGATGTGTCGTTTGAGGTTTAAATTAATGAATTAATCTGAAATGTTGCGGTGGCTAGCCTAAGGTTAATAATTTTTATCCGTATCGTCCGGGCTTACAGTCCCGGACAGAATCTCACTGTCCGGGATATACAGCCCGGACAAAGAGCTTCTGTCCGGGACTGTAAACCCGGACAAATGGTCTCTGTCCGGGGTGTCTACCCCGGATGGATGAGCCAAAATTCCAATCTCGTCATCCGGGTTTACAGTCCCGGATGTTCTATATTTGGTCCGGTTTTGTAAGCCCGGATGACTGATACGGTTATAGAAACCAAGTGATATGGCGTGCCGAAAAACAACTTCGCAAATTTAACTAGTTTTATTCACCAATTGCACACTTTTATACGACTTTCTCAGCTTTTCTCAAAATTAATTACAATATGCATCCTGCCCTACGCCGTGTTTGTTAACTTCACAAGTGTATCGTATTCATTAGATAACAGAATTGGTTAGAATAAATAGCACTGAAGAGTGAGAGTTAAGTAGAATCCCACAATAGATCTTATGCTTCGGATCCACAATAGATCTTATGCGTCATAGTGGGTGTATACTCCCTACCAATGTCGAATGTTAAGGACATATTGGAGATATTAAGTAAATATCAGATGCCATAGTGGATGGTGCGTACAAGGATACCTAAGTGCGCGAAATTCAAGAAACCATTAAGATAGCATAGTGAATCACTTACCCCCACAGGAGGAGAACTTCAATTAAAAGTATTGGCTGGCCGAGAAATAACATTTCTGTGCTAAATATGATGACGGAGAAATCAAATAAAATAAGTGAAAAACTCTATTGTGATCACTTCACTGTGCATACTTCCAATGATTCATAAATCCTCCAACAGGAAAATTTTACCAAAATTTCAGAAAACACCACAAAAGTTTAACAAAACACCATATATTGAAACTAATTGCACAAAAAAATAAATGAACATCAGATGTTACAAATACTTAAATAGGTAAGTAACTTGAAATGTAACTGTGCATCACTTTTGTTTCAAAAGATCACTTCACTGTGCATCACTAACATTTTTTTCTTCAATTATAACCTCTTGGGATATAAATCCCAAATAAATCACAATAATCACAAACAAGAAACTCAGCTAAAATCATAAAACTTTCAAGATCATGTGGTAGGGTACTAATATATATAACGCGTATCGTTGAGTACAACTTCAATTAAGAAGAACAACAAACTAAAAAGAATATTAGTTCCAAGCTAACAACTTTTTTTTGGATTTGCGACTGATATTAAAAAATAACAACAAATTCTATATTCTTCTAGATTTCCGAGCGGGTTGCTTCCTTGCGGGTTGACGACGTCTTGAAGAGCTCGGACGATCGGAGGGGGATTGCGCAACGGGCTGTGCTACTGTGTCAATATCAGTTTGTTTGCACCCAGTTAGAACTGATTTGATCTTTACGAGGGCATTATAGAGCGAACTCTTCTTGCTTCTGGTCTCGCCTAGCTCTAAGAAGGGATCAATAATTGCTATAGTTTCTTGAATTCTCTGCATATATCAGGGTAAAAACATATATAAGTTTGATTAAACCTGATTAATTTACAAAGAATAAAAAAAGCAAATATTACCTCATCATTATTTGTCTCCGGGACATCTTCTCTATTTGTCTGCGGGACATCTTGCGCTGCTCCCTCTCGATTCGAGGCATGGATGGACGGACCTATAAAGCGTCTAGTTACCTTTTTATACCACGCCATATAATCATGCGTGCACTCGTCAGGAGTACTTACCTCTACGCCTCGATGCTCCTGTGCAAGTACATGATCTAACCAACTAAGCCACATTTGCTCAGCATGTCCATATGTCACCTAGTAGTTTTTGCTCGTAAGTCCACGTTTTTCTCGAATAGGTCTGAATGGTGGAGGCGGAATATACTGACGACGCCCAAACTGTCGTAACACCCGTACAGGGTGATAAAACTTGACAATATCCTTCATTTTCAATGTACCCATATAGAAGGATACTTCCTGAAATGGATGAGTTTCCCTAAAGGACCGATATGGGTCCCATGTCACCTGCAATATTATGATATTTTGAAAATATATATCAAAATTTAAAATTATGATCAATTGGAAAAAAAGACCAAATAGAATGACAGTTTGCCTAACATCGTTGACCGTCAGTGTGTCTAGCCTATCCCTAACAGCTCTGACATGCTCTAAAGATACTTTGTTGTCCCGTTTGCTCAACCACCTGCATGCTTGTGGCTGGTCAGGTCTATATCCACTATTTAAGACCGGCATTAAAGACGGAAAGTGAGCGAAGATCCACGCCTGCAGCAGTGTTAAATATCCGGACATCTGAGCCGCATGGGCTCGAGAGGAGAGACCGAGTTGTCTGTACAAATACGCTAGGGCTCCAGGACCCATGCATATGTATGCACATTCTCGACATCATGTAAAAGTGCGAGATAGTCAACAGGGACCCTTGTGCCGCTCTTGTCCCCAAAAAGTGTGCACCCAAGGAGATAAAGTAAGTATGCTCTGACAGCATATAATATTTTCCGTTCTGTATCTGCGTCTGTGACACCACTAAAACGTTCCCTTAACCAGTCAAGGCGAACTGAAGCTCCACCTTTCGTATTCAACTCCTGAAAAGCTTCATTATACCCGACACCCAATGACTCAGTAAGTTGCTCAACTGCAATCAGTCCATCTGTTTTGTCTAAAAGGCTAACGGACTTTCCTGTAACTGGCAAACCAAGGAGACATGCGACATCATCAAGAGTGATCGTCATTTCTCCAAAAGACAAGTGAAAAGTATTCGTCTCTGGATGCCAACGCTCGACAAATGATGTTAGTCAACGCTACTAATGTACTGATAAGAACATAATGTGAGCGGATATAAAGAGGAATTACGAATGTACTGCACAAAACGAGTATTTGGCTCTTCAGATTCTAGAGGTCATGTGTTGATTTTTTTCATGTGATTTATGCACCGTAATGGATCTCGTTCCTGAAATGATAAAAAAGCAAAATATTTTAAATAAACAACAACTACGATAAATTTTAATTCAAAGTTAATATATCTTACCTCATTCTTAGATATAAAGAAAGCAACATGTGTTCTGAAACTTTTCAACAGAGATAAATCATTTGGTCCTCCATTTATTGGCGACACTTCCTCTTCTTCAGAATCTGACTCATCGATGCCATAACTTTCTTGCGATACACCTCGGGGAATGTGTAACGCAAGACTCTCTGTGGCAGCATCAACCTGCGGATCCGGTTTGTCACGGATTTCAGGGATGTTAGGATCGACGGCTGGACGAATCCCTGTTTTCTTCCTCCTATTCGAGGCTGTTGGGCGAATCCGAGATGGTTGCGCCGGATCCATCTGTAAATCACCAACGATTTTATTGACAAATTAAAATTAGCAATAATCAAACATCAAATATCACCATATACTAATTATATTTGCCTATCTAAATCTATTAAATTAAATAAGATAAACACAAAGCACAAAATTTCATAAAGCTTGTAATAACGGTCCAAAATTGTATCCAGTGGCAACAATTTCGCGCGGTTCAGCAGAACATGGGTTCAACAAAATTCTATCAAGACATTAATGTTGGTTTTAAAACTTAGTGGTCATGCTCATATCTGTTTACATACATTTGCCTCTTAATAAAACTTTTTTATTTTTGATTTTTTAAATTAAGTTTATTTTTATCCAAGGTTTTAAATATCAGCCGAAACCAATAAGTAGCACGAACATTGTATTGGCTTTGGTATCAAATATGATATAAACTTTATAATATTGGCATCGGAATAATGCCAACATTGCTGATATTTATTGATTCATCCAGTATTGCAGATATGATATCATAAATCTACCTAAGATCAGCAATTTTATGAATATAGTTGTGAACAAAATTTCATCTCTCATTCGCTATAAAACATACAGTTATAAAAATTAGTTATGATCTTGGTCATTATTGGATTATATTATTTCTACATTTTTTTAAAAAGACAAGTTCAAAAAAGGCTAACCACTTAGTATCCATCAAAGTATAGGACATGGCATTATCATGTCCTATACTTAGTATCCATCAAAGTTCAAAAAATTGATTTTGATATAGAAGACATGGCATTATCATGCTTCCTTAGTATCCATCAGAGTATAGGACATATAGTTCAAAATTTCCCAATCAAAGTATAGGACATATACTGTCCAATAAAAATAAAACAACAACAACTCAATCTGTCTAAAATCATAATCCATTTAAAAAATTTATTTAATTTAAATAGCAAATATCTTACCTCCTGCACTCCTAAAGTCGAGAGCGAGAGTCGGCAAGAGTGCGTCAGGGGAGACCGCGTCCCGGATCGGCGACTCGCTGCGCAGATGACTAATCGGCGTCCCTAGGCGTCGGCGAGAGACAGGGGGAAGCCGGGAAGTCAGCGACGGACTCCACTCGAGCCACCCGAGAGAGAGAGAGACAGGGGGAAGCTCGCGCTAGCTCGAGAGAGAGAGAGAGAACCAGACCACCCGCTCGAGAGAAAGAGACCACCGGGCTCGCGCTCGAGAGAGAGAGAGAACCCGACCACCCGCTCGAGAGAGAGATCACCGGGCTCGCGCTCGAGAGAGAGAGAGAGAAGCCGACGGATTGGGTTTTGGGGAACGATATGAGAGAGAAAGAAGGAGATGGTGAGAGTATTTAGAGTATATAGGTGTGCTCACTAGGAAAAAATCAGATTTTTGAAAATCAGTGATGTGCGCACTAGAAAAAGTGGGCTCACTAGAAAAAAAAGTTGTGCCCATCTAGAAACTCCCTTTTATTTGGGCTCATATTCTGAAAGTGATGGAAGTCGGAGGAGATGTTCTCCTTCCTTGAGAAAGTCAATGCGTGAAATGACTTTTAGGTCTCATTCAAGGGAACAAACAACTCATGTTCACATTTCTAAAAACAATATGTCCAATTTTAGTAGGGCTGTCAATGACGAGTCCAAAAAGTTAATCCTTAACTTATTTTATTAAAAAATTAAAATTAAAAATAATTTTTTTATTTTATTTTGTAATACATACTTGAATATAACGTGTAAAGTGTATATTTTACTCGACTGGCAGTTAGTTAGTAACGGATTAGAAAGTTTTAATATAAGATGAAATTTTGCTGTAATTTTTTTTCTTTTCTAATCAAGAATAATCATGAGAACTAATCCCAAAGAGCATAAGACGTTATACTCCCATAAGTCATACTCTAACAATAAATTCAAGAAGAAGAGGACTCCTATGCACTTATTTCACAATCATAGTTGATTTTTCATCGTATGCTTACTTTGTTAGATTAATGTGGCCCAAATATATATTGAGGTGATAATTAAAAATAATGGGTTATTAAGTTACTCACATATTTTGGGTTTTAAGTCTGGCCCATTCCCTTGATGATAGGGATAATTTTGACAATCTGCGTCAAATTAGGATTCTCTTGATGGTAGGGATAGTTTTGACAATTTGTGTCAAATTAGGATTTCGTGAGTAACCGGGTCCCTAACCTAGCCTCTATATAAACGCCTGTGCCTCCATCAAACAGAGCGTTCACAAAACTTCAGATTGTATAGAGGTGATAGGTCAGAAGATCTCGGTTTAAAAGGTAATCAAGGCGTGATTCGGGTCAGACTTCAGATTTAATCAATATGGCTGCAGGTATGTAAATTCCGCTGCATTCGATTTTATTTTGATGATTGAATTCAAGTTCTTTCATGTGGTATCAGAGCCAACCTTCATGCTATATTGATTAATCTAATAGATGGGCTTGAAGGTATCGATCAGAACCCTAGCCGTTATTTTTTGAAGATTTTCGATCTTTAATTAAATTAAATAGAGACGGACCAGTAACTATGAACACCTAAAACTTGTGGTGCAATTGGCTAGAGCGTAAATTTCAAATCTTTGGTTGAGAGTTCGAGCCGTACATGCCGCATATTTATACTGTCTAACCCTTTCTTTTTTAAAACTGAAAAAAAAAAAAAAAAATTTCTTTTTTAAAACTGAAAAAAAAAAAAAAAAAAAAAAACCAAGCTCGGTAGAGGGAGGGCTCGAACCTCCGACCTTATGGTCGAAGGCCACACTCTCTAACTAAATTTTATCAGATAAGTATCATGTCATAATAGTCATGATTTGATGGTTTTGTAACTTTGCATTAATTTAATGTGATGTGATATACTAATTCAAATATTATAAACCACCTGGTGATACCAATTCTGATATTTTAAATATCGTTATGAGCGTCAAGACAAAGATGATTTATTTTTTGATACATGCACACGCAAACGCGCACGCAAATGCGACCACCTGGTGATACCAATTCTGATATTTTAGATATCGTTATAAGCGTCAAGACAAAGATAACTTATTTTTTGACACATGCACATGCAAACGCGCACGCACGCACATGCAAACGTGCACACACGCACCATTTATAGGGATGATATACCTAATTAAAGCGATAAATCTCAATATAGAGAGTGTATAATCTGAACAGTTAATTGTAATTTACATGCTCTAAATAAATAGCATATAAAAAATCATATGATTTAGACAGTTTTTTTTTATCATCGATCAAGATACTTTTTTTGTTCTATTATTGAAAAACCGTTCACTTTGTACATATCTAATATACGATCAAAATATATCTAAAATTTATGATTTTTTGTATACCATCATTTTTTAATGTAGAAATCACAATTTACGATTTGAATCTTCTACAAACACTATCTATATTGAACTCCTCTATGACGTCATCTTAGGTACACTTATATATATATATATATATATATATATATATATATATATATATATATATATATATATATATATATATATATATATATATGTGTGTGTGTGTGTGTGTGTGTGTGTGTGTGTGTGTGTGTGTGTGTGTGAGTGGAAGCTTTTTCCCAAGCAAATTTCAATGAATAATAATAGCAACAAGTATATCATAGACAAAATCATAGTTATAATCCTTCAATTCATTTTGATCTTTATTCTTGTCATTTGATTTTGAGTGCTTAAGAAAGCATAGCAAACATATAAAAGCATCTGATATCCTTATTGATGGTAACATATGCACCCCCCTTCCTGCCCTCGCTTCACGCTTATGCTCATAGGCTTGTTGATAGAATTTGCTTATGGTAAGCTGACTTGTTTTCCTTTGCCTACTTAAACCGGCCCTTCTCACTGTCTTGCGGGATTGCCTGTCGCTTGCGTCTGTATGCCCGAAAATTGCATCTTTGATTCCATTGCAAAATTGATTGATTACAAGGAAATTGAGATTACAAAAATTCTGAGGAAAAAGAACGGGAATATTAATTTATTCCCTTTTTTTATGTGGGTTCGGGTAGCGGTGGAGTCTTACTGCTGCCTCCGTTGACCGTCCGACCAGGAGAAGATGACTCTACTCCGCTTCCCAATTTTCCGAGCTCGCCCGAAATCTCCCCAAAGTCCAAGAATCCAAAAGTCCCTTCTCCAGTTAAATTCCTGTGTTTTATAAATCGAAGAAGCTCCAAATCCGGCTCAATTCTCTCCTGAAAAATTGGATCACGGATTATCAGTCCAAAAATAGGAAACAAATCAACGGGAAATAAAGAAGAAGAAAAAAATACGGAAAACAACCCGCGGGTTGGCACCTGCGGGATCGCTCCCGCGGGTGGCAACCCGGGGGATCGCTCCCGCGGGTGGCAACCTGCGGGTTGGCACCCGCGGGAGCTCCCGCGGGTTGGCACTTAGCAGTTTTTTCCTTTTTTTTTTTTTTTTTTTGGTATCTACATAACCCCCTCCAAAGTTTTCGAAGTTCTGTATTGAATCGTACTGAATTTCGAAATACTTTGGATTCTTTAATTTTGGTTATAGACCTTTTAAAAGATTTGGTCGATAGAGATAACCGTTAACATATTCATTTATTCAATAACAAGCAAATGTATGATTTTAACGTACTCATTAGAGGACAAGCAGAGATATGATGTTAACATGCTTATTTTACGTCAAGCAGAGGTATAATATTAGCGTGCTTATTTTAATCCTAACCGTTTAGTGACATCTAGTATGACGAATCAGGAAAAGACAGAGGTGATATTAAACGTGTCTTGGAGCTTAACCTATTCAGAGGATCTGGTCGTGATAGGGACAAGCTGACTAAACAGAGGTGACGGTTAATGTATTTAGCTTTGGAATCGGACTATCAGAGGTAACTGTTAACTTGATAGGGAGATGATTTTCGTCAGAGGTGATTTTCAACTTAACGATATCAAAAGCACGTTCATCAGAGGTTGTAATGTTGGACTTGATGAAGTGTGAATTTTCTTTTCTGTCAGAGGTGATTTTTTTTAACGTGACAAGAGATTTAATCAGATCTTATCTCATTTGATTTTGAATTATGATGTCAGAGGTATGATTTTAACTTGACAAATATTTTGGAGTGTCGCTTGCTCTGTTGGAGCAAAATGACAAGAAAAGTTTTGCTGTCAGAGGTGAAATCTTAACGTGACAGGAGATTTATCTGATTAGGATTTTTAGCAAACCCCCAGCTATCAACGGGTTTGATTTGCCTTTACCAACTACCGTTTGAGTTGGGCTAGCCATGCTATTCCCCTAAGCATGGTGAGTTGTCAAGGATTTCGTTTGGGCTTAAATGCCAAACTTTTTTTCTTCCCTTTGCCTTAGCAGCTTAGGGCAGTGATGTATTCTTATATTCGGATAAGAATACTGTTGTGACAGATTTGTCGTGTGATTTTTAGCAAACCCCCAGCTATCAACGGGTTTGATTTTGCTTTTACCAACTACCGTTTGAGTTGGGCTAGCCATACTATTATCCTCAGCATAGTGAGTTGTCGAGGATTTCATTTGGGCTTAAATGCCAAACTTTTCCTCTTCCCTTTGCCTTAGCAGCTTAGGGCAGTGATGTATTCTTATATTCGGATAAGAATACTGTTGTGACAGATTTGTCGTGGGATTTTTAGCAAACCCCTAGCTATCAACGGGTTTGATTTTGCCTTTACCAACTACCGTTTGAGTTGGGCTAGCCATGCTATTATCCTCAGCATAGTGAGTTGTCGAGGATTTTATTTGGGCTTAAATGTCAAACTTTTCCTCTTCCCTTTGCCTTAGCGGCGTTGGGTGATTCATGCTTTTTACCCCCAGCATGGTGGGGTTGGCGAGAATTTTATTCTCTTCCCGTAGCCTTGTCGGCGTTGGGTAATTCATACTTACTACCTCCAGTATGGTGGGGTTGGCGAGAAATTTATTCTCTTCCCGTAGCCTTAGCGGCGTTGGGTAATTTATACTTTTTACCCCCAGTATGGTGGAGTTGGCGAGAAATTTATTCTCTTCCCGTAGCCTTGTCGGCGTAGGACAGTTCATACTTATTACTCACAGTATGATGGGGTTTGCGAGAAATTTATTCTCTTCCCGTAGCCTTGTCGGCGTTGGGTAATTTATACTTTTTACCCCCAGTATGGTGGGGTTGGCGAGAAATTTATTCTCTTCCCGTAGCCTTAGCGGCGTTGGGCAGTTCATACTTATTACCCCCAGTATGATGGGGTTGGCGAGAAATTTATTCTCTTCCCGTAGTCTTGTCGGCGTTGGGTAGTTCATACTTATTACCCCCAGCATGATGGGGTTGGCGAGAAATTTATTCTCTCTCCGTAGCCTTGTCGGCGTTGGGTAATTCATAATAATTTTTTTTTATTATGGGGGTTTAAATTAACCGCCCTGAGCTCGTTTTGGGAATTGTTGTGAGCCCAAGTGGTACTTTTAGACCACACACATTAGATGTGTCGGAGTTAGCTCTAACTCCTTTTTTGTTCAGCTTTGAGCTGAACTGCTCCAGCGTCAATCAACGCTTGAATTTTATCTTTTAAGATAAAACAATTCTTTGTAGGGTGACCTACAATCCGATGGTATAGACAGTAATTCGGATCGTTAGTCTTCCCAATTTCTTCAGGCCTCTTGCTTTCCGGCAAGTTGAGCATCTTGCGTTTGCTGAGCAGGTTGAACATAGTAGCAGTATGTTCATCCTTGAACGAGTACTGCTTTTGAAGTCTGGGTGACTTTGCTGTGTTGCTTGTAGTTGGCCATCTTTTCTTCTTCGGTGTACTTTCTACCGCCATTGCCGTTATGTCTTTCCCTTTTGAACGGAAAAAATGGAATGGAGATTCGTTTGTACCGTCTCCGGTTGCAGACTGTTGCATTTCGAGACGTCGAAGTATTTCTTCGGCCTGTTCACCCTGCTTAAGCAGATCCTTCCATGACTTGGATTCGACCGAACCCATCTTGTCTAGGATATCGGTCAACAAGTTATGTCTGCAGGTTTCCACAAGTGTATCCTGCGTCATGCCATGTGGGCATCGAACAGAAAGTTCTCGGAACCGCTCGACATAAGTTTTGACCGTTTCGCCTTCTTCTTGCTTCGCTGCTAGCAGAGATAGTATCGAGACTTGAGTATCATCTTCAAAAAATCGGGCTAGGAACTCACGTTCTACATTAGCCCATAATTTAATTGATCCCTGGGGTAGCTGCATGAACCAGGTAAATGCAGGCCCCCGTAAAGTACTCACAAATATCTTAGTCATGGTCGGATCATTCCCCATGAGATGTCCTGTCTGTGAGAGGAAGTAGAAGATGTGCTGTTGTGGCGAACCTTTACCGTCAAATGACTGAAAGTTCAACGGTTTGTATTTTGCAGGATAAGGCACGGTTTCCCATTCTATGAGATAAGGACGGACTACCCCCACCTCTTGCAGTTTCTTTCGATGAAGAAGAGCTTGTAGTTGATTCTCCATCTTCTCTATTTTCTCCACGTGAGGGTTAATGATAACCTTCACTTTCTCTTCTTCTCTTGAGTGAGGAGGCACTTCTTCATCCTCGTCCTTGCTGTCTTCATTTATTTGGAAGGGTCGTTTTCCTTTCTGCCGGCCAAAAATGGACGACGAGGATTGGTTCCTCCTAGTTTGAGCCAGCAACTCAATTAAAAATTGTTTCATTTCTTCTATGGTCTCCTCTTGCTGTTCGAGACGTTTTTCTTGTCTCTCAAGCCTTTCAGAGACTTCTTCTAGAAGCGCGCCCTCTGGTTCGATAGAAACTCCTTTTGATCCTGGAGTGATTTCCTTATCCGAAGGGTTGTTTCTAACCACCTTTTTGCCTTTATTAACCATATTTGATGAGGCAGCAGGTAGATCGGTTCCAGAGTACGCCTTTTTCACCGTCCGTATTCTTTTAGGTTCGGTGATCCGCTCAAAAACTGATCGTTTTGAATTGCACTGGCAGTTTGATAGAACAGTTGAGATCAGCTGTTCGCATTGGCAGTGAGGAACATTTTGTGAGGAGTTCTTCTTCCAATTGAGATACTCTCTCAAATCTTGAGGTATCTTCTCCTCTCTATTTGCATTTTGACGCATTTTGCGTCGCAAATTTGGTTCATAATACTGGAGAGTTTGTAATATTTCAGGGCTGAGCTCTTTTCCAGCATTAGATTGTTCTCCAACCCTTCTGCGGATTCTTCTGGAGTGCACACTAGTCTGAGTAGTTGTGTGGGCTCCGCACGCCTCTGATAGAGAGATTAAAATTCTTGGTGTATGTTGCGTGCTCATCATAGGTGTGCTCAAAGAGACATGAGGGTTGTTTTCATTGAACGTAACCCGTCGATTACATCTGCGGGATGCAACCCGCGGTTGCAACTGTGGGTTTATACCCGTGGGTTCGCTCCTGCGGGGTGCAACCCGCGGGTTGGCACCCGCGGTTGCAAGCCGCGGGATGGCACCCGCGGGTTGGCACCCGCGGTTGGCAACCGCGGGTTGCCACCCGCATTTGGCAACCGCGGGTTGCCTCCCGCGTTTGGCAATTGCGGGTTGCCACCCGCGGTTGGCAACCGCGGGTTGCCTCCCGTGGTTGCAAGTCGCGGGTTTGCACCCGTGGGGTTGCTTCCGAGGTTTTTTACCGTCCCGGATTTTTCTGTCCCGGAATTTTCTGCAAATTTTGCTGTATGATTGAGACGTGCTCGTTGAGTTTTACGCCTCAAATTTCTCTTTTGGGAGCGGGTCAGGGACTGATTTGACTTTTGGCTTGACTTTGGAACGGGCGATAACGCCTCGTAAGTTTCAACGGGCGATGACGCCTCGTAAATTTTCATAAGCGATGACGCCTTTTGATTTCCGGTGGGCGATGACGCCTCACCTTTTTTCATCGTCACCCGGCGATGACGCCTAGGCTCCGAATCAGAGGAGGAAAGAAATTCCTCATATTTTTGCTGGTCAACTTCTATGACCAGCGTCTCAACTATTGAGCCAATCGGCACCCGGTCGGACTGCGCCACCAGATTCTCTATGGTAAACAGAGAGGCTCCCACTGTGGTCGCCAGTTCTTGTATGCCCGAAAATTGCATCTTTGATTCCATTGCAAAATTGATTGATTACAAGGAAATTGAGATTACAAAAATTCTGAGGAACAAGAACGGGAATATTAATTTATTCCCTTTTTTTATGTGGGTTCGAGTGGCGGTGGAGTCTTACTGCTGCCTCCGTTGACAGTCCAACCAGGAGAAGATGGCTCTATTCCGCTTCCCAATTTTCTGAGCTCGCCCCAAATCTCCCAAAAGTCCAAGAATCCAAAAGTCCCTTCTCCAGTTAAATTCCTGTGTTTTATAAACCGAAGAAGCTCCAAATCCGGCTCAATTCTCTCCTGAAAAATCGGATCACGGATTATCAGTCCAAAAATAGGAAACAAATCAACGGGAAACAAAGAAGAAGAAAAAAATACGGAAAACAACCCGCGGGTTGGCACCTGCGGGATCGCTCCCGCAGGTGGCAACCCGGGGGATCGCTCCCGCGGGTTGGCACCCGCGGGAATCCTCCCGCGGGGCTCCCGCGGGTGTAACCCGCGGGTGTGCCCACGGCCCACTTAGCAGTTTTTCCCTTTTTTTTTTTTTTTTTTTTTTTGTTGGTATCTACAGCGTCGACTGTTGAATGTCGGCTTGTGGCTTTCCTTGCGTGCTTGCCCGTCACTTGCCGACTGTTGAATGCCAGCTTGTGGCTTTCCCCTAATTAATTCCTTATACACATTTTATTGATCCTATTAATGGAATTATGAAATATATAGAGAGAGAAATGAGCTGACAGCTCATGCAAATTACCTAAGCTGCAGCTCATTTCCGCTATTTCTAATAATTTAAAAAAAAATTAGATTATGATCTAGACCCCCTAGGGTTCACTCATATCCAATTTCTTGGGTTTCAATTTTGATTTGATCATCCATCAAGTTAACACAAAATTAACGATTTTTATTGAATAAAATATTTTGTATGCACTTGATGAAAAGGTAAATGAACTCCAAATTTTATGAAATTTAATCCGAATGAACTTAAGGAGGTAGAGATAATAATTATTAAAAAAAATTGAAAACAAATCATTGGACCATTATAGTTTTACCGCTAACTCACGTAATTTTTTCTGAGATGGTGATTCATCTACAGTAATCATATATATATATATATATATATATATAGAGAGAGAGAGAGAGAGAGAGAGAGAGAGAGAGACCAATCTTGAAGATGTCACACTTGCAAGATTCATGTCATTCTAATGGTAGCATCATTTCATTATACTTTATTGGTTTCGCGTTCAGCCTTTTTCTTTTATATATAAAACGGTCGGTAGATACATGCGCTCCATTATTTAATAAACAAAATACAGAGAGAATAAATGAATACATAAGTAAATAGAAAAGAAAAATAAAATATACAATCACCATAGAGACTAGCTGAAGAGCCTTCTTCAAGAGTCTCTCACTCCTCTTTAGGATTCAGAACCTGCGATTGTTCGCAGCATAATTTTGTTGCTTTCCTTCCATTGAATTAGTTTAAATTACAATAAAAGTGAACAAGAAAAAGAAAGAGCAAACGAGAGGATTTATAGTATATCGCTTTCTTTTACAATGTAAACGTGAGATCTGTGTGGCGATGGGATATAACTAGTTGTTTCTTTGGACGATCTGACGATGAACTCTTCTCTTGAAGATGGCGGCCGACTGTAGAACTGATCTCCTCTGGTCTTGATTCGTTCAAGGCTCTATGTGTAACTTGAACTTCTCCAAAACTCCAGAAAAAGATCCTCCAAGGCATTCTCAAGAGGGTATTTATAGCCTTGGGGTAATATGAGAATTTCTATTTAAATAGAATTTGTACTCATCAAAGATTCCAATCAAATATCTTAGTTCTGATTTAAATCTCTTGATTTAGAGTTCTGATCGAACTTAATTTGGGTATTTGGATAAACCAAAATCTTAATCTCAATCAATTTAACATTCTGGTTATCTGCTCACGCGGAGTTAATCTCGCCAAAACGCGGAGCTAAGAAACCAGAACGCGGAGCTATTGAATAGCTCCGCGTTTTCTTAAACGCGAGGCTAAAGTAGCCAAACGCGGGGCTATAGAGTTAGCTCCGCATTCTGTTGTGGAAAATCCTTTTTACTTAGAAATTTTCACTGCCAACAGAACCCCCTCCGAATAGTAAATTTTGAAATACTTTGAATTTTCAAATTGAAAATGCGGAGTTAAAAGACCAAGTTATCTTCGCGTTTTGTATATTTGTACTTTTTAGTGAGTAAATGCTCAGTAATTACTCTGATTCTCGCGCCGAATACTAAGAGGCGGGTTCTCATTTAAATAGAGTCTCTAACTTTTCTTCCTTACTTCATTCGAAGAATCCAAGAATCCAGAGTTCAGGCGACCGAGCGACTCATGTGAATGAGCGATCTTCGACCGGACTTCCTTCGATTTTCCATAGGTTTTCATCATTACAATGTCACCTAAGAAGAGTACGGTATCGCACGCCTTCTCACCATCGACGGCCGGCGTTAGCAGCGGCGGCAGCGACCGAGGGAGCAGACACAGCGGCGAACCAATTCATGTCGCACCCATTGGAAGTAAAAATCTCAACTTTTGGACTCTGTAGAACAATTTTGGAGTGTTTTGGCTCAGTTTTAACCGACCAACCATTTTTTTTTACCGGCGAGATCGCAGTTTTCTGGCCGTAAGGTTTGGAGAAGAAGGAGAAGACGGAGAAGACCTCTGGTTTTATACTACGCGAAGCTATCGCGTCATCCTCGCGTTTGAAATGCGGGGCTATTTTAACTAGCTGTCGCGTTTCAACGCGAGGCTATGAATTTTAGCTTCGCAAGTGAAATGTGAGGCTATCTCCTCAGCTGCGCGCGGAGTTATTTTTAGCTCCGCATTTTTATACTTAGAAGATTTTTCGAGTTTTGTAAAACTTTTTCTAACTCTTGATTCTTCTTTTGCAGTGGGTATTCGGACCAGATCCTTTTTGAAGAGGAGTACATGTGGCTCTACCAATCTAGGGACCTACTGATATTTCTACCCAGCATGGAGCGCAACTATCCTCTGGTCTATCTTCAAAGGCTCGCCATGCACAAATCTTTATTAGCAAAAGTAACTCTAAGGAAGCCAGAAGCACATACTTTACATCATAGTTGCAAGTTTCAAACTCTACCTCCAAAAAGTAAACTCTTGAAGGAGTTACAAGAACTCTGCGGTAGCTCATTAAGTTTTCTTGAGGATTATTTCTGTTAGATGACAATCTCTGTCGCTTTCCAAAGCGATAGAGATGATCATCTAAGGGCTTGTAGCATGTCGAATTCAACTTGTGCATCTTCATTAGGATTCTTGTAGTAGTATCTTTAGATGATCTACTAAGAACTTTAAACATATCACAGTTAACATTTGCAGAGGAGATTTTTTGCATGTGAACTAGAAAATTGAGCTTTGAAGAATCTCATCAGCGGTTAACCCAATAATTCGCAATAAATGGCAATGACTTGCGCCGACAAGCTCAACACTCCGTGGAGGAGACTCGTCGCCGAGTAATTGATGAGAGATGAATAAGTTGAGGCTTCTAGGAAATCCATAACTTTCTTTCATTCTATTCTTTTATTCTTTTTGTAATAAGAACTTGTAATAGAAGGGAGAACTTTACTGATTTTTTGAATTCTTTTGTAACTTCATTCTTTTTGATTGATGAATAAAGGAAATCTTTTGATTCTTTTATCTGTTGGCTAGAAAATTTACTTGCACAATAAATAACTTGTCATCAAAATAGTTCATTTGTTTAGGTAAAACAATCCAAGGCTCATCTGCGTAACTTAGACTGTTAATACCGAGATTATCGGGTCAGGATCACCAGATTTCAGCAGAGGCGCCTAATTGCACATGCCTAGTATTTGATTAGAGGCGATTCAAGGCTCTCATGTGTAACTTGAACTGCACATACCAAGATGATTGGGTCAGGATTATCAGATTTCGACAGAGGTGCCTAATTACACATACCTAGAGTTTGATTGGAGGTGGTTCAAGGCTCTCATGCGTAACTTGAACTGCACATATCAAGATGATCGGGTCAGGATCACCAGATTTCAGTAGAGGCGCCTAATTGCACATACCTAAGAGTTTGATTGGAGGCGGTTCAAGCCTCTCATGCGTAACTTGAACTGCACATACCAAGATGATCGGGTCAGGATCACCAGATTTCAGCAGAGGCGCCTAATTGCACATGCCTAGAGTTTGATTGGAGGTGGTTCAAGGCTCTCATGCGTAACTTGAACTGCACAAACCAAGATGATTGGGTCAGGATCACCAGATTTCGACAGAGGTGCCTAATTGCACATGCCTAGAGTTTGATTGGAGGCGGTTCAAGCCTCTCATGCGTAACTTAAAATACACATACCAAGATGATCGGGTCAGAATCACCAGATTTCGATAGAGACGCCTAATTGCACATGCCTAGTCCAAGTGCTCATGTGCGTAACTTGAACTGGTGGATGGTTATACTCCTAGGGATCTGAACCAGATGTGACAGTTACTCTGTCATCATTCTGGTTTATTTTAGGCATAGTATTTCTTCAGAAATTTGCCGTTGATCGGCATCATCATCCTATCGCCATTTTGGTAAGCGATAGGCTCCACTAGAGTATACTGTCTCCACAATAAACGGTCCTTCCCACTTGGGTTCGAATTTACCCTTAGTCTTATGGGTTAGAATCATTGGCCTTTTAATAATCAGGACCAAGTCTCCTTATTTAAAGTTCCTTGGTTTAACGTTCTTATTGAACGTTTGGGAGATTCGGGCTTGATACAACTCAATTTGTTGTTGAGCCCTGAGACGTTTTTCATCTAACGCCTCTAGTTCTTGCAATTTTTGTTGATGGCGCTCTTCTGTCGTCATCTTTGTGGCTAAGGCCACTCTTAACGATGGTATCTGGATTTCGAGAGGCAAGACGACCTCACTTCCATAAACCAAGGAGAATGGGGTAGCTTTTGTTGGAGTGCGAATGGTAGTGCGATAAGCCTACAAGCACTCTCCTAGCTTTTCATCCCAGTCTCGTTTGTTGGAAGAGACAAACTTCCGAAGGAATTTAATGACGTCTTGTTGAAAGCTTCGGCTAATCCATTTGCCCCGGGGTTGTATGGCATTAAAGCAATATCTTTGATTCTGAACTTATCACAGAATCTTGAGAATCCCTGGCTGATGAATTGCGGTCCATTATCATGAATGATCTTTCGGGGGATGCCAAAACGGTAAATGACATGATACTTAATGAACTTAATCATATCTGTCGTTTTCACATTTCTCATGGGTACGGCTTCGACCCATCTTGAAAAATAATCGGTTATTGCAAGAATAAACCAATGTCCTCTGGATGACGGGGGAGTTATTGGCCCCACAATATCCATTCCCCATGCTTCAAATGGCCAACTAGTAATAATATTGTGCAAATATTCTGGGGGTTGATGAATAAAATTGGCATGTACTTGGCACGCATGACACCGTTTAGTGTATGTCATTGCCTTTGTAATCATCTTCGGCCAGTAGTATCCCAGCCTTCTTATGCAGTCTCCGAGTTTAGGACCGGGCTGATGAGCTCCACACACTCCATCATGCGTTTCTCTCAGCACTTCATCAGCTTTCGCTTTTGATATGCAGCGTAGCAGGAGACCATCACTTGACTTTCTGTATAGAGTCTGAAGCGTGTGATCGTAATAAAATCTCGGGGCCTTCCTCCTTATCGAGGCGGCTTCTTTTGGATCCTCTGGCAGTATCCCATATAAGGCATAATGTATAAATGGAAATCGCCAATCACGGGGTTCCAGAGTTAAGCATGTCTGGCACACCTTTTTGGTTTGGAATACCGTATCTGGATGGAGGAGTTCTCTGCTACAAATAGTGATGCTTTTAGCTTCACCTGGCAGAATCGCCAATGTTGCAGCTAGTGCGGCAAGAGCATCTGCATAGACGTTCTCATTTCGAGATATATGATAAATGTAAAACTGTTCAAAATATCCTGCTAGCTCAATGGCTAGCTGATGATAGGGGATGAAGGCTTCATGTCTGACTCCATACTCACCCGTCATTTGGTTGACGATGAGCTTAGAGTCTCTATATGCCTCTAGCTGGTTCACCCTCAGTTGCAGAGCCATTTTTAAGTCAATAATGAGCGCGTTGTATTCCGCCACATTGTTCGTACACGGCTCTGTTAATGAGTAACCGTTAGGCAGTATGTGTTTATGTTGGGATATCAGCACAACCCCCACTCCAGCAGCGAACCGTCTGGCAGCACCATCAAAGAACATCTGCCATGGCTGTTCTTTACTAGTTGTGTTCACCTCCAACGTCTGTTTAGAGTTAGATCAAATTGGATGGTCTGCAAGGAAATCGGCGATTGCTTGTCCCTTCATTGCCTTTTGAGGAACGAAGTGTATATCATATGGTGATAGCAATAATGTCCATTTCGCCAATCGGCCATTTAAGGATCCCGATTTTGTCATCAAGAATTTCAAGGGGTTAACTTGTGATATGACATGAATTGTTTACCTTGAAAGGTAGTATCGCATTTTCTAAACAGCGAACGCTAGGGCTAAACATTCTTTTTCAATCGGGGTATACCGACGCTCGGTCCGATCATTACTCTGCTTAAGTAATAAAGGGCATATTCATGGCGGTGTTCATTATATTGAGCAAGTAATGCTCTTAAAGCATCATTCATGGCCCTTACGTATATAAGAAATGGCTGCCTAGGGACCGATGCCATAAGAACAGGAGGCTTCGTGAGATATTCTTTGAGATCGTCAAATGCCTGTTGACATGCCTCATCCCATACGAAAGAAACCCCCTTTTTCATAAGTTTGGAGAATGACTGGCATCGTCCAGATAGGTTAAAAATAAAGCGCCAGATATAAGCGAGCTTTCCTTGTAACCCCCTTAACTCTTTAATATTGCAGGGAGGCGGCATCTCATTGATCGCTTTTACTTTCTCAAGATCAAGGAAAATTCCCTTTGAGGTGACTACGAATCCAAGAAATTTTCCGCTGGACACCCCCATGAAAGACTTAGCGGGATTCATCTTCAAGTGATGTTTCCGCATAAGATCGAATACCGTTCTTAAATCATGAAGACGATCCTCTTTGTTTTTACTTTTGACCGCCAAATCATCTACGTAATACTCTACCGTTTTGCGCAGGTGTTCTTTAAATAAGTGGCACCGGCGTTCTTTAATCCAAAAGACATTACCGTATAACAGTATACCCCCAGCGACGTTCTGAAAGTTGTATGTTTTTCATCATCCGGGTACATTTTAATCTGGTTATAGCCTGAGAAGCCATCCATAAAGGACATCCTCTCATAACCGCAAGTGTTGTCAATCATCACATCGGTGATTGGGAATGGAAATTCATCCTTAGGGCATGCAGAATTTAGATCACGAAAGTCGATGCATATCCTGATTTTGCCGTTCTTCTTACGAATCCGCACTATGTTAGCCACCCAATCAAGATGTTGCTCTTCATGGATGAATCCAGATTTTATAACCTTGTTAACCTCAGCAACTATTGCCTCCATCAACTCCGGTCAAAAACGCCTTTACTGTTGCTTTACTGGCTTGGCATCTTCTTTGATATTTAGCCGGTGTGTGGCAATCTGACGATCAAGACTGGGCATATCTTCATAGTTCCATGCGAACACATCTATATACTCCTTGATAAGAGATATAAGTTCCTTCTTTTCTAAGGGAGTTAGCGTGTCGCTTATAAAGATGGGTTTCGGGTTCTCGTCCGTTCCCATGTTGACTTGTACCAATTTATTTTCTGTGGGCACGCTGTTCAAAGCGGACATCCCAAAGAGTGTCCATGTGTTTAGCCCAGGAATCATCTTGAATATCAATTGGTTCCTCGTCGCTTTCTGGTGCGGCTAAAACCATATTTAGCGTTAAAGATTGAAACCAAGCGTCGGTACTTTGATCCGAGTCATGATCAAGTGGATGTAAATCCTCATTGGCCGAAGAGCTTTCTTCGTATTTGTGTGATGATGAGGGAGGAGTAGATACATAGCCCAACCCCTGCGAGTCTTTTGATAATAGTCTGGGCTCTTTTCTCTCGGGTCTAAACGAAGGTATGAGATTTCGTCGCCCTTTTCCAAAGTTTAATCCCGGTTTCTGGGTAAAATTATAACCCATCCTTTCCATCATTTGTCGGGATTTCTGTTCATATAAGTAAAATTGATGTGATAATTGTTCATCACTTTCACTGGTTTGTTTTTGTCGAGGTGACGTAATTACTTTGCCGAACATGATCGGCCTTTGGGACCCCTGTCGAGGAGGCACTTCAAAGAAGTGATCTTGTCCCTTAGTTATTTTTGATTGAGAGGGGAGGGATGACTTGAGTGGAAAATGGTATTCCGCCAGAACTTCAAGTTCGGACAGACCATCCACTTCGGTGGAAGTACAAGAAGGTTCAGACTCTGTAATTACAGCAGGCTCGTAGATTAACTTTATATTTTCATTGACAATCCACTCATCCTCTACTATATCAGCTACATTATTGTCAAAATTCAAATTAAAATCTATGTGATGATTGATTTTATAATCACCCCCATCGTTATCTTCGGGAGGCTCGTACTCAGTATCCGCCTCGTTGCCGCTTTTGTCAAGCTTTTGAGGCTTACTGAGGTTATCGTTGGAGACTTCGTGGGCTAGTTTGTAGAGCATACCATCTGTGAAATAGTTTTCCAGCCCTTTAAATGGTTGCATATCTGCGACTAGTGTCCGGGCTTCTCCTTATTCATTACAGTATTTCATACACTGGTGGAGAGTCGACGGGACTATCATATAGGCGTGGATCCAAGGTCGTCCCAGTAAAATATTGTAGGAAGTATCTACATTAATGACGTAGCATGTGACCTTCGTCCTCAGGTCCCCGATTTGACATCGGAGTCGGATCTTTCCAAGGGGACTACTATCATTGGCATTAAACCCATATATTGTAGTATTAGTTGGTGTCAGGCGATAGGAGAAATTCCTAATAGCTGTATCAACCTTCTGGGAATGACGTTTAGTGCAGACCCTGGATCAATCTGGATGCGATCCACCTTCGTGGATCCAACATATCCGGTGAAATATAAAGGTCTGTTGTGCTTTATATTTCTTACCTGCATATCTTCTGGAGAGAAAGTAATCCGATGGACCTGCCTCCTCACTTGATGACAGCGGGGGCAAGAGTCCGGTTCTTGATCAGCCGGCTTGACAATCTGAGCTAGGAATGACTCAAAGTCTGCCAGGGCTTCTCTCAACGCCTCGCGAGTTGATTTCGATAATCGTAACAACTCGTACAGCGTGACTCGAGCTGGAATATTAGCCAGCTGAGCTATTATGTCAAATTTGAAGGTAGCGTCCCTAACTCCTTCATCTTTTCCAGGATTTTTCTGGAAACGAAGCCCTTTCTGCTTTGCAGGCTTTGCGAGTTCTCCGTATATACTTTTCGGGTCTACTCTGGTGTAGTCCTTAAGATATGTTTTACCCGATCGAGTGCCGGAAAGACCTGCCTCATCCTGATGAGTGGCCATGATTTTGGGGTCTCCTTCAGAGTCTGTAAATGCCCCTGCAATCATATATTCATCTTTTATTTTTGCGGATAGTCCACTTCTTTTTTTGACCCCCTGCAGTAGTCTACTGTTCATCCTGTAGTAAATCAGGGTGGACCCACATGACTTCCGCCTTTTGAGTTGTTACGGGGACAAGTCCTTCTTGTGCTTTATTATGCGGGTCATGGTTTTTTATAACCAGCTTCCCATTTGGTATTGGGGTTACCCCCGCGAGGAACTCATTGGTTCCAACCACTAGGGTTGCCATATTGGCAGTGACCTTCTTTTGTTCCTCTTTTAGTGTTAGAACTTCAGCTTCTATTAGTGCTTGGATTCTGTTCTTCAAGGGTAAAAATCCCTAGTAGGGTGTCCGACATTTCTGTGGTAGAGACAATAGTTGGGGTCGTTGGTTTTACCAGCGTCCTCCGGTTTTCTGTTCTCCGAGAGCTTCAACATTCCCTTCGTAAGGAGTAGATGAAAAAGTGTAGGTGTTCGCTCTGCCTTGAAGGTATAGGTCCTTTCTTGTTGGGGCCTATTTTGTCTCGTGCCCTTCTAATTTTGGGGCTTTGGGTTTGGAAGATTTGTCTTATGTGGAGCTGCCTCTGATGTCATTGCTGCTTTCCCTTTATTCTTATTATTATTTTGGGTGTACGGCATATTATTTCCGGTATTTCTCGATCCACGAGACTCTTCAACTCGACGGATCAAGTTCTCGGCTTGCTCTCCGTATTTGAGCAAATCTCTCCATATCTTAGACTCTACGACCCCCCATTTTTAGGAGCACGTTAGTTTTAAGATTATGTCGACATGTCTCTACTAGAGTTTCCTAGACCATTCCGTATTTGCAATGCACGGACTTCTCCCGGAACCTTTCTATGAAGTCTTTTATTGTTTCTTATTCCCCTTGTTTAGTCGCAAGGAGGGAATGAACCGTAATTTCGGTATCATCCTCAAAGAAACGTGAAAGAAATAATTTTTCAACATCAAACCAGGTATTAATAGTACCTGGGGGCAACTACATAAACCAAGTGAAGGCAGGCCCTCGCAAAGTACTTGAGAATAACTTGATCATTACTGAGTCATTGCCCATTAAATGCCCTGCTTGGGACAAGAAGTAGTAAATATGTTGACTGGGAGATCCTTTCCCGTCATACGGCTCCAATTTGAGCGATTTATATTTTTCAGGGTATGGTGCCAAATCCTATTCAGGCGGATATGATCTTGAGACCCATGATTCTTTCAACTCGTTGTTCATTAATACTTCGAGTTGACTTTGTAACTTTTCTATTTTCTCTTCATGTAGATCATGAAAAGAATACTTATCCTCATTCTCATGCGTCGAGTGGGTTTTTTCTTCTTTATCTTCTTCGTTCATTTTATTGAACGGAGTTTCTTTTCCCTTTTTTATGTTATCCTCGACGATTTTTTGGGTATTCTCGACCACTTTTGAGAGCATCATTTTAAGATCCTCGATTGTCTTTTGTTGCTCTCGAATCATTTGTTCTTGAGCTTCAAATCTCTGGTCAATATCGTCAGATCTATTTATCATATATGATGCTAACTTTAATTTAGATGATGCTAAAGAACGAGGAGAGGCTATGGCCGAATTATCACTATCGTCATCATAAGAACCTTTCACGAGTTTCTTATAATTTCGGGCCGGGATAGCGCCTGACTTAAGCCGGGTAAAATGATTAGGTTCTTCATCACTTGATTCTGAATCACCATTCTTTTTTATGATTTTCTTACCCTTACCGACTATGTTGGAAGTTGCAACTCTCCATTCTTTTCGGTGAGGAGCTTTTGTTTTCTTAGCAGGGTTTTTGTCCGACTTATTTAATCGGTCGATGTTCTTGCTGCAGCAACAATTAATGATTATAGCGGATACCGCTGTTATAAGCTGTTGGCAGTGACAAGTCGGTTCAGATTGAACTTGTTCTATACTTTTCTTTTTAGTTAAGTACTCCCTGAGATCAGTGACTTTAGACATGGAATTGTGGACCCATTCAACTGTTGAGAGGGTCCAGGAACCCACTGAAGCTTCTTGAGATTACTGGAATCCAGTTCTGGTCCATTAGTGCGACGATCAGCCCTGATTTGGTATTCAGGTTGATTTATGCGGAGCTGAGAGATAGCTTCGCATTTTGGGACACGGAGCTGAGAATTAGCTTCGCGTTTTGTGTCGTGGGGCTGAGAAATAGCTCCATGTTTTGCTATGCTAGCCTATCGTTTTACGCTGGCTTGGCGTTCCTGCAGAAATTTGTCTTCCGGAATCTTAGCCTCGCGTGGAAGAAAATTCTTACACGCTGGCTTACTCTTGCGATTAACGCAAGTCACAACTTTGCGTTTAGCGCGATTTTTGCGATTAACGACAATTTGCCAATCATCTTCGCGATTTACGCGGAGCTGAGGAATCTTGCATTTATCGCAAGTACTACTAGCTTCGCGTTTATCGCTAAGCTCGGTATTAGACTCGCGTGGAGAATCACACGCCGGTTTAAAGGAAATTTTATTCTCGCGTTTATCGCGAGTGTCAAAAATCTTGCGTTTATAGCAAGTTGAACTGGCTTCGCGTTTATCGCTAAGTCCAGTGATAGCCTCGCGTGGAGAATCACACGCTAGTTTTAAGAAAATTTTATCCTCGCATTTATCGCGAGTGTCAAAAATCTTGCGTTTATCACAAGTTGAACTGGTTTCGCATTTATCGCTAAGTCCAGTAATAACCTCGCGTGGAGAATCACATGCTGGCTTGTTCTTGCGATTAACGCAAGTTATACCTTCGCGTTTAACGCGATACTGACTGGTCTTGCGGTTAACGCGAGCCAGTTTGCAAGGGATCATAGCCTCGCATTCAATAAAGTTAGTCTCACGTTCAATGCAGGCTTTAAGGGCCTTTTGTCTAGCTCTCCGATTCCTATTTCGGAGTTGGGTTCTGGTCAATCCAGTTCCCATGCCTTCTTCGGCAGTAGAGAGGTCGTCCTCTATTAGGATTTCCTGCCCAAACAACGGCTCTATGGTCGCGGTCTTTAAGGATCCCCATTCATCAGTGGATACCTTTTTACCTGTTCCTCGGGTATTGGAGCGCACGCGATGATAGTGTCGCGTTTCGTTCAGGTTACCTGATTCAGAGGAGAGATACTCCTCATACTTCTGCTGGTCGATTTCAACGACTAGCATATCTACGTCGGATCTGATCCTCTCGACGTCAGATTGCATCATGATCTCTTTTTAGGTGAAAGAGACTTCTCCCACTGTGGTCGCCAGTTTGTTCGCAGTAGAATTTCATTGCTTTCTTTCCATTGAATTAACTTAAATTACAACGAAAGTGAATAAGAAAAAGAAAGAATAAATGGGAGGATTTATAGTATATCGCTCTCTTTTACAATGTAAACGTGGGATCTGTGTGGCGATGGGATCTAACTAGTAGTTCTTTTGGACGATCTGACGACGAACTCTTCTCTTGAAGATGGCGACTGACTGTAGAACTGATCTCTTCTGGTCTTGATTCGTTCAAGGCTCTATGCGTAACTTGAACTTCTCCAAAACTCCAGAAAAAGATCCTCCAAGGCTTCCTCAAGAGGGTATTTATAGCCTTGGGGTAATATGAGAGTTTCTATCTAAATAGAATTTGTACTCATTAAGAATTCCAATCAAATATTTTAGTTCTGATTTAAATCTCTTGATTTAGAGTTCTGATTGGACATTATTTGGGTATTTGGATAAGTCCAAATCTTAATCTCAATCAATTTAAGATTCTGGTTATCTGCTCACGCGGAGTTAATCTCGCCAAAATGCGGAGCTAAGGAACCAGAATGCGGAGCTATTGAAAACTCCGTGTTTTCTTAAACGCGAGGCTAAAGTAGCCAAACGCGGGACTATAGAGTTAGCTCCGCGTTCTGTTGTGGAAAATCCTTTTTACTTAGAAATTTTCACTGCCAACAACGATTATGGCTCTTCCTCCGTAGAACTATCCGGATCAATAGTGAAGAACCATTTGATTCAAAGTTTTGAATTAAAAAATTTTATTTTATTTTAATTTAAAATTTTAAATAGGAGGGATCAGGAACTATCCTTGGGCATACTCATTCTCATTCCTAATTTACCCGGGATTTGTGCTTGATCTTATAGATTATATTAACATTTTTAAACGTAAAGTAACTCATATGCCAAAAGTGTGGAAGAATAATAAAAGTTATATATGTGTATATATGTTTTTTGTGTGTGTATATAATATAGTTAGTAAGTGAATTGAAACAAATCCAACGATTTAAAATTAATTTAAAAACTTCACTTCAAAGGCACTAGTCTTTAATTTAAAAACCAGTCCATGTACATTGGCTTAATTTCAAGATCTAATTGAATTGATAAAACTAAGAACTGACAGAGAGAATGAAAAATAACTTTGTGTTCTGAGGTGTGTATTAAATGTTACAATGGCCATCTTTTTATAGACGAAGGAGACGACTATAAAAGATAAAGACAATAGAATATATAATTTGATCATAATTGTGTATAATCCTAAGTTAACATAATCAGCCTAATTAGATATATTTGACAAATATACTAATTTAGAAAAATATTCTGAGACATATTAATAAATTAGAGGATTTATTAAATATACTAATTTAGAAAAATATTTTAAATTAGTGAGATATTCTAATATGAATTAACTTAAAACTAGTTTTTTGATCTTCTACAAGTTTATTTCGGGGTTTTTGCGAATGGTGATGGGGTATGTCTTGTGATTGATGTAGATGTCGTAGTTACAACTTTTCAAAGAAGCGATTTTGATACTGAAAGTTATTGACAAAACATTATACAAACATGACAATATTTCTCTTTCACACAGCTGAATCGGTCCAATATCATCCCACGCAACATGTTATGTTCTGCACCGACACTTCTTCATGAAAATATCTGACAACGACTCGATGCACTAGTTTATATTTGTCATTGATTTTCTTTTTACTTGTTCTACCTCAACATACAATATAGGTATTAAGTTTGAAATTGTTTATATATTTAGGACATGGTTTGGCTTAGAACTTAATCTCAATGCCAAACACTAACAAACTATTCAAAGGATAATAATTGTGAGTACAATCTTAGATACAAAGGCAAAATTATATATATAGATATGATGCATGTTTACTTAGAGTTGGATGAATTTAAAGCATTAGCTAAAACTAATCTTGATCCTAGCCTTGATATATCAATGATGAGAGAGATAATACAACTATAATCATGCACAAGAATAATTAATTAATTGAACATATGGAATGTGATATATTTTTTTGTATGATGAGATGCATTCTTGCATAATGATGATGATTTAGGTAAGGTACCAAATCCTTCATCTAATTGTTCATTATTCTTTGAATATAAAGTAATGTTTTAATGTTTTATAATTTAATAGATAATGCCATGTATTATTTCAGATTTGACAGAAATACTATAAATTCTTGTTTTTAGTTATATATGTGTAAATAAGTTTTTTCTCCAATCCAACATACATGCTTTTTTTTTTTTTTTTGGTTAATTGCACTGAGATTCCCTGTATTATATATATAGTGTAATTTATTACCCCTTATGTTTAAAACTCTCAGTTTAACCCTGAACTCCTAATATCGTAAGTTAACATTTTGCTACTATCACCCTTGTTTAACTTAAAATATATATTTTTTATAAAATTCCCAAATGACTCTCCTCTCACTGATTAAGAACTCACCAAAACATATACAGAGGAGGGTCATTTAGAAATTTTATAAAACAAAATACAGTTTAAATTAAATAAAGATAAGTTTAGCAAAATATTAATTAACAACGTTAGGAGTGCAGGACTAAACTGAGAGTTTAAAACTTAACAAGTAATAAGTTACACTAACCTTTTAGTACAAGGAGACTTACTATAAGTAATCCTTTTTTTTTTCCAAAACCTTACAAAATAAAAGGGTATCAAACGTTCATAGTTTTGAAGTTCCCAAAATTATGCTAAAATTCCAAATTTGTGGTGAGGATTAAACGAAACTCTCTGATCTATTTTGAAGTCCATATTACTATACTATCTCCGAAATTGTGATGAGTATTGAGAGAAATTATTTGGTATTCTAATACATAGTATATAACTAGTCCATTGCCCGGAAAGTACTGCACAGGCTCAAAAGTTGTAGAGGGGAAACTTGGGAGAGAACTATATATATATATATATATATATATATATATATATATATATAAACATTAAGTAAACCATAAACAATTTACATATCAGTTAGGAGACCATCTTTAAATGGCATTAAAATAATGTGGGTAACGTATCAGTTAAGTGAAATGAAAGAGAGACCCCCAAAAATTGTGGTTACAAAGGAAAACATAAACAATAAGTAAATAAATAAAAAAAACCACCCACTATTAATTAATAATTTACGAAAAAAAGGAAAGAAATTAAATTATTGACGGCACCCATGCTAACCGCCCCGCACCCCCCAACCAGCACTTTGCAGATCACCTAAAAGTCATCAAACAGTTCATATAACGAATGAGAGAATGACACGTAGATGACCATTTTAGCATGCTCACCCCTCCATAAAAATGATTTTACAGTTTGATTACTCAATCATTTTTTTTGAGATTAAATTATTCAGAACTAAGCTTGCGTAGCACCAAACCATTTTGTCAAAAAAGTAGGCATTCTTATTTGTTATATATATATCCCTAAGAAATAAAATATGCTAAAGTTAACATTCTGAAGGGTCTACGTGAAAAATACCCCAACATTAGTATTGGGAGTTTCTAAAGAAGCACACTTCTTTTTTCTGATGAGTGACCACACCCTCTCTTTTTTTAAAGTGAGCACACCATTCATCTCAAAAAAACCCTCTCTAACTCTCCTCATCACCCCTCTCCCCTCCCACCCATGTTTTCTCTGCCATGAGCACTCACTCTCTCACACCTCTCTGTCTTTCCATTTCCTTCTGCTCTGTCATTGATCGTCACCGACTGTTCGTCGCTGTGCCTTTCGATTTTCGATTTTAGGTTTCAATTTTAATTTTTTGGGTAAACTTACATGTCACGTTGGGTGAGAAAAAGAGAGGAAGGGATGTTGAAGACATGGGATATTTCCGTCAAAAAAAAGTCGATAGCAAACTTATAATATTAACAAAGTTTTTAAGTGTGCTCACAATAAAAGAGTGGCCAATAAAAGAGTGGCATGCTCCTTTGGAAATTCCCATATTAATATTAACTAATTAAGATTAGCAACCCAATACCAAAAAAAACCTCCCTATTACTAATTCAAACGTTTTCTAAACTAAAAACTTGTAATTTTCTAAATTAAAAAAAATTAATATCTCAATCTTTGTCTCTTATCCATTGAAATAGAGAGCAATCTGGCCTATGTCCTCGCTCCTCCTAAAAATTCTCCGACACCCAAAAAAAAAGGTCTAAAGAGTCGTCTTCTTCGTTGGTTCCTTTCTTAGATTTTTGCTCCATTTTTTTTTTATTTTTTAAGATTTTATTGCATTGATCTTTTCTTCGTCTTTGTCTTGTTAGTGGGCGGCCACCAACAAGGCGACTCGGTCTCTCTCAATCTCAAAATCTCTCTTATTTCTTCTCATTTCTGAGATTTTTGCCAACATTTTGCGATCAAAATCTCGTCTTTTCAAACTTTTTCATCAATTTTTTCCGATTCTCCATCTGGGTTCTCTCCGTTTTAGATCCATATCATCCTTTTTTTTTTTTTTTTTCAATCAAAATCCAATCTTTTTTCATGTCCAAAAGCTTCTCTTTTCCCTAAAAAGATTCAAGCTCAGAGAATGTCGTCCAGATCCCAAAGAAGACTGTAATCTTCTTCTTCTTCAATTTGTGAAAAGAAAAAAAAAAGATTTTTTTTTTTCATCTATAAATGGGCTGCACAAACTCGAGGGAGGCTCGCCGGGACCGGCGGCGGAGCCCGGCGGCGGCGTACTACCGCAGCCGGTCGATGCCGGTCCCCTCCTCCGTCGGCAGCTCCTCCCGCAGGGTCAGCGACAGCAATCGCCACATCGTCGCCCTCACCTCCTCCACCCTCGGCTCCCTCCGCCTCGACGACGACGACGACGGAGACGAGCTCATGATGAAGGTCACCAACGACGTCGGCAAAGATCCCAACGCCAAGTCTTGGTCGGAGATGATCGAGAGCAGGATTCCCAAAACTCCCGCCAAAACCCCGCCGGAGCCCGAGACGATCAATGCCTGGGAGCTGATGGCCGGCCTCGAGGAGTCCGAGTCTGAGGCCGGGGCCGAGAGATCGTCGGAGATAGTATCGGACTTCGACCCCGATGTAATGTCGAACTGCCGAAAGGCCCTCGACCAGCTCTCGCCGCAGCACCAGAGCCTCCTCCGACAGTCTCCAGAGCCCATAGAGACCAGGTTTGCGGGGATCGTGAAGGCGAGGGTCACGGCTTTCCAGCAGAAGATCGATGCGAAGAGAGGGAGGAGGTGCCCGCCGGGCGGTGAGGTGAGGGTGGTGGTGTACTACACGAGCCTCCGGGGAGTTCGGAGGACGTACGAGGACTGCTGGGCGGCGAGGGCGATACTGCAGGGGTACGGCGTGAGGGTCGACGAGCGGGACGTGTCGATGCATGCAGGGTTCAAGAATGAGCTTGAGGAGGTCCTGGGCGGCCGGGGGGGAGGCGGCCGGCTGCCGAGAGTTTTTGCGGACGGGGTGTGTTTGGGAGGGGCGGAGGAGATAAGGCAAATGCACGAGGCCGGAGAGCTGGCGGAGGCGCTGAAGGGGTGCGAGGCGGCGGCGGCGGTGGTGGTGGGCAAGGGAGGAGGTTGTGAGGGTTGCGGGGGAGTGCGGTTCGTGCCGTGCGAGAAGTGTTGGGGGAGCTGCAAGGTGTTTGTTGAGGAGGAGGAGGAGGAGGTCGGCTGGGGTGGTTTCCGACGATGCCCCGATTGCAATGAGAATGGATTGGTAAAGTGTCCATTTTGTTGGTGAGAACGTTTTTTTGCTTTCAATATGTTGTTTGTTTTTTTGATGAATTTTTGATGGATTTTTATCAGAGTTTGTATATTGGAGAGGAGATGATATAATTTAAATTTTTGTTTTTTTGTTTTTTTGTTTTTGGTTTCATTGTACTTGAGATTGTTGATGAATAGATGAGTGAAATAATAATATTATTAAGTGTAAAATTTTGTTGAAATTATGGGAATTGCATTTGGTCTTCCGAGATTGAAGATACTATCACACTTGAGTTTGATCCAATTTGTAGTGCAATTTCATGATTTTTGATGTACAAAGATTCTTTTATTGATATTAGATTGGATCGTATGATTGTTGCAAATAGGGGTGAGCAAGCCCGGACGAAACCAATTTTAATAAGCAAAACCAAATCAAACTAAATCAACTAAATTATTTATATATATATATATATATATATATATATATATATATATATATATATATATATATATATATATATATATATATATATATATATATATATAATTATATAATTATATATATAAGATAATAAATTCAATACTAATTAAATACGTTGAAGAGATATACTTACTGATATACTTACTAAAATGATTAAAATTATAATTTTAAACAAGTTTATTCAGAATTCAATTCCTAAACCAATTGGCAAAAAATGACCAAAACTGATCCATAGTTTCCCTTGCAAATTTTACCTTAGATGTTCGGATACCATTCTAACACTTCTTTTTGTATGAAATTATTTTTAGTGTGTTAGGAGTTTATATATGAATATAATCCGATATCGAATTTAAATATGTTAAGGAGTTCATATGCAAGCATAATACTATATCGGATAGAACAAGAAAAATTCATGAGTTTAAATATAAAATTAGAGCTTTTACCTATAACTTAAGATTTTGGATCAAATTGGTACTCGGCTTGTACTCCCCAACAAAATAGAAAATTAGGTTTACTATTTTTCGATTAGATTGGATCTCATCGTGCTTCTAAAAAAGCCCAACTTTTCTCCCCAACATAATTTAGGTTGCATATTGGAGAATTACTAGATGAGTTTTATGTTTTTCTTAGTGAGCCCAAAATTTAGAGCAAAAATAATTCTCCTCTTCTAACTTCTAACTTTTGGGGGCTCACTAAGGAAAAACATGGGAAGCATTTAGTAATTCTCTACATATTGATATGTATATGATGCATTTTGCTTAGACTTGAAAAGTATCTCCATGTGCTCTTCATTTTCTTTTTTCGTTCTTTTTGCTAAGATCCTTGTGCTCATGCCTTTGTTGTGATCTTCCCCTTTGTTTACTCCCATCTCATGGGGTACATCATTCTTTGCTCATGGATGTCCTAAAGATAAAAAAAAGGCAAGCATTTTTTTTTTTTTCCCCCCTAAACTCAGATCACTCTATTATATTACACCTTGTTGAATTGCCCAAACTGATTGCCCTTAGCTTATCAACTGTAGCAAGGAAAAAAAGTATTACGATTGCAAAAAAGATAAAAAAAATAAAAAAAAAAACTTAATGGAAAGTCAAGAGTTTATTCTAGACGTCATACAGAATAAGTTGAGATGGAGATGCCTCCATGTTATGTCGCCAGACTCAGTTTGCAAATTTCTCTCCTCTTGTTCTTGTCCTCTAATCTTCTGTCTCCTTCAGTTAGCTGTATGTGGTCACTTTCTCTTCAAATAAACTTCCCTACAGCCCAACCATTTGTTTGCCGTCTCACTTTTCTTGACTATTCATTGCTAAAATGATAATGACTGGATTCATCTCTTCGCGCCAAGTCCTCTTCATTTTATCAGTGTGAATCCTGTTTGTTTTCTCTATCTACAAGAAAATTGAGCTGAGATTCTTATGAATTTTGTCAACTATGTTGGTTTTACACGGTTTCTAATGAAAGCGAGAGATTGTATTGTGCTCGTAATCCGATCCATTTTAATCCTAAAGTCATATGATATGGCTCGAAATTGTGAGAGCATGGTGGGTTCTAAACACAAAACCGAAAGCCAAGCTGACGCAAAAACTTAAACTAATAAGCAGATGCCCTAATTTTATATTTAAACACATGAACTTTTGTTGTTCTATCAGATATGAGACTATACTCACATATAAACTCTAATAGAAACTTTCTAGAACATAATCCCACCCATTTACCACTGAGTCAGATCTCAATATCCATTGCACTGTTTTTTTGCAGCTATGGAGCTGCTGTGTGAAGTCTCAACAGACCAGATCGGAGAGAAACACTAAAAGCGATCAACAGAGGAAAGAGATAAAACAACAACCAAGCCTTTTATTAACCCAAGTTCTTGAAGTAGGCTATATAAACCAAAAGAGAATCATCGTCAGTCAGATAATCCTTCTCCCCTCACTCCTATCAGTTTTGTCTCAACAGCACTACCTTTTGTATCTGTAGAACCACTGCCTTCACTTCTTGCAGATCAATCTAGCATGCCATATTCAAAATGGTTGGATTCCTACTCGGCATAGTAACATCACAATACTGTCTTGTTCTAATCGTTCCAATCACTGGCAGTCGATCAATTCCTTGCAATTATGAGGTAAGTTCTAATTGGGTTATATTTGTCGTTGAAGTCGTCATCCAACTGATCTTTCAATAGCTGTTGCCCCCCTTGGAATAACTTGGTACTCCTTGAATATGTGTACGCATATGAACCCTGGCAGTCATGGCAGATGCCAATCACCATCATTAGTTGCTTGGAATGAGAATTGGTGGTCCACAGGAGAGTCCTATTCAAATTTTTGAACTAAAGAAATGAAATGAATTTTCATTTTTAATTCAAATTTTTGAATTGAACGGACTAAAAATTGGCCCTTGCATCCGTCCATTCTCATTCCTACTTTTTTCTTTCGTTGTGTAGACTAGTAAGGAAGATAACCCCCACAGGTTCGTAAGACTTGTATCAATTCCATTCTTCTAATATTCTCGGCATTACCCCATTTGCAGGTTTATTACGCAGAAAGATACTTAATGGACTATACAAAGTGCACTCAAAGCAGACTCGAGAGTATAATATTAACTGTCCTGTCCTGCCCCGTGCTTTGCACATGGGTTTATTTTTAAAAAAGAGTATCCATATATCTCTTTCTTAAGTCCAGTTGGTATAGTCCAAATAGCCGGACTCTTGAGTCAAACCAACCTTCAAGGTAAAGTGTATAAATGACCTCATCCTAAGTTTGGGAATCCTCAAATATCATTCATCTATTTGTGAATTTAACACTATCACTTGCAGTAGCATGCTCAAATCTACATACTGTGCACACGCGCACAAGTTCATTCTTTACCTCGGATTGTAATTTAAAAATATAGAAAAAAAAAAAGATGGAAACATCAGTTAATACAATGATTTAGTATTATGTGAATGCAGTCTATTTACTCGTGGTTTATACATGTGCCTCAGAGTTAAATGTGATTTCCTACAGCAAACTTATCATTTCCCCCCTTTTTCTAGACACTTTCCCAATTTTAGCAGAATGTCGAGCTGTTTCGAATTATGACCTCTCTTTTCCATAGTTTCCGACACGGACATCTACACTAATTATAAGAGGGTTGACATGATCTTGACAATAAGCTATGTTTTAGTAAGGTGCTTGTGTTAACAGCCGGTCATGTTAATTGCAACCATTTCATGTGCTCAAAAATGAATAAATATAATGATACCTCGTACTGTACGAGTCGTACAGGCGCGTGTAGTTGCCCAAGCTTATTTCATCTCTCTGTTTTTGGAGCCTGGATGCACTCGGTGACCATCCTCTTACAGAGATGCTGCACATTGTAAAGCACAATATTTGATTAACATATAATCATAACAAGGCATTTTCTATAATAATAATCCAAAAAACAACTAAAATATAGGAATAAGAAAAACCTGACACATTGTATCACTCAGTAAAGCAAGCATTAGTCTGTTATAAGCCTTACACTCCTCTGTGTTCCTACACATATGCCGATCAAATTCCTGTAGAAATCCATGCTTAGTTGCTCCATTGGAAGGTATAGAGAGCTCTAGCCCACTCTTTAACAACTGGGCTGATCAAATCTGTCTGTTGCGTGGATATGGCCCATTTAACTGCACAACATCCTTGAAAGCTCAGTTAAGAATAATAACCACTAAAACTAGTAATATAACAAACTAACAAAAGGTTACTCACCTGATAATATAGCGCAAACAAAACAATAAACAGAATGTTGGGCTTCAGTCACCTCACCATATTTTTGAATGCTACTCCCACCGTTGAAGAGAATAATAATTCATTCATATAAACTCCATACATATGATACCATAATACAACAATATCCCAACACCAGCTCAGTTGTGAGATATCAAATGATAAGATTACAATGATACACCCACTCTCAACCTATCTACGGTCCCAACCATTCTCCAATCCCAAAGTCAGAAGGGGGTCAGCCTCTCAAAAACCATTCCCTCCCTCTTATATTAACCATGATGATGCTGCAGCTGCAACAACCTGGAGTACGCCCCTTCTGGCCGGGCTATCAAGTCGGAGTGGCTTCCTTGCTCCACGATCCGACCGTCCTGCACAACAGCAATGCTGTCCACACCTCTGATTGTGGACAGCCTGTGTGCCACCAGCACGGTGGTCCGACCCCTCATCAGCCTTTCAAGTGCCTCTTGCAGCACACACTCCGACTCTGCATCAAGCGCACTCGTCGCCTCATCCAGCAGTAGAACCGCCGGGTCCTTGAGCACTGCCCTTGCAATTGCTATTCTTTGTTTTTGACCACCTGATAGCTGCACTCCTCGCTCCCCTACTGCTGTTTTGTAGCCGTCTGGCAGATCACTGACAAACCCATGCACATTGGCCGCCTTTGCAGCCTCTATGACCTCTTCCTCAGTGGCTCCATCCTTCCCATAGGCGATGTTATCAAAGATGCTTGCAGCAAAGAGTGCTGGCTCTTGTTGCACGAGCCCGATCTTGAGACGTAATGACTTGAGGTTCAGCCTCCGGATGTCCTTGCCGTCGATCATGACCTTTCCGGCAGTGGGGTCATAGAATCGCTCGATAAGAGCAATGATGGAACTCTTGCCTGAACCACTGGCCCCAACGAGGGCTTGGCTATGGCCTGCTCGAATTTTGAGGTTGAAGTCTTTGAAGATAGGGATATCAGGACGGGACGGATAGGAGAAATCTACATGGCGGAGCTCGATCTCACCACGAACAGAGTCAACATTTTCAGCCTCAGGGTCATCAGGGTCAATGCGGGTGGGGCGGTTAAGAATGGAGAAGACGGAGCGGATGGATTCACCTCCGCGGATGATCTCCGGGGCAAGGCTGACGGTCTCAGCAACAGAATTGGCCGTAATGACAAGGACGACGAAGACTTTGATGACCTTGGAGAAGGTAGATGCGCCTGATTTGACGAGATGGGCACCATACCAGAGTATGAGTGCCTCCGAGGCGTAAAGGGAGAGCTGGGAGATACCAAAGAGGAGACCAGATGTCTGGCTCCTGCGGAGGCTATGGAGTTGGGGGATGCGGAGCTCATGGCGGAAGAGTGAAAGAATCTTGTCCTGGGCATTGAAGGCTGCGACGGTGCGGATGTTGCTAACACCCTCCCCAGCGATCATGCTGGTCTTGGCATGTGCCTTTGCTGTGTCTCCGGCAAATCCCTTCAGGGACAGTTGCTGATAAGAAAATATCAAAAAAAAAAAAAAAAAAAAAAAAACTACGAGTCAGCATTTTATGAACTGTACCAAGTTAGCAAATCTTTAAGGAAGATGTTTTCCGATTAAAAAACAATATACTGAAGATTTCTAGTGACAGAGAAATATTCAAGATTCTTTCATTATTATAATCGAACAAGCGCTAAGAAAAGCCATATTTAGATTGGCATGGATACAGTCAAACAAGTAAACATGGATCTCATTGGATTCAAAATTTGATCAAAATATTTGTCATCGGTCAATGAAGTCAACGATGGTCATTTATTTTGCTTAGCCCAGTAAATCAAGAATAATTTCCACTCACGGATCAAAGTAAAACTTGCTTTGAATCAAATTATATGAGGTTGGAAAATGTACCAACTGGAGCAAAAGCTACCTAGAAAAATTAGACTTAAATTCCTTCGAATATAAAAAGGCTGACTTATAACAATATCTTCAAGTTCTGACAACCAGGACAATAATTTTTTTTTTTTTAAGAAAATACTATCATGACAACTATTTATAGGAAAAGGAAACCGGCTGGATGAGTAAACCAATCAAAGTGGGAGCTATTTCTTGCAAATGAAGCGAATCAAAATTCTATTGCAACTTATCCCACTCATGGTCTTTTAACAGACAATTGTATTTTGGCAATATGAATAATTCATTTCTAAGTATACTTCAACATTTCATTTTCATCGTACCAAATTCATGTAACTCCCAAAATATCCTTCAAGAACAATATAAAAAATGAATTATCACCGTGCCAAAATTGTAAAAAGAAATACGCCTTTGACATGCCATTTTTGAGTTTTACACCTTCAGCGTTGTTACCTAGGAATATTTATAAATTGCACAAGATAACCTGCCAAAAGTGAAAGGAATAAAGCAAACTATATTGCAAAAGACCCCCGTGATATAGAGCTAGATTTAATTAAGAAAAGAACCAAACTACCCTGAGAAAAATCCAAAAGGGCTCAGAAAAGCTTTCTTCAAAAGGAGCGTGGAGTGAACATCACCAACAAGAGAATCTCTGAAAGGGATCTTTGCAGGCATGTCTTTTTCTATAGCAGTAAAGAAAAGGTTTCTACAGGCCTGCAACTTAACTTTCTACCGTGCTGAGACAAGAGCCATTAAATGATCACAGGGCTCTGGTATGGGTGTGGGGCACAGCCTTTAATCCAACAGCGACAATAATAGCTGTGTACGCATATACTGCAAAAGGATCTCAAGAAAGGGAAAACAAAAATGGGCAAGGGAGAGGGAGCTTTCAATGAATTATTTCTACTAATAACTCAAACAGGATGCTTTCATGCAGGGTCAAAGAGAACAGCATCTTGGCCAGATTGAGGAGGGGTCAATGCAAGCTGCCTGCGGTGGAGCACGTGAGCTACAGTACCACTTGCCAGCAGAGATCCCCACCACAATGTGGTTGAATCAACCTCTATTTGATTTGCTATATTTCTTTCACTGTTTGAATTGGTGAGGGTTTCTCACATTCTACAGGAAATTTATCTTCTTTTTTTTATTTTAATTATCATGCTTATACCAATATATAGATATATATATATATATATATATATATAGGAAACATCATATTAGATTTTAAGCTACCAGAGAGAGAGAAAGATACTTGAGCAAAGTTGGCAAGGACTAGAAGAGGGAAGGTGGCAAGAATGAGGAGTGCGACCCTCCATTCGACAATGAAACCCACAATGAAAGATGTTAGTAGAGAAGTCATGTTCTGGAGTATAACGGAGATTCTCTCGGCAATTGCAGATTTCACATCGGCAGCATCCGTCGATAGGCGGGCAGCTACAAGGCTTGAGTTGTTCTCCTCCTCATCAAACCAACCCACTTCATTCCTAAGAATTGCTGTATGAATAATGAGAAAAGTTGATCATGCCAACGATAAAAGTCAAAGCATAAAAGGAATGCAAACTAAATGGGACTCTTTCTTACCAGCAAGCATCATCCTCCTCACTCTGGTTGTGAGGTTTTCTCCCATGATGCTGAAGAAATAATGTTGCACTAGATATGCAACCACAGCATAAAGCCCTGCACCAATATATATGAATACAAACTCCCTAGTCTTCCTCTCCATTGCACTGGGATCCCTGTAGTAGAACACTTCAATCATATTGCTCATCACAATTGCAAATGTTGGGCCAATGAAACCAGAAAGGACGGACCCAACTGCACCCAAGATTGCATAAGGCCATTCAGGCGCATTCAACTTCAAAAGCCTAAAGAAGTAGCCATCTGGTGCTGGATACTTGCGATCATTGTCAGCATTAGACACCATTTCTATCCGACCATCTGCTCCAGTGCTATATTGATAACTAAGGTTACGTAAACTTCCAGACCGAAGGCTGAGAGATTTCGTTGAAAGAGAATGACTTAGGCGTGATGATCTGGACCTGCGAGTTGAAACAACACCAAAGTCCCTGTTCCTTGCCATCTCTTGGAACCTTATTAGAGCTGCATATGCTCCTGATGTTCCTTTTGCAAGAAGTTCTTCGTGTGTACCAGTCTCAACAACCTGCCCATGCTGGATGACAGCTATGGTATCTACATTTCTGATAGTGGATAGTCGGTGCGCAACAACTACAGTAGTTCTTCCAACCATGAGACGGTCGAGAGCTTCTTGGACTATGCTCTCAGACCCTGCATCCAAGGCACTGGTGGCTTCATCAAGGAGAAGAATCTTGGGGTTCTTTAGCATGGCCCGAGCAATAGCAATTCGTTGTTTCTGCCCACCAGATAACTGGACTCCCCGTTCTCCTACCTAGATTAATCATAGAGACAGTTGTGAGAAGGCCAAGGATTGCTCATATCTTTCAGGAAAATTAACTTAGCATTGTGGTGATCATAGGAACCATTTAAATGATTAGAAGCTCTTTGAATGTAATTCCCCATAAGGCTATGGTTTTTCCCCCTTTAGCATGACTTATAATGTTTGTATAGACCATCAATATGTGTTTGAATTGAAAAACTGGATTAAAGATATTTGTTCGAGAAGACATATTAACTAGAGTAAAACCATAATGCTTGTGTATCATTTTTAGTTGCAGAATTTAAAATATACTAGGAAAAAAAAAGAAGTTGGAACTGAACCAAGTATATAAACACATAGCACACCTGGGTATTATACCCATTAGGAAGCAGGGCAATGAAACTATGAGCATTTGCAGCAGATGCAGCAGCTTCAACTTCGGCAATTGTGGCATCAGGTTTTCCATAGAGTATGTTCTCAAGTATTGTAGTTGCAAAAAGTGCAGGCTCTTGATTCACCAAACCAATTTGGTCCCTTAGCCATTTCAGTTGCAGTGTCCTAATATCCACATTGTCCAACAGAACTTGCCCTGGAACAGTATATAGCAAGTATCACTAAAAGGCAACTCTAGAAAAGGAAATTATATTGAAATATTCAGTCTGCAAGCCTACAGTTTTACCCTGATTAGGATCATAAAATCTTTCTATTAAAGCCACCACAGTGCTCTTTCCAGACCCACTGCCACCTACAACTGCAACAGTCTTTCCAGCAGGAAAGAAAAGGCAGAAATCTCGAAAGATAATGACGTCAGGGCGTGATGGATAGCTGAAGGTCACATCTTTGAGTTCTATGTTTCCATGGACTTCATCCAAACATTTCCCGTCATTGGGATCTTGAATTATTGAGGGTTTCTGTCGGATTATCTCCATCAGTTTGTATCCAGCAGCCTTCCCTTTGCTGAATGCTCCAAGGTTTGAAAACGATTGGCCTAAACTCCTGCACAATAGAGAGGTAAGAGGTCAAGGAGTGCAGTCTTCTCAATCTATACACTTATATCTGACAAAAAACACCTGTTACAGAATGGGAAAAGAAAAAAACTAGGGATCTGATCAATTGAATAAGCAGCAACAGCTGAAAAGGAATCCCATACGCTGAGTAAGGAATGAAACATTTGATTAAACAATCGTGCTTTACATTATACATTAAGTTCACTTTCTATCTGTACCAGAAACGTAGTTTGATAGAAGAACTGTAGACCGGTACTCCCATATAACTGAGCAATCGACACAACAGACTATACATAACCAAACTCACAAACAAATACCAGTAATAACACGGAAAAGATTATCATGATATTTCTCATAAAATAGAAAACAATCAAGCTTCAAAACCGGAAAAGATGGCATGACGAGAGTTTCAAGTTCAAGTATAGGAACTTACATGCCACCGACAATGGCAGAGAATATTGCTGTGAAGGCCTTCCCTCCATCAGTCTGGCCATTCCTAATGAATACCCCTGCATACCAGAACACCAAAGCCCACGACATGCATGCAATTCCGTAAGTGCATCCTATTCCAAGACCTTTTGCCATCCCTGCCTTGTATCCAAGCTTCAAAGTATTTTGAATTGCTTCTGAATATGAATTGAGTGCCTTGCTCTCCCCTACAAATGAATATACTGTTCGAACTTGTGCAATTGCCTGTGCAGAAAAAAGTTTTGTTCAACCAAGCAAGCATGACAAGATCTAACATTCAGATGTCATTTATCTCTATTGAGACAATCACACTAACAACATGGAACGAGCTTAGAGGCCAATAACGCCCTCCAACATTTCCTGTCATGGTTTAGGACGTTAAATACAAATTGTATTCTTCAACACTGATTAAAATCTTGGATAAAGATCTAACGTTGATCTATAATTAAACTAGTCCTGCTGTGAATTTAAGTTGCATTTAATTAATCTTGTTACTAAGCAGTACTACTGTAGTGGAATCATTACATCCTTCAGCTTTATGGAAGTTATGAGACCTTTACATCACAAAAAAAAGAAGCATATATGTAATAACACAAAAAATGAGCTATTACTGAAGAACCAATTTAATATCACAAACAGTAAAAGTCAAGCAACAGTCAGACATGGTATGGAAAGCTGCTATCACATTTGTAAAGGACATCCAGAAAATCAGCAAAATACAGTGTATTGTGCTCAAGTTGGGTGGGACATCCTCTCTATGATTGCCTCCTACTTCACATGGTGTTTTGTCAGAACCCGCCAAAATATCTGGTTCAGTGTCCAGAACAAATTTCTCATGACATGTTGCATGAAAGTTCCAGTGATCACAGATGGTGCGAATAGAGTAGACACGGATATGTCCTGTTCATTCACTTTGATTACCGGGCTCCGGAAGCAAAAAACATGGCCAGAGATGCCATGGGCCCATCCCATAAATAGCCCCTCAAGCCTCCTACTACAAGCGTGGCAAGACAATCATCATTCAATGATACAATGCAAAGACTCCTTAACGAGAAGGATACTACCTGCTTGTGTGAATTCCGAAATGGGGATAGGACTATCTGCGGAAGGAAACAAGCGTATATTGCTGGGACTAACAATGTGAGGTGAACCTCCTCACGATGCTCTAGAATGCCAAAGAGTCCTCATAACAGAAGTAGCTCACATAGTTATCAAATGAGAGACTTGATACGGTGGAGGCTCCAAAAGTTGTTTGTGCATTCTGGAGGACTAACTCCATACATAATACTACAGAGACTCAAAAAGTTGATCCCACATTCAGAAAATTAACCGTAAACACTAGTTGTCATTTCCCTAACAACAACTAATAAGCCACATGATACATTTCCATTAAGTCATGACCTAAAACACACAATAGGGAATTGCTCTAATTTGTGAACGAAAAAATAAAAGTAATAAAAAATAAGACAGAAGATAATTCACCTTATAAGTTGATCCACATTCCAAAGACTTAACTGTAAACAATAGCTTAGGATTTCCCTCACGGGAGTTGATAAGCCACACAGCATCTTCAATGAAATCATGTGATAATACATACAATAGGAAAGTGGTCTAATTTGTGAATGAAAAATAAAAGACAGGAGACAAATAGTCATCCGACCTTAATTTCAGGAATTAATAGCATTAGATAGGCAACAGTTCTTTCTTCAGTCAAAATTACGTGAAGATAAAAAGGAAAAAAGGAACGGGAACCCCACTAATAAAGCACCATCAGAAAAGGTCCTATGTCCTGACCTATATAGGTACAACAACACCAGGACATGATTTAGGGGGACCCACATGAAACAGTACTTGCTTCACCTTCCCCAGCCACTATTGAACAATCCATTACTCATTACCCTATACTAAACACCCGCGGGCAATGATCCTAGCTTCGAACCCCCCCCCCAACCCCCAAAAAAAAGCCACTATTGAACCATCCATTATTGATTACTCATTCGCGACATCTAATTATTGGACTAGCAAGACATGACGATCAACGACTAAGGCATGGAACACACAATAACAAAAGGATAAAAATAATATTAAAAATAATGCATTATGAAACATGTTATATTGTGTTAAGAAACCTAATAGAAGCTCAACGCTACGTAACAATTAAAAATAACTCAGTGCACCGTAATAGTACATTTTTTATATTATTTTACGTTATATTACATAACGTTATGTTATTTACAATTATTTTTTTAGTAATTTCTATATTATTATTGATTATTATTTTAATTATTAGCGAATTGCTGTAATTCTCTCACTTGATTAGTTGTTGGCATATTTAATTGCTTGTGAAATTGCTAACTTGCTAATTTGCGATTGTTTCTTTGCTTGCTTGTTTTAATTCCTATCCGGTTACTGGAATACCTTACTTGTTGATTATATTGAATTTTTAACTGAACTAAAATCAACAATTACAATAAGATAAATTTAACACTACAAAGTAAAAATTATAACAATGATAATAACTGGAATTGAAATTTTATTTTCTTTTTTAGATGATGACTGGAATTACGGTTGTAGACTTAATATAATTCATGAAGATAAATGTGAAAATTATTGTAAAATTTAATATAAAATTAAAATAAATTATGTATTATAAAGTGATTTTATATTCTTTTTTTAGAAATTTTAAATTTATTTTTTAATTTATAAAAAATATTTTATATAGTTTTATATTTATTTTTATTAAATAAATAGAAAATTACATAACCTACTTTATGCGTTACACTACATGGCTATATGCGACGTAACCTAACAGAGGCAACATGTTAGAGATTACCATTATCACTATTTTAAACATTAGAAAAAACCCTAATAAATTTGTTACAAATTATTTACCACCAATCCATCTTTCCCTCGGCCCGAAAGATGGACTACACTTTTCAACATGTTTGATACAAGATACTCCAATACTTGAATGCTCGATTCAATATGAAAAAATTAAAATACTCGAATATGTCTTGAACTATGCATGCACATTTCAACTCTTAAATCAGTTGCTCATCTCCCAATTCCTTTAAGATAAAACAACTAGGAACCTTTCCTGTCCATTCTTTCAACTAATTGGAGTCTACTTAGAAATTAAGCCATTAAAGTACCTGCATTGCACATTTATCAAATGCCATGAGTGTACATCACAAGTAGATACCTGCTCGGCTACAATACCGGCATTGGCATAGGACTCCCTGCTCTTTGAGGTGAGCCCGGTTAGTGTGTATGCATAGAGGCCGCCGGCGAATGCAATCCCTGGTATCACCGCAATGCTGAGCAGCGCCAGCTTCCACGCCGATATGAATCCTACCACCAGTCCAGCCAAGAACGTCGACAAATAGTGGATGAAGTTTCCCACCTGCCCAAGAATGAAACCATAGTGATGCTCGTCACCACGAAGCGAAGGCGTTTGATAAAATGCACATAAGGAATGAACAACGTGACCCCCAACATTCTTTTGAAAAATAAAGCCGCCAAAGGCGGAGCTAGCGAGGAACAGCACAAGTTAGCGTAATCGCCCCGCTAAAATGCGCTAACAGTGCTTTAAAGAGGGAACAAAGGACAGTGTAGAGCACGCTAGCACGTGAACGAGTGCACCTGCTAAAGTGCGCCGGCCAAAAGGGCATGGGGTGGGGGACATGGCGGTTTCAGAATGAGCTCACTTTTTTCGCTCACGAGCCTCGCGCTTGCTGCTCACGCCGAGGATCCGCGAAAGGCCCGGCTCAATTTAGATGGGACCAGCATAGATCTGCTAACGTGCGCCCGAGGGGAGCTTACCTTCTCGCTGATGGCGTCCTGGACGAGCAGCGTGTCGGTGGAGACGCTGAAGACGATGTCGCCGGTCCGAGCGTCGGTGTCGAAGAACCCGACGTCCTGCTTCAGCACCGCCTCCAGGTACCGGCGCCGGAGCGCGCTCACCTGCCTCTCTCCCGTGTACATCCAGCACGCGATCTCTGCCCAAAAAAAAAAAAAAAAAAAAAAAAACAATCGGTAAGCTCACCGCAACGCACCCGAACACAAGCTCCAGTTCCACAAGTTAAAAAATATTCAAAAAAAAAAAAAATCAATGGAGGCGGTAAGGTCACCGGAACCGGAGACCTCCGGGCGCAGACGATACCCCGCGAGGAGAAAAAACGACAAAACTCCGGTAACGTCACCGACATCCAGTCAAAAGAGAAACAGAGACCAACAATTTCCAATGAAAGCGACAGGCATATAAGTAACAGACTCAATTTTTTCGTTCGACAATAGAAATAAAATAAATTCTTCAAAGAAAAAAGCGAAAGCGACGAGCTCGAGAAAAAAAAAACGAGAAGCAAAAGTTGAATACGCAACGGCCGAAGGGTCCAACGCCGGGATCCCGTCACCGCCGCGTCGAAACTCACCGGCGTACGACGAGAAGCACACCACCAGCCCCAAGTAGACAAAGTAGAGCGCGTACTGCACGAGTGGCACAAATGTAAATAAAACGGAAAGCGATCAGATCTGAACGAGATGATGATGGTCGCGGGGGATACCTTGGAGACCTCGTCGGTCATCCTGCGGAGGTCCATCTGGTTCTTCCCGAAGCCGTTGACGAGATCGCCGAAGAGGAGGAAGAAGACGGGCATGGCGGAGCCGTGGACGACGGCTCCAAGGGTTCCGGCAAGCATGAGGAGGCGGTCGAGGCGGTCGGCGAAGGAGAAGAGCTCGTGGAACGGGACGGTCTGCTCCTGCTTCTTCTTCTCCGCCTCCGGCGACGGCTTCGACGAGTCCGACGGATCCGCCATTGTGCGGAGGCGCTTGTGAGTCTAAGGGTTATCGGATCTTTGAGAATCCAAAGAGGGGGGAGAGAGAGAGAGAGAGAGAGAGAGAGAGAGAGATGAGGAAGAGAGACGGAGAAGAGTGAAGGCTACACTCTATATGAGAGATGAGGTTGAAGGGAATTTCCAAAGGAGCACACCATTTTTTTTTTTTTTTACTAATGAACACACTTACGAAAGCTGGTGAATATTACTAAGTTTATCATCATTTTTTGACAGAATTGTCCTTCTCTTCCAGCCCTCTTCTCCTTCTCTATTTCTACCTAGCAATCTTGTTCGGTTTAAAAAAATTAATATTTAGACATGCATCCACTTCATTTCAGATTTTCTACTATTGAATTGTCTCATAAATTCAAGTCGAAAATTAATTTTTTTTTATTCTTGTTTGTTTACAAACCCTAAAAATATGATAGATTATGGATGTGAATAAAAAATATGATATATTGTGGATGGAATGGTTAGAAAGGGATTTTTTTAAGATGCGGGTGTGCTTAATAAGAAAAATCCTCATTTTTTTTAAATAGAAGATGTGCTCACTAGACTAGAAAAAATGGTGTGCTACTTTAGAGACTCCCAAGGTAGAAGGGATGGGGTGTGGTCACTCGCCCGGTGAGTGTATCACTGAGAGGAGTGTGGATATCTTTTTTCCAGTACAATAATGGAGCTTTTACATGGAAAACCTTGGATTTTATTCTTTCGCGCTTTTATTCCTTAGTTGTCTTTATTCACCCTGCAGTGGGCTCACTGGGTAAAGTGGTGGGTAAAGTGGTGTGCTCCTTTAGAAACTCCCACCCGAGCTAAATGTACACGTGGCACAGTTCATTCCCGGGGATTTCTAGATGGGCACAACTTTTTTTTCTAGTAAGCCCATATTTCCTAGTGAGCATATCCTCTCTTTTGAAAAGAGATGATTTTTTCTAGTGAGCACATTATTATTCCCAAAATACCCTTCCAACTCCTCTCTCTCTCTCTCAAGTATTTGATCGGGCTAACAGTTCCGGATCAATTTGAAGTGATCTGGGACTGTTAACTCGGATCACACTAGTTGATTCGGGCTGTCTAGCACGGATCAAAAATAACTTATCATTTCCTCTTCTCCTCTTTTCTTTCTCTTCCTCCTTCCTCTTTCTCTTTTTTTTTTCTCTTCCAAAAAATATTCTTTAACCCAAATACATAATTCCTCCTTCCTCCTTCCATTTTCTTTTCTGAACTCAATACTATCCAACCTTTCTTCTCTTCCTTTTGTCTACCACCCGCCTTTGCTGTTGCCGATCCAGATAATGCCACCGCTAATCCTCTTCCGCCATTTCTTATGGGTTTTAGGGTTTTTTTTTTTTTTCTTTGCTAACTGAATTCTAGTTTCAGAAGAGAAGGAGAATGGAGGAGGAAGACATAGACATTTTGGTCAAAAAAATTTCGACGACAAGATTGTAATTTGATAGAAGTTTTAAGTGGGCTCCCTAGGAAAAATACTGTGCCCATCTAGAAACTCCTTTAATTCCCACGCCAGTTATAATGAAATATTTTGAGCACGTTTCTTTTTTTTTTGTTCGACAAAAAATAAAGTAAAATAAAAGAAAATATTTTATATTGTGTGAATTATGAGATAAATTTAAAAAAACGAATATTTTCTTAATAATTAAATATTAAGAAAACTTTAATATGTATATTATATATGTATTACTTATTTCATTAATCTCCTATTATTAATAAAACGTATTCACCATTTTTCTTAAAAATAATAGATTGATTAATTATTCTCGGTCCCTAGCATCATTGTAATATTCTCGTTATCTTTTAAATATGAGTTAATTGCATTGAGACCCTCTATACTGTTGGAGTAGTGTAATTATCTCTTGAGTTTCAAACTCGCAGTTTCGTCTCTACACTCTTAAACGGTTAGTCAACCCCCTCTTCTCCCTCACTTAAACACTTGCACTAAAACCGAGAATAGGATATTTTAGGGTTTTCATAAAAAATATGCAATTTAATTTAAATTGGGTGAGAATAACAAACTATTGATTATTACCATTAAAAGGCCAATGACTAAACTGAGAGTTTTGAAATTAAAAGGTAATAAGCTACGTTATCCTACAGGCAAATGAACTCTTGAATAATTAATTTTCGTTTCTATTAATTATAATAAAAATTCCACTCATTTGGAGTGTTCAAAATCTTAGTAAGTTCAGGTTAATTAGTTACTTTGTAAAGTTAATAATTAAAGTTAAATTTGTTAATGATGAGACTCATTAGGAACCAGGCTAAAAGAATCAAGAGTTGGATCTGCAAGGCTGGATTAAGTTAACATGCGCAATCAAATGCTTAATTAATTAATTAATTAATTAATACTCTAAAAACACACAAAAAAATTAACAACTCAGATTAGTACTAAAAAGGTCAAATGCAAAAATCTCTAGCTCCACATGCCTCCCCTCTATAATCACAGTCAAATGACACTAGTTAATTGAAAATTCTTTAATTATGTGGCTAATTAACAACGGCTCATTAAAATTTTGCAAGTAAGGGTGAAGTGTCGAATCTGTGTCAGATTAGGCTAATTAAGCTCTCATATACTGACTAATTAAGTTATCAGTGACTCCAAAACATGATGGCAAGCTCTGAAACCCTAGCTAAGAATTAGGATTTCTAAATGAGCACACTACTAAGTCTTAGTGCGCCCACCTCTTGAAATTTTAAAAAATTTCGAGTTTGTCATCTTCTTTTGAGGCCAAAATTACCCTTGTCTTCTAGCACTATCTTCCCCCCAACACCTACCCCCTTCTCCTCCGTGAAATCCCCCTCTTGAACCCATAAATATAAGCGCAGGGGAGGGAGTGAGAGGGAGAGAGAAGATAGCTAGAGGGAGAGTAGAAAGAGAGAGAGGTGAGTGTTGGGATGGGTGAGAGGATGGGGAGAAAGTAGATGGAGAGAGTAAAAAAGAAAGAAAGATGGGCTCACTAAAAAAAATCCGCTCTTTTCAAAAGAGACGGTTTACTCACTTAGTGAAGTGGCTTAAGCAAAATCAAGCATGTGCTCATTAAAATATTACCAATGTTATCTTAGCTTGATATTATTATCCCAAAGCTCAACAATATAGACAAGATATCAAAATAACCTGTAAAAAGGGCTCAATGAATCAATTGATCTTGGGAGCACATAGGGAACTTCTAAATGAGCACACCACTATTTTTAGTGAGTGTACCTCCTAAAATTGTAATAAATTATAAGTTTGTTACCTAATTTCGTGATTTTTTTTTTTTTGCCATGGTCATAATCCTGAATGCTGTAGAAATCATTCGAGGACCAATCCCGAATAATTTAGAGAACGTGGATTTAATCTCGACTTAGAAAAATTGTATTCATCAAGACAAGTGGTATGCTAGTTTCGAAATTCTCGTGCACACATCATAATTCCTAGCATAGATCACAAAGTGATCCATCAAAAGGAATATAATTCTAATTATGTGCATCTCTTTCATGCATATGTTAACTTCTTAGTGCATAGGATCATAACTAACATCAAACTACCTAAATAGTATGTTTGAATAGTTCCATTAAAAGCCCTTAAAAAAGCTCCCTCCTCTTAGTCATATCACCTCCATTAATAATGTAAGGCACTTGGCCCGAGAGAGAGAGAGAGAGAGAGAGAGAGAGAGAGGGAGGGTGTCCTAATAATGCATGGCACTTGGCCCTATAAATATTAGCTAAGCCCCCAAAGTGAAGTCTCTCAATGGCAATGGAGTGTTCAGAAAAAGGCAAGGACACACATAGATCAGATAGAATCCAACCAATTATTTTCATTAAGCAATTAAACCATTTGGAGAGCCCTTGATTGGATTCTTTTCTAGGGTACCCCCACCCCACCCCACCACACCCTACAAACATAAGGATGCACCCAAAAGGTGACAACTCAAAGAAAGCTTGTTTTGTTGCATGATCTCCCGACAAAGCTCTCAAATTTTGTTGATGAGAATGACTCCCATAACGAACTCTCTCTCTCTCTCTATATATATATATATGTGTGTGAGAAGTATATATAAGGCATCTCCTAATATGACATTTAAGAATGCATCTACGTGACACAATCTCAACCGTTAATCATTAAGTTAAAAGTTATTTGAATGCAACTTTTGTTTAAAAAAAAACAAACACCAAACCCAGATTGATGTGTGAGCTGTGGCCCCACAAATAAGTTACTTGAGTTGATGGTAAAAAATAAAAAATAAAATTTTTACTGAAATTATGATTTCTGCCTCCTTACTTTCTTTATAATCAAATTTCATAGGTTTTGAAGTTTATTTGCCCTTTCATCAAGTAGATATAAGATGAAAATAAATCGTTAATTTTGCATCAATTTGATTGAAGACCAAATTAAAACTAAAGCCCCAAGAAATTGGGAATGAATAAATCCTAATTAGTAGAAATAGATTACAGCTCAGATAACTTTTGTAGAGTTGTCACCTCGCTTCTATTATTCTCTCTATGATAAAACCTGGATATCCAAACCCTAAAATATAATCAAGAAACAACTAAAAAGTTGTGATTTCAAGAAGGTGAGGTAGAGTTAATTAGAATCATCAAAAAGAAAAAAAACTCATAATTTTGGAGAGTACTTAGAAGGCAATATAAGATTAAACCAAAAGATGGCATTATCAAAATAGTTAATTAGAAAAATATAAGCATGATTAGATAGGGAATTAAGCTAGTGGGTTTGGCAACAAAGATGCATATAATTAGCCCCCCTGTCCCCTATAGACTAGTGGGTGGGTTAGTGTAGTAGTTTCCATCATCACTAATCACACTTTTGCAACCTCCATAAAAAATTCTCTTTTTTGAAAGACTAATTCGTATTAGTAAGATTCAGTGGAGCTTTAACTTTGATAATTGATATGCATAGTTGACTTGATGAACGTAGGCACAGTTCCTGAATAAAACATGTCTATGAGTTAATTTTTGATCCGTCATATACAAAATTTTAAAGGAATTTTTACATATCTGTCCCTTAAATCTTTAAAAATTAAAATTTAGTCCCCCAAATCTTCATATTTATAATTTAGTCCCCCAAATTCTTTAAGTTACCACAATTTAGTCCTCCAGTCATATTTTTGGTCCGAATTTTCCGTTATATCTCTGAATTACTTCACTTTTCCTTCCCTCTTCCTCTTCTCTTCCTCTTCTTATTGAGTTTCCCTCTCCATTCTTCTCCTCTCTCTCTTTCCTCTTCTTTATTGGGTTTTCTTGAGTTAATTCACTTTAGAGACTAACTGGGAGGGAAGAGAGAGAGGAAAAGAATGGAGAGGAAACCCAATATAAAGAGGAAGAGAGAAGGAAGAGGGAATGAAGAATTAAAGTAAAGTAACTCAAGGGTATATAACGAAAAATTCGGGCAAAAAATATGGCTGGAGACTAAATTATAAATATGAAGATTTTAGGGACTAAATTCTAATTTTTAAAGATGTAAGGGACATATATGTAAAAAACTCATTTTTGAATTAGAAAAATATTTTTAATTCAAAATTTTGTATAGAGCAGATAAAAAAAGGACCAATTGACATGCTTATTATCATTTCTAGTTGAAGGCGTTCCGCAAACTGCTACAATAGTCTTACACAACCTACATACAAAGCAATGTTCCGAGGCTTATGCCACTAGTATTTGATATGGTGGCATAAGCATCGGAACATCGCTTTGGGTGGCCCATCACTACCTCTATTTGGTGCTATTGCTGGTCATCTCCTCCGCAAGGGAGTTTCCAAAGGAGCACACTATGTTTCCCATTGAGCCAACTTTATAGCTGTCCAGACTTTGAGTCTGGACAAAAAAACCATTTTGAAGTGGGCTCACTAGAAAAAATGGTGAGCTCCTTTGGAAACTCCCCTCCGTAATTGTCCTTGTCGCCGGAGATGCACACCTACCTATGTTTGAGAGTCGTCCTGCTCAAAAATGGTATATCAATATAGAGGTATTTACTGGTTTGTCCTTCAAATCTTTATATATTATGATTTAGTCCCTCAAATCTTAATATTTAGGATTTAGTCCCCCAAATCTCCTAAGTTACTACAATTTAGTCCCCCTCCTTAACTTTTGACCTGATTTTACCATTTTACCCCTCCTTATTCATTTTTTCTCTTCCTCATCTCTTCTCCTCCTCTCTTATCTTTTTCTTCATTATTCCTCTTTTCTCTTCCTTCTCTATTCCTCCTCTCTTCTTCATTGGAAGAAGAGAGGAGGAAGAGAGAAGGAGAAGAGAGGAGGAATAATGAAGAAAATGAGAAGAGAGGAGGAGAAGAGAGGAGGAAGAGAAAGAATGAATAAGCAGGGATAAAATGGTAATATCAAGTTAAAAATTAGGGAGGGGACTAAATTGTAGTAACTTAAGAGATTTGGGGGGACTAAATCCTAAATATTAAGATGTGAGAGACTAAATCATAATATATAAAGATTTGAGAAAGGTTTGAGAGACAAACCAGTAAATACCCTAATCAATATATAAGTTCCAATGACACATCTATCATGATTCAGAAATTAAACATGAGATAAATATTTAGTTTTTTTTTTTCAAATTTTATTTTAATTTCTTTAATTTTAAAATTAGAAAAGAGAGGAGAAACAAATGATTGATAGTTTGATTGCTACATATCACAGGCAAGGCAGCAGGCTCTGGCAGCGGTGGGTCCCGCTGAAGGGATGTGATGTGAAGCTGAAGTGATGTGATGACGTGACGAATTAATTCAGAGTTAATTTTGAGTTTAATTTTTATTTTATAATATTGACACCTATATGAGTATTGTATGAAATTAAAAAAAAAAAACATAAATAAATAAAAACAAAAAAAAAATAGTTTTTATGAAGCTGCCATTTGAATCTCTATCAATAAAGTTTTCTGAATTACTAAGTTAGGATATTTATTCAAAATACATTAATATCTAAAATCTTTCCAATTTCGTTACTAGTTTGATCAAAGCTTTGAAAGGCCATCGGTATATATGTACATAAATAAATATTTTTTTTTCCATCCAGAAACTTATACACATACGTATGAGGAAACGAAAAAAACTTTGTCGTAGGAGAGACTACCTCCTAGGACGTTTAGATGGATCAATAGGATGTTTGTACGTGGATTGATTACATTGACTGTTTTTTTTAAAAAACACTCTACTTAATATTTTTTTTTTAAAAAAACTCATCCACATTGCAAGTATACTACTGGTCTATCCAAACGTTATAGGAGATACGGATGGATATATATAAGGAAAGTAAAAAAACTATGTCATAAGAGAGGCTCTCTCCTATGATATTTAGGTGGATCAATAGAATGTTTGTATGCGATGACAATATTGGTTGTTTTTAAAAAAAAAATCTCTACTTAATATTTTTTTTTTAAAAATCACCTTCACATGCAAGCATACTACTGATCCACCAAACTTTACAGCAGAGATGCAGATGTTGTTACGAGACAGTTTTTAAACTAAGTTTTGTGAAAATTTTATTATGATTCTAAGTCAGCTATGTCTCAAAAAGCAATCATCATCTCAAAAATATCTTTAGAAGCACAGAATTTTGATTAGATTGATTATAAAAAAACTAACAACAATAATAACAGGGGAGAAAAAAGAAAAAAGAACGGACACCCATCCGTGTATCACGTGATCCCATCTGTCCCTGTCGGGCGTGCGACCCGTCCCGTCTCATGCGACGTCCTCTCCCTCTCCCTCTCTCTAGTTTCTCTCTCTCTCTCTCTAGTTTCTCTCTCAGTGTCTTTCCTGGCTTTTGCATTGGAGAGGCGCATGCACGGCCATTTGTTCTGCTGCGTTGCATCCCAAAGTCAAGGATGGGAGCAGTACCGGTGCACTTGTGAATGCTAGCGGAAATTCTAATTGAGCACGCCACTTGACTTAGAGAACGCCACATGCTATAAGGGCAAATGGTGAGCACCACTTAGGAAAGTGGTGTGCTTATTTAGTATTTCCAGAATCCATGCGCACAGAACTGGCCTGTGAGCCCACCTTTTGAATTTATAAGAATTTACAAGTTTACTATTTATTTTTAGATTAAAATTACTCTTGTCTTGTAGCCCATACTACACTCCTTTCTAGCAAGAGAGAGGGAGAGAGGAGGAGAGAGAAAGAGAAGGCAGCTAAGAGAGAAACAGTCGTGCGAGAGAGAGGAAGGCAGCAAAGAGGGGCTAGGGTTGAGATGGGTGAGAGGTAGGAGAAAAAGAAGATACTAAACAATGGGGAGGGAGAAAGAAGGGTTGGTTCCCAAAGAAAACCTCTCTTTACTGTAAAGAGGATGGGGTCACTGAGAAAGGCGTGCTCATTTAGAAATTCCCCCTCAGGAACTCCACTTCCAAACCTTCGGAAGTGACGGGAGGTGGGACGACACCACGTCACTTTTTTCCCGTTGAAACTCAAGTTCAGGTTCGATAGTTTGATTGGGACCATGTTGTTTGGTTATATAAATATGTATCCGTTGAAACAATTATATTTTGTTTGATTTTATATGCGTACAACAAAATTATTGTATTTTTTTAAGTAGTAGTTCTTTTTTAATCAAATAATTGTCATAAACTAGTAGTTGTAATCTAATTGTACTTTCTAATAAGTCACCATCTATTAACTTTCCTTCAAAAAATGTATTTGATTTTTATTTTTTCAATGAAAATCCAAACCATCAAATTCTTTTATTTAAAAAAAATATATTTTGGTTGTTTTTCTTTTTCAGATAAATCCAATCGTCTAATTGCCCGTTCGGATAAGTATTATTTTATTTATTTTTTTCTAAGCTAATTTCCTTGTCCGTCACTATCTTTTCTAGAAAAAAAAAAAAAATTCTAGATTTGTTTCCTATATAAAATATCTTGAATTATATATTTAAGAATACATATTATTTGTTTCCCAACAAAATATCATTTCAGTCCTCAAAGTTTCTGAAAGAAAAATCAACCCTGCATTTGTTCAGGAAAAGAAAATTCAAAGCATTTCTGTAAACTGAAGGTGATGGGCCCAAGCCCACTTGTGCCTGGACCGGACTCAATCCCTTTGAGGACTCCAGCATGTAACGTACTTGAACCCAAATTACTGCAAGACAAAAGCCCAATTGGAGGCCCAACCACTTTCTCATTGACTCGTAGCATCCAATATATATATATATATATATATATATATATATATATATATATATATATATATATATATATATATATATATATATATATATATATATATATTACTGTAGGCGAGCCGCCAGTGTAAGAAAAATTACGTGAGTTAACGAACTACAATAATTTTTCTTCAATTTTCTTTTACAATTACTATCTCTTTCTCCTTAATTTCTTTCGAATTAAATTTCATAAATTTTGGAGTTCATTTACCATTTCATCAAGTGCATACAAAATGTTGCATTAATTGAAAACCGTTAATTTTATATTAACTTGACGGAGAACAAAATCAAAACTAAAATCCAAGAAATTGGGTATGAGTGAACCCTAGGGTCGAGATTATAATCCAAAAGAATTTTTAAAAAAAAAATATCAAAGATAGTGAAAATGAACTACAACTTAGTAACTTGTCTGAGTTGTTAACTCATTTTTATTTTTCTTATATATATATTACTGTAGGCGAGCTGCCAGCTCATAAAAAGTTACGTGAGATAACAGCAAAATTATAATGATTTTTCTTCAGTTTCTTTTACAATTACTATCTCTTTCTTCTTAACTTCTTTCATATTAAATTTCATAAATTTTGGAATTCATTTACCATTTCATCAAGTGCATACAAAATGTAGCATTAATTGAAAACCGTTAATATTGTGTTAACTTGATGAAGAACAAAATCAAAACTAAAATATTTTTCTTCAATTTCTTTTTACAATTACTATCTTTTTCTCCTTAACTTCTTTCGGATTAAATTTCATAAATTTTGGAGTTCATTTATCATTTCATCAAGTGCATACAAAATGTTGCATTAATTAAAAACCGTTAATTTTGTATTAACTTAATGGAGAACAAAATCAAAACTAAAACCCAAGAAATTGGGTATGAGTGAACCCTAGGGGGTCGACATTATAATACAAAATAAATTTTTTTTAAGATAGTGAAAATGAACAACAGTTTAGATAAATTGTTTGAGCTATCAATTACAACTTAGATCCAACCATGACAGAAAGAACACAAGAAATGGAGAGATTAACGAGATGGGCTCATTATCAATCAGAAAATGGTGGAAATTATTACCAATTTTAGCATAATATTACAACTTGGAGGTGGTCCTCCATGGATTAAGACTCAAAACACACAATGAGCTAAAAATAGGCAAAAAGATTAGGCAATGGCCATGGATAGGGCTCCATGCATCCTCTCCATCTCCATCAACCTTGGGGCCGTTTTCATGGTGGTGGTGACGTTTGCACGCGGAGGATTGTCTTTTGCCGATAATGATCGATACCGAGAATGTGATGTTATTCTCTTGGCACTATCTCACCAAATATGTGATGTTTGCAAGTAGTGCTGTGAGTTAGAATTTGTATCGCTGCAAGTGGAACTGTAGTAATAGAAGTTGTTGCAACTTATATTACTATGTTGGGATTGGGAGATACAAGTGGTAATTAGATTTACAAATTTTTCAAAGTTTAATTTATTATCTTCAAAAAAAAGTATCACATTTATCGAAAATATAATTACTGTCTACACATTAGAATAGTAAGTTATCATATACACTTTTTTCCGCAACTGCATTGTGACAGATGCATAATTAGTTACAATTATAGCTATAAAATTATGCAACAATTCATCTTATCCTCTTCTTTTGAACTTTCAAAGTTGATGATTATCAAAATTGATGTCATTGATGTTAATGATACATGAGAGAGAGATGGGTTGGCTTGATTAGACTTGGAAAATTAGGGGATTATAAAAGTTAATTAGCTTACTTAATTACCATCAAATGGTCCTCTCCTTTATCTTGTTTTTCTCTTTTGGATGTGTAAAAAGGAGGACACATGTGAGGGTCATCTCATGTGTTTGGTACTCTCACCTTTTGAGTTGTGTTATTGTTGTTGTTGTTTATCTTCAATATTATAATTAAATTGCCAACTAAAGTTTAAGCAAATGCAAAGCCAAACCATAAGCTTACAAAGATTCTCACCTTTTATCCCCTCTCTCTCTCTCTCCAAATTTTTTTTTGAAAGGGTATTCTTGTAATTATATATGTTAGTAGATTTTAGTTCAACTGTAAACATTATCTTGTACTTATAACTCTATTATCAAAATAGTAAAAAAAAAAAAAAAATCCACTAGCAACCAAGGACATAATCTGATTTGGAACGATGCATGCACGTAAAAATTTATGTTTTCATGTGATTATTTTATTTTTCTGTAATTACTACTTAGATCGATAATATTTCTAACAGACTTCTCACCTTTTATCACCTCTCTCCCTCCCTGCCTCCCTCCTTCTTCTAAGCCCCTCACCTTTTATCACCTCTCTCTCTCTCCTCTAAGCTTCTCACCGTTCATCACCTCTCCTCTCTCTCTCTCCCCCCTCCCCCTCCTCTCTAGGCCTCTCTCTCTCTCTCTACACCCATAGATAAGATAGAGGGAGTCAATGTCTTTAGATGATTGATTCCATTGGTAGATGGTGGATTAATTCTGGTCATCACTTTGGTGGCCTCATGTGAGATTAATTAAGTATTAATCCTAGCTAACTCTCATAATTTTTTTTTTAAATAAAAGTGATTAATTTGTTATTTATTTAATTAACTAACTAAAAAGAGATCTAAGAGAAAAAGATGAGGCTCCATTGGCCCCAAAGATTGAGTTTAGGGCTGAGCATAAAACCGGAAAAACCAAACCGAACCGCAAAACCGAACCGAACCGCAAAACCGAACCGAACCGATTGGTTTGGTTTATTCGGTTTTCGGTTCGGTTCGGTTTAAAAACCGAAATTATTTACTGGTTTCGGATCGGGTTTCTGTGGCTTTAGCTCCAACCGAAACCGACCGAAAAAACCGAACTTTTGGAATTATAGCTTATTTTTTTTCTTTGATTTATTTTCAATGTGTTTTTCTTTTAATTTTTTAATGAAAAACATGTGATTGTTATTTTAATAAGTAGAAAAAGAAAAAAATAGAAAGAAAATTATTATTTTTCCTATAAAAAACATGCGTTTACCACATAATTAGTTTCAAACCCTAAAACCGAAAACCGAACCGAACCGAACAGAAAATTCTGTTTGGTTTTCGGTTTTCACTTTTTTTCGATCGGTTCGATTTCGGTTTTATAACCTCGGTTCGGTTTTCGGTTGGGTTTTTTTCAAAAAACTGAACCGACCGATGCTCACCCCTAATTGAGTTAGTGCATACTTGTGTGCTTCTGAATGTTTGTGGGCTCATTGAGACTTGAAAAATGAAATAATGGGATATTATCCATTTTTTTATTAATAAAAAAATTGCATAAGCTATCATCGCCAAAACTAACTTTAACATATTTATTGAAACAATTTTATATAGGCTTAATAACCGTGGGATTTTAGTATTCTATAAATATTATTTTTTATATCTAAAAAAAATATACCAAAGACTTCTTGATTCTATAATTTTAAATATTTATGCATTGATCATTATTAGTTATTTAATTAATTTGTTAGCATTATAATCATTCTAATTAAATTCTCTTGATAATGGAATCAAACTGATTGAAAAATAGTCAATACTCAGGAAATATATTCATTCATATTAATTCTTGAATTCAACAATAAAATTGGTATATTTTGAATTTACGATTATTAAAGTAAAATTCTCCATCATTGACAATGAAATAAAATTGATAGAAAAATAATGACTTGTTAGATTACATTTTATGCTTCATAATTTTTTTTTAATTTTATATTGAAGTAACTTCTGGAGAACCTTTGTATATTTTGTTTATACTTCCTTTTGACTGGGCACTGATTTTCTCACTCAAAGTAGTGTGTCATCTTATGCAATTAACTCTTTGTATAAATAAAAAAAATTCAGTTTCAGACACGTTATTTATCAATCTGATTGTGGCAGTATTTACGGTTATTTCAAGATACTATAAGTAATAGGTTGTTTAGTTTTATTTTAAGCAGTGCCCTCCATTTTGGAAAATATAATTAATTGAGTTTAGGCCTCACACGGGTCATAAAAAATAAAAATTCATAATCTATATTTTTTTATTTTATAATTTATTAACATACTGATTCAACTACATAAAAAATCTTTCTCAAAAAATAATAAAGACAAAATTTCATAATTTTTTTTATTTTATTTAAAGTTTTTAAATGACTATAATCTTTGCAAGTGAAAATTAGTAAAAAAAAAAAATTAAAATGATATATCAAAACAAATAGAATAAAAGCTATTTCCACTCAATTCATGAGAACAAGAAGATTTGAGCATTTTCTAATTTATTAAAGCTTTAATCATTTCCCTAAAAATTAATGCTTAAAGTAAATACATATAGCCAATTTAATTTATCTAATATATCATATAAATTTTACTTTTCTGTTTTTTTCCTTAACTTATTTGCAAATAAAATATATTATCACTTTTTATTTATATACTAATATCCCTAGGTTGCATCCCAAGGAGCTTTTCGTACCCTTTTTAAAAATATTTTGCAAAGTAGACAGAGAACTTATATATGTGAAAAAAATGATAAAAATAATAATACAACTGACTCTGTAAAATATTAGGGTCTCAAAGGTTCTGAAGAAGAGCTTATAATTTTTTTACTTCTCTAATTGTAAATGTAATTAAATTTAAAATGAAATTTTATCTCACTCTTTAAGTAAGTAAATTTAATTCATACATTTACAACACCAGAGTTCTTATTGACTGTTAAAATTTATAAGAAAAATAGAAAGTTTAATTATAATTTATAATTCAAAAAAAAAAATATTAGACAGGATGTATCTTTTTTTTTTTTTATAATCGATCTAAAGGAAACTTTATCCTTACTGTCATATTTTGAGATATCAATGATCTTTTATATATTATCAAAGCTGTTACATCGAGAAAAAGAAAATAAAACTATGCAAATTTGCATTTTTTTTTAAATTAAAGATTTAAAAAAAAACACACACATTTTTATAACTGAGATAGACAGGGAAACATAATTTAATAAATTTTCAATAAAAAAACAACCTCGAGGTTTCTTTCTGTTTGATATCTCCGCATATGTTTTTATAAGTCAAAATTGAATTCGAGCCAAACTTTAAAATAATAATAATAATAATAATAATAATTTAATAATAATTAATAGTTAATAATTAATCAAATGGTAACTCTCACTTCGGTGTTTAGATCCTATTATTACTTAAAAGAGAGAGAGGAATGGACCCCACCTCTCCCCGCACGTGCACCGACACATAGAAATCTGCATCGATTTTGTCAGCATGCTTCCTTCGCACGTGCGATAAAAACGGAAGTATATCTAGGGATGTTCAGAAGTTGGATAGGTTGAAGATCGGAGTTTTCCGATTGAATCAGAAGAATCTAACTGTCACCGAAATTTTTTTCTTATTGAACTCCAACTGATTTCTGTCTGAGTCGGGCGAAGTCGTCGGAATCGACGATAGGATTCGTTTTTGGACATTCAGTTAGTCGATCGATCGGAAATCGAAATTTTCCGATCGGATCCGATGATAGAAAACTTCGATCATCGTCGGAAAAAAATTTCGACCGAATTCCGACCAATTTCAGTCAGAGTCGGACAAATCCACCGGAGTTCGCGTTCGTGTTCACACCTATTTCACTCAACTAATAAATGCTTCTCCTAATTCCACATGCGAAAAGCTTACGCACCTGTGATTGTTTTTTACATATATTTTCTCCCTTTTTTATATTTTAATTTATAGAGATTATGAAATTTTTACATGTAACTCCTATATTCTAACAAAAATTAATAAGGAAATATTTACTTTAATTTTTTTTGGGTTAATTATACTCAGACCCTTATAGTATGGGGCATGTAACATTTAGACCCACTGAAGTTTAAAACTCTCACTTAGACCCACTGGACCAGGGGGTCTGAATGCAATAAAAACACGGTGATTTAGATACTTCATGAGGTCTAAGTGAGAGTTTTAAACTTCAGGGGGTTTAAGTGTTACATGTCCCATACTACAAGGGGTCTGAGTGTAATTAACACTTTTTTTTTTACCGTTATTTTCAACTCCCTTGAGACATTTCAAGTAATAAATAAATAAATTAAGAATACAATGTGATTTTTTTAAACCATCATATTCTTAATTTTGTCAATAATTAGAGATATTTTGTTGGTTAATTAATTTACTATTAAAACAGTTTCTTTTTAATATAAAGATAAGACAGTGTACATCATTCCAGATCGTACTATGGGAACCTCGTAATAAAGAGGGGACATGAAAAGCTGTGAGCCCAAAATTTTAGGAGGATGTTGATTGAACGTGAAGAAAACGAGACAGGTACGATATAATTCAGTTTTTTTTCGATCGGTTTTAGTTATAAATAAAATCATCAAAATCGGTAATTAATTTCGGCTTTTAAACCGAACCAAAAATCGCGATCGGTTTGGTTTTGTGATTCGGATCGGTTTTTTCGGTTTTCTACTTAGCCTTAGAATTTGTTGGATGTATTTCAAATCTTTAGTTAAAAAAACCAATGAAGTCTGAAATAGAGTGTTTTATAAAGTAGTAAAGTTTTTCTCAAGCTTTAAATACGAAATTTGAATTTAGATTTGATTGGTGTGCTTGAATAGAATTTTAATGAACTTGAGCGGCAGTGATCCATTTATAATCGATACTGTTAGGATTTTTGATTTTACATACATGATAAACGTGACAAAAACATAAATGAAAGGTCAAGCAATTGAGTTCATCATATAAAGGCAGCGATTGATAATTGATAATACAGATTCAACCGATACGGTCAATATGATTGATTTAATAGAGCTACAGTTTGAATTTCATGATAGAGTTAACTGAAAAATTGAGAGCTCGAAATGATTTTCGTAATGATACCAAGTTCAATAAAAAAAAGTATGATATACCTAGCTCAATAGTCGCATATCGGATGTGAGAAAAGAGTTAGAGTAGTTTATAATAATTCAAATGAAGCCAAAAAGTAATCATAAATAGTATTTTTGGAGGAGAAATTAGTGGCTAATTATGCCGGAGATTTTAACATATTCATACCGAATATATTATCGGTACTTATATATCTTGTTATTATACTAGAGGCTTTAACGTATTCAGACCTAATATGATATATCATTAGCAGGTACGATGGCTTTAGATTAATTATAGGCTAAGAATATCCCTAAAAAAAAAAAAGGCTAGAATCCAATTCAACCAAAAAGGTTAAACAACTTGAAATTGACTCTTGATCTTCTATTTAGACTCTAACTTTTTTTTAATGTTATCTTAGATATGAATATATTTTTGATGATAAGAAAAAGAATAAAAAAAAAAAAAAAATTGTAGCCATCACCTCAATACTTTAAAGAAAACCATAAACTCTTAGACCACGTTTTATGTACCTATTTGCCATAAATTTGGATTTTATTAAACTTTGAAAGAAAAGTTCCAATAAGAATGGTTATCCCTGTTACAGAAAATGAGGAAAGTGATTCATCTTTATTTAATGTCGGGTTCTGTTGTAGCCGTGGAGAACGATCATGCTCTCCGTTGACGATCTGAACTCTAGTTCTTCAATTGGCGGCTTTTGCAAAGCTTTTGAAGAGAAATAACTCTGGTTTTCTAGCACAAGCTCAAAATGGAGATAATCCAACCCATTTTTCAGCCCAGTTTTTGGCTATTTATAAAGGTCTAGAAAATCTTTGAATTAGTATAACTGTCCAATTAAGGGCCTCATTAATTTGAGGACTAATTTCCTGTTTGGGTCTGTATTAAATTCTCTGGATTTGTAACTGATGTTTTTAATCTCAGTCTTTAGATCTGCAGTTTAGCTCCTTGCAGCTTGCTTAGCATGTTCAAACCCGCGTTTAAGTGTCAATGAAAATGATTTTCGCTTCTCGATGCTCTGGAATGAAGACGTGACTCTCTGGAGTTTGCATTTTGGCTATACTTAGTTTCAAATATGGGCTTAGAGCGCGAATCTTTCTTTGGTGGAGGATCCGCGTTTTAGCTCTCATCAGCGTGTCTTACTTGATTAGACTAGTGTTTGGATACAAATGAGGATAGTTTTTATCCTTTGATATTTGGGAGTGAAAACGCGACCCTCTGGGGTTCACTTTTTAATTATAATTAGCTCTAATCATGAGCTCAAAAGATACTTCAAAATGTGGATCTCTCTTTAGTTAATAATCTACGTGTTTTGCTTCTCATCTTGGCCCGTGTTTCTATTGAAACATGGTTAGCTTTGGTTTTTAAAAACTTTTAGGATCACAACGCGAGCCTTGCACTTGAGTCGTGAATTAGATCCGCGTTTTGGTTAAAACACGACCCTGAGAGTCTATGTGGACCTCTTTTGGACAAGGATCCGTGTTTGAGTATAAAAAGAACTAACCTTATATTTTTAAGGTTTTGAGGACAAAATGCAATATTAAGTGACTCGCGTTTGTCACCTTTTACTTAGCTTAAAACGCGAATCCTTTGGATGGGGATCCACATTTTGGTTCCTTAACCATTTTTAAAATTTCAGTGGCTCGTGTTTCTTTACTCTTGGAGAGATCATTCATCTCTTGATACTCTCGAAGCAAAACGCGACTATATGAAGGTCACGTTTCAGCCTTTCTTGGCTTAAAATGCAGATTTCTCTATGATAAATGATCCGCGTATTTAGCCTTTTTTGGTTTGAACTATGAATTCCCTTTTTTTCTCAAAAATTTTGCCAGCAATACCATCTTCCATATGTAAATTTAGAAGAAATAAATTATTGGTAATTTTTTTTTCAAGAAATAATTTCTCTTATAAAAATTGGCCCTCTTTCTTCTTCTGCTTCTTCTTCTTCTTCTTCTTCTTTTCAAAAAAAAAGGGAATTTTTCAACATTGTTAGAACTACTTAAGCCGCACCAAACTATAATTGAAGAATCGGATGCTTAATTTAAGATATTTTCTAGATTACTAATAACTTTCGAATACTCCCAAATTATATATATTGCTAAAATTATTCTACAATGCGAAAATTTTTTGACTATTGCAAATTTGATTATTCTAATGTCATTTCAAGAAGCAATCATGGGGTTAAAGGAATTTTTTTTTTTTTCCTGCAAGAGTATAATCTAGGTTCAAAATACATCTGATGCCATAGCTTTATTCTTTTCTTTTTTGGGAAAAAAATCTCTCAAAAAGCTTTAGGTTGAGCCCTTACCAAGTCTTAGTTTGCATCTTATTCTTATTCTTATATTAGGAAATCCCAATGCACCCTAAACGCCTATTCACCATCGCACACGCGCGTGCAGACTATGCGTAGCACCATCCCTGTTACTCAAAATTTCTCCTCTTCTTACATAAGTAATGACATTGAACAAACAATCCTATTTAAACTCACATCATAACAATACTTTTACCAATGTAGAACTATTTTTCCTTTGATCCATTTGCTATGCACTCCACTTTGATCACCTAATTTATTTATTTTTGAACTAGTGAATTGATTCAAAAATTTAATATTTAAATATACATAAATTCAACAATCCCCACATAAATGAAATGGCTTAGATTTTAATGCAGATAGCCTTCCCTAGTGAAATATTATCGAGTTTACTTGCTAACCAGTGAACACGATATTTTTGAATTGTTCAGATTTTGATGTAAACTAAGACAATAATATGCACACTATTCTTTTCAAGTTTATCAAATTCTTTTATGTTGTGTCCGTTTTGGCCCTGGACAACCTGATAATTCTATGAGTGCTCTATATAACTTAGTTTTTGTCATTCTCATAGAAGCGGCCCCTTCACACTCATATAGGTGATCTCTTATTCAGAGTATCCTGACATACTCTATTTAGATTTCCAAGACATAAAGATTATTAAAAACTTAGTTTATTCTTACACATTGCAGGTTATTTTACCATAGGAATGAGATAGGAATTATTTCCTCAGTGATTCTTACGAGTCCCCCACAATTCGATTGTCCCTTTGAATCTAGATTTTGGAATCTCCAGTCAATTAGGTTGGATTTCCATTATAGAGTTACTATATTTAGTAGGCTGTAATCTCATTTCTCTCAATAACTTATATACTTGATATTTGATCAAGCCTTTTGTTAATGGATCCGCAATATTATCTTTTGATTTTATATAATCAAGAGATATTATTCTATTTATAAGCAACTGTCTTACAATATCATGTCTACGACGTATATGTCGTGAATTTCCATTATACATTGTATTCTGTGCCCTTCCAATTGCTGATTGACTATCGCAATTGATGCAAATTGCTGACACGGATTTATGTCACATTAAAATATCTTCTAAAAAGTTTCGAAGTCATTCTACTTCTTCTCTAGTTTTATCTAAAGAGATAAATGTAAAATATTACTATATAGAAATATGTAAATCGCTTATGATGTCTAATGATTTTCAAACAAATAATAATATTTAAAATTAGGATTTATTGATCTAGATAACTTATTTGAGATCATATACTAATCATAATTAAAGTACTTATAGAGTTGATTAGAGAATTAACAACAACATTAATGACAACCACAAGAATTAACAAGCCTTAGAAGATACATGTAGGTCCATAACATGAGTGGAATTTATATATATTTTTAGAAAAAAAGGCTGTTTCAACTATGATTGTGATTGTCAACAATTTTCTTTAATTTTAAAAGTCAAAATTTTCAACTATGATTTTGACAGCCCGAGTCTTGATTTTATATATATAGAGATGGGCTGATAACTCACGCAAATTTTTTGAGCTGCAGTTCATTTCCATTATTTACAATAATATATTTTTTTAAAATTTCTTTTGGATTATGATCTCGAACTCGAAGGATTCACTTATATCCAATTTCTTGGGTTTTAGTTTTGATTTGGTTCTCTATCAAGTTAATACAAAATTAACAGTTTTCAATGAATAAAATATTTTATATGCACTTGATGAAAGGGTAAATAAAATCCAAAATTTATAAAATTTAATCCGAAAGAAGTTAAGGAGATAGAAATAGTAATTGTAAAAAAAAAAAAATTTGAAGAAAATTTAAATTAGAGGTGCACTCCTTGGCACACGCCTCTAGTTTTGGTTCTAGATTGCGACACCAGGACGACAAGCGCTTGTTGGAGATGCGTGTGCTCCTGATGATGGGATGCACTTGTCTAAAGAGTGCGCACTCTTCGATGCTCGCTTCGCAGCGCCCAGAGGCACACTCCTTGGCATGCGCCTCTAGTTGTGCTTTTGGATTTCTCATGCTTGGGCGACACGCGCTTGCTGGAGATGTGCGCGCTCTTGGGGATGGTATGCGCTCATCTGGAGGGTGCGCGCTTCGCGGCGCCCAGAGACATGCTCCTTGGCGCGCGCCTCTAGTTGCACTTCTAGATTATGTCCGCTTAGGCGGCGTGCGCTTGATGGGGACGTGCGCGCTCTTGGCGATGGGATGCGCTTATCTGTAGGCGCATGCTCTTCCATGCGCATTTCGCGGCGCCAAAATGCGTGCTCCTTGGCTCGTGCTCCTACTTGCGCTTCTGTATTACGCGTGCCTGGGCATGAGCGTTTGACGCTCTTCTTTTAGTGAATTGTTTTATATTTTTAGTGCCTACATTGCCATCAGAAGTCCAACGATCATAATTTTAAATTTAAAGATATAATAAGTTACACTAATCCTAAAATTTATAATAAAAGTTGAAATGAGGCTTGGTTTACTTTCTGATTCCATGACTCAACTCGCAACGGCGGCTTTTGTCTTTTAATTAATTTTTTTAAAAAAAGATAATCTCATGACCGACTACTAAATTTGAACTTAATCGAAAGTGTGGACCCCACCGCCGCCCCCTCAAAGTCTAAGGGCCAGCTTGGGTCGAAGAGGCCCAGCAATCACAGCCGTCCACTTGTCCCATCAACCCCCAAAAATTTCGTAGCGTAGCACTTGGGATTAATTTAGTTAATTAATTAAAATAATTCGTGACGGTTTATATGGTTTACATGTAAGCTAACTAATGGCGAGATCTTTGTTTAAATAATCTCCCAACTGATGGATTAGCTTTCATTAATCTAATCCTTGTTTAGTGTCACAATTTCCACCTTCTAATCTTGCTTAATTAGGAATTATAGATTAAAAAAATATATTATTCAAGAATATATATCAAAAAATAAGTAGTATACGAAAAATATTAACAATAGAAAGTTTTCAAGAACAAAGGAAAAGAGAGAATTTAAATAAAACTTTATTGAAGATATTAAATTTTTTCCTAAACTCAAAAAAATCTAATTTTAATATCTAGTTTAACTACGAATTTAATTTTCCAATAAATTCTCAACATTAGAAGCTGTATTTTCGTCAATCTCAAATTAAAGAGGGAAGGAGTTCTAAATGAGCACACCACTTAACTTGGTGAGCACCACATGAGAAAATGGTATTTACTAAGTCAAGTAGTATGCTCATTTAGAATTTCCCACAAATTAAAAATCGATAAATTTTCATTTTTTTATAAAAAAAAGTGTAAAACTCGCAGTTGTCACTTATCACTCCCACTTCCGTTGGGCCCCACCCCTCCGGTTGTGGAAAATTTTCCCTAACCCCCTCAAAGGCCAGTAAACTTAATTTCCCCCTCCCAAAAAAATCATAAAGAAAAAAAATTCAGAGAAGGGAGAGAGAGAGAGACGATAAAGGGACAGATAGCCCCCAAGCCCGAAGCCCAAAGCTCCAGAAATCTGAGAGTCAACAAATTTTACAGGCCCGTAGAAGAAGGAAGAAGAAGAGAGCAGAGAGAGAGAGAGAGGGAGAGAGAGAGAGGAAGTTCTAATAAATAAGAAAAAGGCTGGTTTTTTATGTCCTGAGCCTTGCTCCTCAGCTCCTCCTCCACGCTGTAAGCTCCCATCTTTCCCTCCTTTTTCCTTTGATTCATAGATCTCTGACCCATTAGCAATTTTTGCTGATTTTCTGGGTTTTGGGCGATCGAATTTAAGGTACACAGTGCAAGATCTAAAGCTTTGGCCTGAATTTGTGTGTGTGTGTGTGTGTTTTTTTAAATCTTTGGATTGGTGTCTGAAAATATTTTATTTTTGTTTATTTTAGGGTGTTTTGATTAGATCGATTTGATTCAATTGAGTGAGCATTGGATTTTTGCTGTAATTTGATTGATGAGTTTGTTGGAATAGATGAAAAGATTGCAAATTTGTAGTTGTTGATCCATTGATTTTATTTAGGAAAGGAGGTATCTTGGATCTAATTTTATTGAATAATGGCCATTTTATTGTGATAATTTGATCCATGCCTGATCTAATTGAAGCTCAATTTTTGGGATCCATTAGTAGATAGAAGGATTTTAGATTTCTATCCAGAAAGACCAAATTTTTAGCTGAGTAATTTGTAATTTTATTAAATAACGACCAATATTTTTTGCTCATTTTTTTTTTTTCCTTTATTAAGTCTAACCCAGATTGTAGAGAAGTATAATATTTTTTTTTAGAAAAAAAACTAATCCCTTTCTTTTTTTGGGTACAAGTGAGGTGCATGATTGATTTCCCCAATCTCCCTCAAGAATTTGTTGTTTTATCCCAATTTAGACGATTATATTTATAAAGTTTGATTCTTTTTATAAGGTAATTTGTTAACATGTTTGGATTCATTGATATCAACGGGACATTTCTCGAATTATTTTGCAGATTGTGGGCAATAACTTGAGGAGGGAGAAAGAGATTGGCAATTGTAAAGCTTCTTATAGATTTATTTTGGGCTCAAGAAGATGTTAGAAGGCCAGTCTTGCTTGATCTCAAGGGCCTTGCCCAGTGCTTGCGAGCACGAGTCTCAATGGATCTACATGACCTGCAGCCTCCTCGAGAGATGCGCCAATCCCAAGTGCAATCTACCCCTAGAATCCGAACTGCATCAAGAATTTAGCAAGGATTTGGAAAAGAGGAGGAAGAAGTCACCACCGCCAAAGCTCTCGAATTCCGTTGATCTTAACGAGTCCTATCACCAGGGCAATGAAGGGGAGTCCTATTCAGATTCCAACTCCCTCATCAATCCCATTGGTCGGGACAACTCAATCAACTGCCTCATCCGATGTTCACGGTCTGACTACGGTTCAATTGCCTCCCTCAACCATGGATTCCGTGATTTAATTCGCACGGGCGAGCTCTATAGGCTTCGTCGAATGATGGGGATCACTGAGCACTGGGTGTATTTCTCTTGTAATGTCCTGGAGTGGGAGGCCTATGATCCCTATCGTGGTCGTTGGATTAACTTGCCAAGAATGCCACACAATGAGTGCTTCATGTTCTCCGACAAGGAGTCTCTTGCTGTGGGCACTGAGCTGCTTGTTTTTGGGAAGGGGGTGGGTTCCCACATTGTATTACAATATAGCATCCTCAATAATTCTTGGGCACCGGGGGTTGCAATGAACTCGCCGCGGTGCTTGTTTGGCTCTGCTAGTCTCGGTGAGAAGGCAATTATAGCTGGTGGAAGTGATTCTCAAGGTGCTGTATTGGATTCTGCTGAATTATACAATTCTCTGACACGGACTTGGACTGTACTTCCTCCGATGAACAGGGCAAGAAAAATGTGTTCCGGCGTGTTTATGGATGGGAAGTTCTATGTGATCGGTGGAATGGTGAAACCTAATGAGCTGTTAACATGTGGAGAAGAGTTTGATTTTGAGAGGAATACTTGGAGGGTGATACCAAACATGTCATTGGGACTTAATGGTGCAAGTGGTGCTCCCCCACTAGTTGCGGTTGTTAATAATGAGCTGTACGCTGCAGATTACGGGCAGAAGGAGGTAAGGAAATATGTCAAGGAGAATAACTCATGGGTTACTCTAGGCAATTTGCCGGAGAGGCCAGTGTCAATGAATGGCTGGGGACTGGCATTCAGGGCTTGTGGAGAGAGACTCGTTGTGATTGGAGGGCCGAGGGCTTCCGGTGGGGGGTGGATAGAGCTGCACTCATGGGTTCCAGGGGACGGACCACCAGAATGGAACATGATTGCTAGCAAGCACTCGGGAAGCTTTGTTTATAACTGTGCAGTGATGGGCTGCTGATGCTGTTGTAGTCAGGGATTAGGCACGTTCAGAGGGCATGGAATGCTGATTCTGCCTAATTGGGTAATCTCTAGTATCGTGAAAATTTAAATTTTACTCAAGATTCAATAGAATGTGACAACCTGTCTCATATGTGTAACTCATGGGTCCATTGTATTCTTATTTTTGTTTTTATTTAATGACCCCCACCATTCAATTAGAGATTGAAGAATTTAATCTTGTGCCCCAATTAATGTCAACAAGGGGGTTTTCCGGGGAATTGAGATCTTGTAGTACAACCCCGGGTTAATAATTTCATGTAACCAAACTTTTTTCTTAGATCATGTTGAAAATTTTCATAACTAGTTCCAGGAAATATCATCACTTTGCCACTGTCTCAAGGAAAATTTCAAGGATTCTACATGTTATTTATCCATCTGTTGTAATGCTTGTTTTTCGTCATTTGACTTCTTTGATTTACATACATGTTCATTAGCGTTTGCATTGTCATCCAATCTATTTTAGGCGATAGTATTGATGTTTGCACCTGATATTTTCAAGACTAGCTTATTTGGTTGCGAATCATGTCCGCTATACTTCAGTGTCTTTCATTTTCTTTAGCTAGATTTAATTATCTTTGCTATTAGTTACACTGATTTTGAAGTTTTTAATAACACTTCATAGAGCTGATTGGAGAAAAGAAACCACGTACATGCTCCTAAATTTGCGTAATGAATATTTTCTTTGGCTTCTCTTTCTTTTTTTTTTTTTTTTTTTCCCTTTCTTTCTTTTTCTTTTCCCAAATTGTTCATCCACGAGTTAAATGCCTTTCAAATATAATGAGAATGAAACAATATTTTATTCGGTGTTTCCATCACTGTAGACATGCGGACACCAGATGGGATACAGCAGACTATGAAGATTATTAGGTCAAAAGAGAGCCGTCTAAGGTAGAAGCTACAGCTTCATATTGCAAATAAGATATTTATCTTTTGTACTTATACTGAATTCTTAATGGAAAATAAAGTATCTCAGCTATTAGTATCACACCTGCCATCTGTTTAACAAAATATGAATTCAAATCAGTCATATTGCTTCTGTTTCTAGTCCCTCCTTGGTTCTACCTCCATACATTCTTTCCTCTCCTACGTTATCACCTCCATGCTTTCTCTCTTACTGACCAGTGAGTGCTTGTCTCTTTGAACTGACTGATCAGAAAGTTAGGCCCGAACACCAACCTGATAGATTCAAACAGTGCCGGTGTCGGTTCGTTCCTAGATTATGAGAAGCCTAATGGACTTTAGGATGATGATCACGAAAGATGTCTAGACGCTGTCTAGAGACCTGTTTTGATTAGTTTTGCTTGACTGTCTTGAGACTCTAGACGTGGAACAAAGAGATAAATAATCTAACACTATTTTAGGAGTTACTGATGTTATAGTATATAATCTTTCTGAATCCCTCAATGTTTCACTACTGCATCTTTCAGTGTGAATGAAATTCTTCTACTAGTCATGATATTTACTGACTTCAGCAATTTTATTCATAGTGCGTGTTTTGGATGTCTATAGCTTACTGTTTTTATAAATTTGCTCCCCAGGGACTGAACTTTATTTGCATCGGATGTACTTATTATCGCTGGCTTAATCCTAAAAACATTCAGAAATTATTTTCAGCTGTTAATGGTTAATCAACTTAATCTACTGTGTATCTGTCTGCCAAATTTACATCACTGCCTCTTCTAATTGAGAACATGTGTAGGGTTTGACATGGATTTATGGTCGTTGGGTGGGCATCATTGCTGTTTCCAAGGAAGAACTTGTTGCTGTTATCGTAAATAACGTTTTTTTCGTTTTTATCTCTTTTTTTTTTTCAGTTTTTTCCACAGTATCGTCTATCGTGAAAGTTTACGACAAACTACTAGTTTTACATGTCTTTCTGGCTTGAGATATTTGGCATTTTGATGTAGTCTCCACTATGTAGTTGTTATGGTACTTAACGAAATGGCTGCTTATTATATTTCTACAGGAATCTGAAACATTTTTGGTTTTTGAGCAACTATTATAGTTATATTGTAAAGAAGTTACCCAATTTGCAAACTTTTCTGGACAATGACTTTCTGTGGAACTGCTTCTGTTAGAAATGGAAAGCACGAGAACTTTGTGAAAACGATGATAACTTTAATTTACACCTGGTGTGATGTGTTGAGACTGTGAGCTATCTTATCAGAGCTGGGAAAAGGTCGAACAAAAAATATTTATTTCTTTTCTTTGGGAATGAATAACTTTTAACTCAATAGTTGTGGCATCGTAGGTAAAACCTGTTATCGCAATTGTTGAGGCTGTCAAGATTCTATCTGTATATAGTACTCTTGAGGAACATTCATCCTATCTACGAATTAGTAAGTATTTAATAAGTTTGACCCAAAATAATCGTGATAAAAGGTAGACCTTTGGAGGTTTACTATGAGCGTGATTATTATTATTATTATTTTAAATAATAAGACCATAGACTAATTAATTACCCAAGTTAAATCTCCATAGTGACATTGCATGGGATGTTATTGGCTGAGCTAACCCGTTTTCTCATAGTGGGAGTGAGAGTTGCTTTGAGGGTTATAGTATGTGTACATAGTAGAAGATGTAATTTTGTTTGTTTGTTTGTTTTTGTTTTGTTTTTTGTTTTTATTATTATTATTATTATTATTATCATTATTATTATTATTATTATTATTATTTTGGGGGGCGGGGGGTTATGTGTGTTATGATATTGCGAACAATCAGGAGCCCAAAGATTTTTGTTTTAAATCTGAATCCTTCATTATGTGCAACTGGTTTCAGTTTGGATTGTCATAATTGGAATGGAGAGCATACCTGCACCTGCTTCAACCGATGATTGATTCATGCCTATAGAGATGAGAATGGGTGGATCCAGATGTTAATTTTTGACCTGTCCTATTCAAAATTTTGAATTTTAAATGAAAATTTTATTTTTCTAATTCAAAATTTTGAATATGACGGGTTAAGAATTGACTCTTCCTCTTGGACCCGATCATTCTCATCCCTACATGTCTATCGGAGGGTCTTGCAATTTTGTTACTGAAAGTATTTCTTTCTAATAGCTTGGCGGATAAATTGGAGTAATTCAGAAACTTACATATGTTTCAAGTTCTATTATAGTCAATGATAAAATAACGAGTTTACATGCAATTTTGCTACTGTAAGTATTTCTAGTAAACATTTAATAACTTGGGGAATAAATTGTAGGTGGTGCACAAACTTACATATGTGTCGAGTTCCATTTTTGTCCATGATAAATGATGAGATTTCTCGGCTGTTGGGTTTATAGCAATATGCCTTATACATGGTAGTAGTTATCTGCGTGCTTTCCCGTTATATTTTCATAACTTGCAGCAATACGCCTTATAAATGATACCGTTATAGGAAGAAAGCTACAGCTATGGGCCTACGAACACGCCTAGCTAGGCTATAAGACATAGTACGCATTCTTTAATTTTGGACTTGTTAAATTATCATGATATTTGAAGTTGGTACTATGGTAACTAGTACTATGTTGTGTGACTAATATAATGGGTAGGTGTCTGATGTAACTGATTTACTAAGTTTGTCTAGCTCATCTCGAAATGCATATATTGTTCACATTGTTGGAGTTTTCGTAGGATATCTGAATACAACTTTGTAGGTTTAGAGGATAAAACTTTTACTGTTGATATTTTATTGGATATCATCGGTTCTTGGTAATCTATGTTGCAGACTTCGTTATGATCTTTTTTGGAGGCAGAGAACTTATTACAAGGTATATTTGCATCATTTGAGTGTATATATTGTAAGATTACTTCCTTTTTCCTTTCGGTATTGCTCTTTATATTGTACATGTTTCATGGACACGGCATGCAGCTATGACAACCAACATGCATATCCTTGCAAAGTAGATATAGGGACAGATTGACATGAATTTGCAAGTGTGCGTGTGTAAATGTGATGTACATGTGAACCTAGAATTATTTGGACATGCTTTATTAGGAATAGAAAGAAAACTATGTGTTCAATCTAATAGCTAAAACATTATAAATTTATGGAGCCTCTCGCATGTTTACGAGGCATTTAGGTTCTATTAACATAGTATCTCAATTATGTCAAAGGATCTTTTTGCATGTCTTTTTAAGCAGCACATGACAACATGGTGTCAACGACACACAAATCTTTAGAAATGTTTGAAAGCTGACACTGGTCAGACATAAAAGCTTTTGGTAAAATACGGCATGGCTCTGGAATGTTGGATAGATATTGGCATGACATTCACTTTGAAGCATCCGTGCTTCAAAGTTGTTGGTTGTTGGTAATCAAGACATTGTAATCTATGATTCCTGACATATGCATGATTTCAGTATTATATTGATTGTTTATCTTAGTTTTTATGTACAAGTCCAATACTAGCAAATGTTATGTTTATGTTGCTTAAGATCATTGCTGCTTGTTAGAATCCGATTCTGTGCTTTCTACGATTAAGACACTGGATACGTGGTCGTGCTCCAGCATGAACACGGGGCAGTTCTCCAAAACCCAAACATGAGGTCTAGAATACATTATGTATATGCCATTACTATGTACACTTATTTGACTTGTATGTCTGTTGGTTACAGATCGTACGTGAATGGACATATCTAAGGAGAATGATCCATAATATAATTTGTTTTGGTAAGAAGGGGCACAAAGTACTCCCATCTGAAGTATAAACTGACACGTTTGCAAGTATAAGACACGTATGTCATGTCCAGGTTTTGTCAGACACGGCTACCTTTTGCTGAGAGAAGTGTTCTACATATCATAGATCACATATCATAGATCACATCCAAGTCTTCAAGCGAAAGAGCACGATATAACTGGAGTTTTTGAGCAAGTAATTGCTTTCTGCTGCGGTCTAACATTGCATTCCGAATTGCTTGGTATGCATCCCTTCCCACTGCAGCGGACAGCACATTCTGCTACTCATTGTCTTGAAAGGTTTTGTAAACTGTATGCTTTTTCCAAATCTTGATTGTTTGCTTGCTGCGACAATAATTCGTGTTGATTGAGTGCTTGATTCGTATCCTCATTCTTTATGTGTTACTACTTTGAAGCTTAACTCTCATTGCTTACGGCTTACTATTCCATGGCTTTCAGAAATATGAGTCATAATACAAGATACTGAAGTGTCCTCACAGGGCTGGGCATGTCCACTTCCAATGCTCTCATTTCTCTGGTGAGTTATAAATGTAGGTTTTTTTAAACAATTGTTTTTTTTTTTCTCACATAGAAGTATTGATCAAGGATTAAAATATCATGGTCGGTAGTGGTATCGGCTGATCACTTATGATGTGAAACTCGAAACGTTTGACGTATCTGTCGGTGATATCATAGACCAATATTATAGGTATATCGTACATTAGATACCCCAAAATCTTATACGATGTACGATATATGTCTGCATTAGTCGATGTTTAAGACCTTGGTATTGATCAGTCTGTTACATATTTTCACGTGTTAATGTTTAATGTGCATGTGTGTGCATGGTAAGCCGGTACACGTTTACATACATGGCAATAAACTTACCTTTTTAAAATTTAAGTTTTCTATTATCATAATTTAATAAAACACATTTAAACTTTTTCATTGTAGCCCTATTCTGATTCAATCTTTAGCTCTCTTTCTGGAGGACCTGACCGATACATGGTGTCTAAAATTTGATGGGAGATACAGGGACACTAGGAGCACCTTTTATCATCTTTTTTGCTCCTACGTTATAAAGCAATATTGCCCATATTCTGTTTTCGGTCATATGAAAACTGGGTCTGTTGCATAATATTTATACACCTATCATTTAAATTTCTAGTGAATCAACCATCAAGAAACCAAAATTCTGAAATCTGAAACTTTGCAGGAACATATGTAAATAGAATCGCACTTCGCCTTTTGAAGTGTTAGTGTGTTGATGTACCCATCAGCAAGAATGCTACATTCTAAAAGAGAAGAAGAGAATGTAATACTCCTAGCTTGAATAGTCCCACATTAGATATAAGACAAAAGATAGTATAGTTTATGCTAACTTTTAGGAACTCAAAGTAATATTAACTAATATTTTTGAAGGAGGAATCCATAGTTAGCCATAAACTATTTAACTATTGATATTGTACTGGAGGCTTAGCATATACTTTTGAATATAAGAACGGGTAGAGGGCATTATAAACCTCCTCTTCATGTTGACTATAGTGGAAATTTTTGGACGATTGTTCCTCGGTTCCCTTAACTATGTCTTTCTAGTCTTGCATGCTTCTATGACTTGCACCTCTCTTGGCTATAGCTATGTTTCTAGAAATGTGACTCCAAGTCACAAAGTTTGTCATCAAGCTGACACAGTTTAAAACTTTGTTTAACCATTGTATGGAGGCTGGCTCTGCTTTAGTTATTTATTTACGGTACCACTTATTTTGATGCCCTGAGTCGTCGATGATCACGTTGATGTTGTACATCTCATTTAATCTGAAAGTAAAGTCCTCGTATTTCCATTTGCACATTAATGTTGTTTGAGCTTATGCAATCAAGTTAAATTTCGTTAATCTGAGTAGCATGACTCAAATTTTATGTTCATCCTTTATCTATATCTGCAAGTTACATAGATTCTTGTTATGAAAACTATCGAAAATGCTAAATGCTAGCTAAACCATTTATATAACTTAATTTTGTTGGTCTTCTTATTTATTTCGTTGGGTTTGAGTTTGTAATTTGTTGCATATGAAGCGTGCTTACTTTTGTAACCTTTTGATGTACCGTAGGGATAACACTAGATCTTGATCTCCTGAGTGGTGATGTCGAAGGTGCAGTCTCTTCTTCAGCGACGACTTCCCAAATCAGGCAAGATAAGTGTATCGTCTACAACTCTTGGTGCATAGCCTGAATGGTCTCGCCTTGTTTCTGTTGTTGATCATAGGTAAAGATCTCAAATCCCCTGTTTCACAATGGATGGAGACTTGTATGGAGCAAGTACTTTGAGAACTCTCTCTTTGCCATCTCCAGGAGCTGCAGAGCTGCAGAAAATCCCGGGCAAAGTCTTGACCTGTCCTATTCAAAATTCTGAATTAAAATTGGAGTTTTTATTTTGTTAATACCAAAACTATTCGAATAGTGAGGGCCAAGGATTAGCTCTTGGACCTGACCTGTTCGTTCTCATCGGTATTCAAAATGGACTCTTTTGGTTGGGGGTTGTTGCGGCAAGCAATGCAGCAGGAGATGGAAATGGCTCTTTCTTTCTATGGAGATTGTTGTGCATGGGTTCATAGCAAAGCAACTGACACTGATGCGTTCATTTTATTTGTGAGATTGTTGAGATCATTCATTTTACCCTGCTCAAGGATGTAATAATGTCCCAATTTGATAGGTTATCAAACATCTCTCATTGTACTAACTTTGTAAACACTTTCTTCTGTTAGCAAATCACAAAGATATGCCTCCTAAATTTGTTAGCAAATCACAAAGGTATGCCTCCTAAATTTTTTATCTTGGTCCTTTTTCATTCTAATGAAAAATGATACAAGTTGGCTGGTTGAAATGGAAGAGGGCAACGAGAGTTTTATGTGATCGTAATATTTCGTTATTTCGTTAAGATTGAAGGGAAAATTTTATAGGACTGTTATTAGGTCAGTTTTATTATATGGTATGGAATCTTGGGCTATAAAGAAATATCATTCACAGAAAATAAGTATAGTAGAGATGTGCATGTTTCGCTGCGTCAACACTATGAGAGATAAAATGAGAAATGAAGATATTTGTATTAAAATAGGTTTAACTCCCATCGATGAGAAAATCGCTTATGATGATTTAGCTTATGATGGTTTAGTCATGTATAACGTCAGCTTACAAATACATCAGTTTGATGAGCAGAGTTTATCAATGTAGACATTAAAAGAACGAAGGGTTGTTGTTGTTGTGTTCCTTTTTCATTCTAAGTCACTAATGATTTAGATGCTATTTTGTCTTAGCATTTTGTTATTCTCAAATTTTGTCACTCTATATAAGTTAAATAGAATTTTAATATATTTTTATTATTATTTTCTTTTATCACGAAGACTCTCTTTAGAATAAGAATCACAAGTGTAGCTGTCTATCTATTTTTGTAAATGTTTTAAATATTTAATAGTAAATTTGTAATAAAAAATGAATTTTTCATTTAATTTTGTTTCAGGGTCTTTCCGTATCGCCTCACTCTGAGGGATGATCACGTGGCATTCGTTGGATGACTACGTGGCACCCGTTGCGTATCCTAACTGCCCTAACCTCCCACCCCACTTCCTTCCCGCAGAAGAACACGTCATGTAGAAACACCCAAATCCCCACCCGCTCACTGGCGTCTGGACCCACATCAGCTGGGTCCCATCTAAGAAAACAAAACTAAGCCAAGTGTTTCGTGTCAGGCGCCGACTAGGCGCCGACTAAGCGCACCACGTGTCGCACTCCGGTTCATCCCGTGCTACACACGTGCTCTTCAAGCAAACGCTTGATCCCCTCTCCATCTCTTTCCCTATAAAAGGGGAAAAAAATAATGCTAATACTAATTAATTTTTAAACCCTAATCAATCTCTAAACCCCCAACCTAGATGGATCCGAACCAGGAGCGAATCGGATCGGATCCGTTAAAGAGGAGGATGATCCACAACCAGGTGCTGCTGATCCGAGAAGCGGACCAGCGGATCGGCGATCGGATCCGGGAGCGGGATCCGATCGCGATCCGTTATCCAACGGAGCCGCTCCTCTACTCCCGGCCGCCGCCGATGCCTCCGTCTTCTCCCCTCGGCGACAAGACGGCCGTCAGCTCGTCCTAGATCTCAGGTTCAGTTCGCTAATTTCTAAACTTTTTCCCCCTTTTTTCGTTGGATTAAAGTAAATGATAATATTAAGAAAAAAAAGAAAAGTCTCTTTTTTGGGCAAAAATTTGGCCTTTCTGTTATGCGCCGTTCCGTTTTGTCCCCAAATCGAAATAACGGCTCGTGCTCCTACCCCTTTCCAAAATTGGGAGTTTCAAAAGTAGCACACCAATTTTTCTAGGGAGCCCACGAGATAGGAAAATTTTGACCGGACTGAAGGTTGAAAAGTGGGTTCACTAGAAAAAACGGTGTGCTCCTTTGAAAACTCCCCCAAAATTGAAAGCTCGAGTAGGGGCAGAAAGGTCATCTTCACTGCTTTGCCAGCAAGGTGTATTGTAGGAAACCTGGTTTTATGGGCGCATATTTGGAATCTTTAGTTGGTCCATTTACGTACTTGCAAAGGGAAAATCTATTTATGCACACCACTTTGCTCAAGATTAGAAAATTAGTCTTCTTAGTAATTTTCATATTGATCAGAGAATACTCTCTGAACGAATTTAATATAAATTGAAGATTAATTTCTGACAAAAAAATATTATTAAAAAAATAATGACAAACTTGTATTTTCTTGTAACTTTAAAATGTGGATGTCTTGAGTAAAATTGTGTGCGTGGATAGATTTTTTCCATTTGTAAAGGGAAATTCTAAATGAGCACGACACTTGATTTAGTAAGCACATATTTCTGAGTGGTTTCTGAGTGGTGGATTGGTTTCGATTGATTTTCAAACCATTCATAAATTAATTCCAGACTAATTTCTGTTCAGACAAAAAATATAGTTAAAAAAAATAACAAATTTGTAATTTTTTAAACCTTTAGGAGTGGGCCAACTAACACCCTTGGTGTGCTCATTTAGAAATTTCCGTTTTGCACAGTCCCGTCCTCGTGGGGGCATTTTGGGAATTAAGCTTTCTTTTTCTCCGTTGCGGCATTGTTCGCGTGACTCGTTTTATCCATTTCTAACCGTCACTTTAACTAACTCGGAACCGCGAGGGACAAAAAGAGAGTTAAAAAAAAGCAGGTGCATTCATTGCGTTTGTCGTGTTTGAATGTGGGCCCCCATCGAGACAAGCTCCCACTTGAGCCCCCGCAGACAGCGACCTATCTACGGTGCTCCGCGGACCACCAGAACTCAACTCGCAGCCCCGCGTTCACACCGAGATTTAAGAAAACAAACAGCCGCAAGCCAGAGAGCGGTGAATTAAAAATAGTCTTGATTGGGGGGGGGGGGGGGGGGGGGGGGGGGGGGGGGGGAGGGGGTTGGTGGGTTGTCAATAGAAACAAAATCGAGCCAAGCCCCAAACTAAAATGTACATAGAGATAGATAAGGTTCAATGCATATATTAGGAGATAGCTAGGTAGGTAGGTAGGTAGCTAATTGGACCTCCTAGTTGGACCTGAGGAGGCTCCGGACAATCTCGGCCTGCTCGCTCCCGTCGTCCATGGTGGACATGAGGTCCGACAGCCGGTCGCTCAGGTCGTCCACCTCCCGGTGCAGGCTCTTGATGTAGTTGCACGTCTCCTTCAGTAACTTCGATGCCGACGTCTGCAGGGGAACATTAATTTTCATGTGAGCACGATGTTTGTTTTACAAATGGAAAAAAACAAAAAAAGTGGTTACTTACTCTTCCTGAGCCGCGGCGGCGGGACTCGGGGAGGAGGGATTGTAGCTTAGATATGAGCTCGGTGATCTCCTCCTCGCTGATTCGGGTCCTCCGGCTCGACATTGTGAGCAAGGAGTAGGCTTGCTTAGTATGAGAAGATAGGGGAAGGGAGCGGGAGAGGAGACGAGGGCTTTATAGAGTCAGGAGAAATGAGGAGAGGGAGGAAAGAGTTGGGGAGGGCTGAGAAAGGCCAGTTAGAGAGAGCATATATTTAGAAAGATTCAAGGGCCCACTTGTCTCCTCGTTCGGTTGGAGGCCCCAGTTATCGGGTCTCAGCCCAACGGTGGAGAGCCCATGAGCCAAGATTTTATTTTTAATTCAAAACTTTTAATACAATAAGAATAGTTCTTAACTAAGATTCTACTCTTTCTAACATGCCACATGTTAGCAAGGAGTCACTTGTCTCCAGCTACCAATGTTCCATTTTTTAAAATTAGGACTTCAAAGTTCACATCGAGTCATATCTCTACCCATATTGCAAGGCCTAGCAAATGCTGGAGAAAGAGAACTATGTTAGACAACACGAATTAACAGTACACATATTCTCGTATACTAAAATATCATAATAGTATTTTACCAATCTATTAGTTATAAGATCACCGTTTCAAGTTAATATTACTGGCTGAGCTGGTCTGCTTTCACATTTGATTATGACTAGGAACCATTCTCTCTTTTTCTATATACATACACATGGAAAATAGTCGTAAGCATAAATTATGAATCTTTGGTTTACAATTTTTTGTTTTATATTAACGGAGTACCCAAAAGATGCTGTCTGCGCCATGTCTCAAACTAGTCTTCTGGTGCCTTGTCTTGTCATTTGGGGACTTGACTTGCTTAATTACCCTTTAATCAAGCTCCTTAACTGGGCCCTACCTTAACGATCTCTCCCTTCACGGATCAAAATCCAAACCAAGTTGTTATATGGGGAGTTTGTAAAGGAGCACACCATTTTTCTTAGAGAGCCCACTTTCCAACGTCCAAAATGAACTATTAGTGGGCTCACTAGGAAAGGTAGTGTCCTCCTTTGGAAACTCCCGTTGTATGCTTTAATGCACCCGGATTTATTCAACGGACTCCGCGATTTGCGCCCGAAACCCGAAGTCGAAGAACTGACACGTGGTGGCCCGTGAGCGAAATGAGACCCGGGGAGGGTGGGCCCGGCCCTGCTGTCTCCGTGGCGGTGACGTGGAGAGCGGTCGATGGGGTCAGTTGGATGCCACGTGACAGCGGGGGGAGGGGGAGGGTCTCTGTGGGGGGTGGGGGGGGGGGTCCGGGACATGACCAGGCCCACGACCGAATAATTGGGATCATGTGATGCGTGATTTACGAGGCATAGGGATAGTCCCATTGGTCAATGTTGTTTAGAGGGCTGGATTAAAACTTTTTGAAGATAAATTAAAAACTTAGGAGTCTCCGCATTGGACCTTACACTTTTTCCACTAGATCTCTTGATCACAGAGCAAATATATTTTGAAACGTGTGCACTAAGATTCCTGCACGTGAGGTCTACAAGAACCTACTTGAATTTAGAATAAAAATTAACCACAGACTATGTGACGGTAGTCTTGCAAGTTACCAATTACTGTACCTTTTCATATACAACAACAACAACTAAGCTTATTATTTCAAGTATTTATTATAGGCTACATGAACCGAAAAATAATCACGTCGGATCGATCACTTTGATATCCATTCTCCATTCATTTCTATCAAGTAGTATCTCCTTATTTAAATATCTAGACTACATATTTTTGTGTATCACCTCCATCTATATTTTCTTCGGTCTTTTCTTTATTCTTTTAACTTGTCCTACATTGATAAACCCTTCTCTTCGAACCGGTGCACTTGTAGGCCTACGTTGCACATAACCAAACTATCGTAAGCAATTTTCTCACATCTTCTCATCGATGGGAGTTATACCTAATAACACGAATATCTTCATTTCTCACTTTATCTCTCCTAGTGTTGCCGCACATCCAACGGAGCATGCGCATCTCTACTACACTTATATTCTGTGAATGATATTTCTTTATAACCCAACATTCCGTGTCATATAATAAACCTGGCCTAATAGCAGTTCTATAAAATTTTCCTTTCAATCTTAACGGAATGTTACGGTGGCATAAAACTCCCGTTGTCCTCCTCCATTTCAACCAGCCAATTTGTATCTTATGGTTAATATCATTCTGAATAATAAAACCCAAATATCTAAACTGACTACTCATTTGTATCTCTTGCCTATCCAGTTTTATAGCATTATAGTCTATAGTCTGTCGTTTACTAAATTTACACTCTATATACTCTATTTTAGACCTACTCAATCTAAAATATCTAAATTCTAATGTTTGTCTCCATAACTCTAACTTGATATTTATTCTTGCTCTTGTCTCATCAATTAAGACAATATCATCAGCAAATAGCATACACTAAGGTATCTCATTCTGAATGGTTTTAGTAAACTCATCCATCACTATAGCAAAAAAGAATGGACTCAATGTAGATCTTTGATGCAATCCAATTGTAATAGAAAACTCACTTGTTAAACTACCATATGTTCTGATATTGATCACTACTCCATCATACATGTTCTTAATTATGTCGATATACTTGATAGGAATTCTTTTCTTCATCAGTGTCCACCAAAGTATCTCTCGTGGAACCTTATCACATAATTTCTCTAAGTCAATAAATAGCATATGCAAATCTCTATTTCTCTCTCAGAATCGCTTTATAAGTTGACGCAGTAAATGAAAAATTTCTGTCGTTGATCGTTCCGGCAAAAATCCAAATTGGTTCTCCGATAATTTAACAGTTTGTAGCAATTTATGTTCAATTACCCTTTCCCAAAGCTTCATAGTGTAACACATGAGTTTTATTCCCCGATAGTTAGAACAATTCTGAATATCGCCCTTATTCTTATACAGAGTTAATAGGGTACTCTTCTTCCATTCATTTGGTATTTTTTTAATTTGCCAAATCTTATTAAAAAAATCTGCTAGCCACCTCACACAAATCCCTATTAAGTATCTCCATATCTCTATAGGAATCTCATATGGACCAACAAATTTTCTTGATTTCATTATCTTCAAAGTCTTTTTTACTTTAGACTCTTTAATTCTGCGTATAAAACTACGATTCATATCCTCACATTAAATAGTAAAATCTCCCAAATCTTGAGTAAAACTACCATTATATATATAATCTATCAAAATAATTTTTCCATCTTTCTTTAATCTCTTCGTCTCGAATATCTTTTCATATATAAAACTAAAATTTTTATTTCAGCGCAATCTCTGATTATCATTGAGGAAAGCCACCTTTTTCACCAAAAAATGGTTATTTTGTATGCTAGTACGTACAAGTGCTAAATGTGACACCATCTCTGTATCAAGAGCAAAATTATGAGTCTTGATTCCCTAACGCATTGACATTGTATTATCTTTAGGAGCCAATGTCTATCACTATAGTTCCTATGAATAATACACTTCTCTTTGATTTTTCTACTTTAATTTTTTCAAATCTAAATGCTCAAGTTTAGATTTATAATAATAGTTAGATACCTCATGAGTCAAATCTAAATGCTCAAGTTTAGATTTATAATAATAGTTAGATACCTCATGAGCTAGAGCTTGTATCTCGTGAATAGAGGAGAATAATCGGGTCCAAAGACTAGTACTTCGTCCATTCTATAAAAATAAAAAAATTTATTTTTAATTCTCACTACTCGAAGAAGGCTCTCTATAAAGTCTCCTTCTCTCGTACTTTTATTCATCATATATGGCATGTAGATTTCTTCCATGGTAAATTGGGTCAGTTCTCATAATTAAATTATATCCAATCACAAGCTTAAAAAAAATTGTAATTGATATGAATTTAACATTGTTTATATTGTCACATGTGTTTCCTATCGGTTGCCTTCCAAGAACTAAAGAAATTATATCGGATTACACAATATTAATCTGCAAATTCAGTTGAAAGTAAAATTGTTAAATAATATATTGGAGGTCATGGATTCGACTTGAACTCTATTGAAATAATAAAGTTTCCGCATCTAAGTAGCAAATGGTGTTGCAAAGTTTCAAGATTTTAAGAAAATTAAGAAGGGCAAGTTCCTACGAAACTACTACTACAACAACAACAACTAAGCCTTTTATCCTAAGTATTTGGGATAGGCTACATGAACAAAAAGAAAAAAATCACGTCGGATCGATTACTTTGATATTTCGTCTCCATTCATTTCTATCAAGTAATATCTTCTTATTTAAACCTCTAAACTCCATATCTTTGCGTATCATCTCCATCCATGTTTTTCTTCGGTCTTTCTTTCGTTATTTTAACTTATCCTACATTGATAAACTCCTATTTTTGAACTGGTACACTTGTAATTCTACGTTGCACATAACCAAACCATCGTAAGTAATTTTCTCGCATCTTCTCATCGATAGGAGTTACACCTATCTTAGCACAAATATCTTCATTTCTCACTTTATCTCTCCTAATATTACCGCATATCCAACGGAACATGCGCATCTCTGCTTATTTTTTCCCACTGTATCTCTCAAGTTCTTACAAACTATGGTTATAAAATTTGTTGGAGAGAGAGGACTACAGAATTTACCCTTTAAAACCCTAGGGTAGATTAGTATAGGAACGCCCTATACAAAGTCACAGGGTCTTAAGGGCACCCCTAGGGCTGGTCCTAGAAAACTACTTGTCAAAGGGAGAAAGGCCACTAGGATAGAGAAAAGATTGGCTTCTTCTCATTGTAACTTGTATTGATGACAAGGGGAGGACCTTAACATGTGAAGGCTTCTCCTTTGTAAGTACCCCACATGGCCTCTCCACCCCATGCCTCCTTGCAATTGGACATGAGAGAGAGCGAGAGAGAGAGAGAGAGAGAGTACTGCAACATGCATGTACATGGGTTGGTCTGAGTCTTGCTGCGATCGGCGACGATCTAGCTAACTCCTACAAGGCCACATGGGCTTTTATTTTCATAGTTTAATGGGGGACTGAGACATGACCAAAGGCTTCAAACAATTGAGTCTTGATATTACCGAGTCAAGTGTGTTGATGGGGTCTGCCCAATTATAGCTAGCTAGCTCTAGCTAGCTTTGTACCATAGTTTGAAAATTGAACTTCAAGCTAGAAAATTCATAAAGGATAATACTTCATGAAGGCTCAAAGATGGTTATGAATTACATTTACCTGTATTTACGGTTATGCATTTGTGATAATATATTACTTGGTTTAACGAGAATATATTATAGGCATTTTGCTATCCAAATGTTGGATAAAAGTTTTTATTACTTGTATTTACTATATTTTATAACTGTGATAACTGTAATTGAATATTACTAGACTTAGCATAAGAATATATTGTCGACATTCCATTATCTAGAATATTCTATATAAGTAACGTTATACTAGCTAATTGTAATAGAAAGATTAGCTCATAATATATTTATTTTTCGAAAAGAGGAAACATGCCTCAGTAAAAACATGATTTAAACTCTAGATTTTTTGAACTTCGTAAAAAAAAGACCATATTAGTGTACCACTCTCGGAATCAGCAACATTTTCTCATAGAAATATTCTAAGTTTCAATACAGTATTTAGAATTAAAATAGTTTATAATTACCACAAATTTCACTCTAGAAAAAAAAAAAAAAAAAAAAGCTAAGCCATCTACGCTAAGCTTATGTTTTCCAAATTGCTACGATTATATTATTTACTTTAACCTCATAATTAGCTAAGTAATTAATTTAGAGAGAGCAAGGCTAGCTAGGGCAAGGGCAAGGGCAACAGAGTGGTCAGCATCAGAGTCTTGATTGAATGGAGGCTAACGTGCATGGGCTGCCGTCTCCTGCATGGGCAGCACCACGTGGTCTGCGCTCTGCTCGCACAGCAGTTATATACAACGGCCCCGTCGCGGTCGGCAGCAGCAGGGACCACCCGAGGCGGTGGCGACGACGGTGGTGGTTGTAGGACCCATTGCAACTTGTTGCAGATAGCTAGCGCATGACCAACTGTAGCAACCAACCAGCCAGCCAGCCAGCCAGCCAGCCGACCAACCAACCAGCCAACGATCTGTGGCAGTGTGTGCGGTGAGCTTATCCTGGTTCGGGTTCAGGCTTGGGCCGCTTGGCCCATGTACCTCCATCTCCCTGTCCCAGTTCATGTGGCTCCTTCACCCCAACTCTGCAGCATTTTCTGACTCCATGGTCATATCACAACGTAAACACGATATATTACTAAACAGTGAGGAACTGCTCTTATCATCTAATGAAGTTGGAGCTGTAAGAAATGTCATTTGCTACAAGAAGTTAGATAGGTTTTAATAAAATCGACTAATTCGTCACGAAAACCCAGTTTTCTTATCGTGTATCGTGTGCTTAGTGCACATATCTACAGAACTTTATGTTCGATAATCTGAATTTATATACGATTCGAACCTTTCATTATATGTTCTTCAAAAATCACGTAAGTTAGGGTTTTAAATAGAGGAGGCTAGGATTCTACCCATTATGTGAGAGGTGATACAAGTGGGTGTTTGAAGTGTAATTAGGCACTTTAAACTGTAGCATCCAAGAAATATTGTTCCCTTATAGGGTGACATGAGCAATTATTTGAGTTACATCAATTAATAGTTTCCTTAATCTCTCATCAATTATTTTCCTGTCATTGTTCATAATTTCCTTAATCTTAAGTATCATTGCAATGTTTGCAAGTGAACCGTCATGTCACACTTCAATTTTTTGTTTTGTTTTATTTGAAATAGAATGATTAGGAAAACATAAGCTTGTCTAACTATGGAAAGTCCATTCTAAAAACATCTAATTGCTTATTATTATGTCCCACATTGACAATTTCAGACTATAGTTAGTACAAAAATATAGATAATATTAGGTATACTAATTATGCTAAAAGATTAATCATTGTTGAATTATTAGGAAGCACTTGAGATTTCTTTGTTTTTTGTGTAATCTCTTATGAAAGAACAAGAAATATATATGTACTCATCCAATGCATTCTAGTCTTGCATGTTAGTTCAAAATAATAATAGTAATCTAAAATATAACATAATATTATTTTCTCTCACCGACGCAATGAAAGATAATGCATGCAAGCAAATTGTACTATGCAACACACCTAGACAGAGGGTTGACGGAATTCCGCAACTAAATGCACATTCGGTGGGATTTGAACTCGGCGGTTCTGAGACCATTTTAAAATTCATGTCATTATAACAAAACTTCGAAGTAGCAATGAGAGGCTAAGGGAAATTATTTTTACTGTACGTAACTTTAGCTAGCTTCTAAACTTGCAATCTCTCAACATAGAAGGGGAAGCCTGTAAGGATAGGGTTTGTAGGTACACCACAAATGTGGAAGATTTTTCTCTCTTTCCTTCTGGAGATATCTTTAAATTCATGAATCCATATGAGCCCAAGTGTTTTTGGTTCGTTGTTGTCGTTGTGGTGGTGGTGGTGGGTGCATGTAGTAGGAGTTGTAGTACTGCTCTGTTGGAAAATCTTGCTCTGTGGACCACTCTTGAGATCTGGTGGTCCTCTCATAACTGCTCAGCTTTTGTTGTCCAATGTCTCAACTAGCCCGCCGCCCGCCCCCCCCCCCCCCCCCCCCCCCTCTCTCTCACACACACCCAAAAACTAAACCCCAGTAAATTTCAAGATGACCCTCGATTTTTTGGAAAAATGTCAGTCACATCTTTCCTCTCTAGGAAAGTTCACAAGTAAAAATCCTATCGAAATACTTTATATAAGGTAAGTTCAGATCGACTCTATTGTTTATATGGATAGATCAGTAAGTTCGCAACTCAAAACAGATGATAAATTGGTAAATATCTTTTAGAAAGCTCACTTAATATATGAAGAGAAAATTCTATTTGGGCACGCCACTTTGCTCAGTGAGCCCAACTTTCTAAATCGGAGATCTGCCTACCAAACGATTTACACTCAGAGATTAATCCCCGACATGGTCAATTGGAAACTACTTCCGAAGGTGGGCCTAGAAAGCAAAGTTGTGTGCTCAAATAGAACTTTCTCTTTATAACTGATTTCTTTCCACTTAAAAGTGCAAGGCCATATGACTCGACCATATATTCAATGGTAATCTCTACGTATTATTTAGAAAATGGCTAGAAAATGACACGTAAAGAAAACGAGGAATTGAGTATGAATAAGTTCAGGAAACTATTATAAGGAAAAAACAAAAAAAGAAGAGAAAATTAACCTTCTTCACCATAGATGAGTGCATTCGAGTTTCAAGCATTCTTGTTTTGTGTAAAGGCCAAACTACATTTATGGACACTCTTGTTTTATGTTTAAGACCAGAAAAATAAATAAAATAATGCTCTTTGCAGTAACTTTTGTCGCTACAATCCTAATTTGCAGTAATCCTAATTTGGGTTTCGGGTTTGAATTTTCTAGACCCACACCGGAAACCCGGCCCAGTTCACATTTCCCTCTTCGTTGTGTTTTTTTCTACTCGGCTATTTACTTTTGAATCAAAACCTGAGACTGAGAGAGCCTGTGAGGGATGGGGACTGTCATGTCACAAGACTGTCGGTCACGTGATTGCTTGCTTAGTTGCTTGCTCGGTTGGGCGGCGGAGCCTAGCGAGGACAGCGATGGGGACTGTCCATCGGAGGGAGCCTCCACCTGCAGACACCAGGGGCTGGCGGTGGAGCGAGCTCATGTGATGGGTTGTCTCGACAAACAACAGTTAATCGGTTACAGATGGGCCTCATATGGGCCTCATGAGCGATGGTAATGTCAGTGGTCAGAGGCAGCAATGTTGGTGTTGGATCTCGGATCCGGCAATTCGATACCAGTGAGCCTCGTCTCCTTCTCCGAGTTCGATCGCTGATAATGCCTAATAAAAAAAAAAAATAACTTGCTATTTGATCCATCTGGGAGTTGGGCCCATATTGGAGCCCAGTTCAACAAATTAGACTTTTGGGCCAGTCAACTAACACGCGCATATTTTCTTAACATTTTCCAAATTCAGCCTCAGTGGAAGTCAAACTTGAAACTTGAAATCAGAAGCCTTGAAGCCCTCCTACAAATTAAAGAGGGATGGTATTACTAGAAACAATTCTCAATGTATATCCAAAATCGGAGTGTTATTTTTCATTGTCATTTAGTAAAGATTACAGTAAATAAAAAAAATTACAACTCTTTAAATTCAAGATTGCATTGGAAGTAAAGATATCATTCTTTTCTTTTTGTGATCGTGGGGCTCTCTTGGACTACAAGAGAAGGTTGCTAGTATTTTTTGCTGACGATTCGAATGCCGATTGATCTCTGTAGAACCAAGCTTAAGACTTTGTCAGAGAAAAAAGCAGGAACGCCAGAGTTCTTTCTTGTGGATTCTATGGATTCCTATTGAATTCATGTATATTTAAACATTAAATCTTTGAGCCAATTCACTCGTTCAAAAATAAATGAATTAGGTGAATGGAAAATGGATTCAAAGTGGAGTGCATAGTAAAAGAAACAAAAGGAAAGGAAAAAAAAAATAGTTCCACATCGGATAGAGTGTTGTAAGGATGTTGGTTTATATAGAATTGTTTGTTTTATGTTATTGCTTATGTAAGAAGATGAAAAACTTTGAGTACCACGGGGGGTTCTACGTATTGCCTGCACACGCGTGTGCGAGGACGAATGGGCGTTTAGAGTGCTTTGGTGCACTTCATCGTCACGAGGAGCTGAGAAGCCTTTGATTGGTCAAAAAAAAAAAAAAAACACACCTATAAATAGGTCCTTTGTCCAAACTCTTTTTACACAGTTCTTTAATTTTTTTTTCTCTCCTTCTTCTGCTTCTTTAATTTTTTTCTCTCCTTCTGCAAAACTTTGTCTCTCCAGACACCAGTTTTCTGTCTCCAGAAGAAATCTCAAGTCTTTTTTCTGTCATGCACTACACTATACATAAAACAGAGAGTATTCTTTATTAGATTCACTAGAGCAACAGGATTGTGGCTTCCTTCTTGTTGTAAACCGATTGTTGTATCTTGAGAGACCGACACCCACTGTAATTCAGAAGCAGAACGGTGGATGACAAATCGATTTTAAGGAGATTGTGTCCAACACTAGTCTCGATCATCTTCCAATTATTTTCTAGACACACTTGCTTCTTATATATAAATATATAGATATTCTGTTACTTTCTAGTAGATAATAAAATCAATTCAGATTGAGAATATATTAACTCTGTCTTTAGAATTAATTAATAACAGTAGGTAATAAAAAATAATTTTATTATTCTTATTACAGCATTTATACCTATGTATAGTTCTGAATCTTTTATACATATAAATCAATTCGGATTTCTTCTGTAATATCATCTTTCTGGTTGAAATAGAAAACATATCTTTCTAATCTTTTTACAGTAGTAATTCTATCTATATCAAAGTAAAACAACCTACAATTCCTTCTCTGGATTTTTATTCTCTCTGTTAATGGATGAACTCCTTTGTTGTATCCTCCATTCTTCTCTCCCTTTTTTTAATTTAAAGAGGACTATTTATAGCCTTGGGGCATAGCCATTCCCATATTTCTTCTCCCAATCTCTTCGTAAATCGGAATATCAAATTCACGTTATGATGGAGTGGGTAGTTATAACAGATTTTTCCAGATTTTTAGCAGAGCATTGCAACATGCATTACTGGTGCGTAACTAATTTTGTGCGTCCGCCTAGGAGCGAGCTCTTGTGCGTGTGCCTGGAATGCGCACTCCTAGGCACGTGTCACGTGAGCACCAAGGGGCATGTGTGCCCCAGGGCGCGCTCTTGGTCGCATGCGTGTGCCTAGTGCTTGTGCACGTGCAAGCCAGGTTGTGCGCTGCCCTAGTCATCATGCTCGCACACCGGAAGCGTGCACGATACCTGGCGCGTGTGCAATTCTAGACGCAAGCAACCATTAGCGCGTGCGAGAGTTTGCAGTGGCTGTCCCATGCTCGTCCGCTCACTTGAGTGCCCACCCAATGGTGCGCGCAATGATTCGTGGCATGCACATGCTTGGATGCACACACGACTAGTTTAGCCATGCGCCACTTTTTCTTTGGTTGTCCTATTTATATTTTCATCGTCTTACCAACAAATTAGTCTCGACTGAATCCCTAATGCTACTATAATAGACTATAATTTTTCTTTTATTCTATTTTTTTTTTTTTTTTGGGTTTGAATTGCATCTTGAATCTTCGAGCATTAAACATTGACAAACACGAGTGAAGCATTTTTGGCTGGATGGGAGAGCCAACTCTAACGTAAGCCTAAGGAGAAGCATAGATACCGGACATTTTGAAAATAATGCATGTGAACATAAATTATGGCACCTTTAAGCCCAAGTCGGATAGCCCGTCAATGTGTCAAAACCCATCAAACTGTTATGGCCCATTAACTCAAAAGCCCAATAAGATTTCCAATTGCTCCAGAATAGTAAGTGACATTTATAAATTTAATCACTTTGTTCTCAAGTTTAATTCTCCCTCCCTCTGCCCTCCCTCCTGTCTATCCTACTTTCGTCTATTGCGATAGAGTCCTCAAATTCCTAAACTTACTTTCGAGCCCTGCTTCGCCGTCCGCCCGCCTCCATCGCCACCTACCTTCCGCCCTGCTTCGCTGTCCGCACACCTCCATCGCCACCTACCCTCCACCTCCGGCCTTAACTCTTTACTCCGTGACCAATCTCCGGTTCCGTCTAGTGACTAACCATCACACCAATAAAAGTAAAAAAAATAAAATAAAAAAAAAAATAAATAAATAGTGAAAATCAATTAGATATAAAAACACAAGAATAATTTTAATCAATACCTGAAACTTGTCCTCCAAAACACAAGAATAATTTTAATCCATACATGAAACTTGTCCTCCGACACCAATTACATATTACATTTGATTTTTCTTTTTGATTAAAAAAACTCAAACTTTAAACACTAAAAAATTCTTCCAAGCTTTTTGAGAAACATGAATATAAATGTTAAAGAGACAAATGCAAAAAAATTGATTGTGAGAGATATATTTTTTTAAAGATTTAAATAACAAATATATATATATATATATATATATATATATATATATATATGAGTAAACGGGAAATTCACCAGCGGTGAAGAGAGTTCCTTCACTACCGCTTAAGTGGCTCAATAAAATTATTATATGTGGCAGCACTCAAAAAGCGATTAAGAAAATTCATTTATTTATTATCTTGAATGACGCCACGTGTAATAATTTTATCGTGTAATAATTTTATTGGGCGGCGGTGATGGAACTCCCTTCACCGCCGGTGTATTTCTCGTTTCACACACACACACATACATACGAATAAACAGAAATTTACCGACAGTGAAGAGAGTTCCTTCACCGCCACTTAGATGGCCTAATAAAATTATTACATGTGGCGCTATTTAATGTAACAAATAAAAGAATTTTCTTAACTGCCATTTCGCCATTCAATGTAACAAATAAAAGAATTTTCTTAACTGCCCTTTAAGTGGCGTCACGTGTAAGCGGTGGTGAAGGAACTCCCTTAACTGCCCGTGAATTTCCCGTTTACTCTATATATATATATATATAGGATTTTAAAGAGAGAACGAAGAAGAATAAGATGAATTTTAAATTCTTAAGATGACAACATTTTAAATTTTAAAGAAATTTTAGAGATTTAAAATTTAAAAGGATAACTTGGTAAAAATTTTTTTTATAACCTTGTAATTTTTTTACAAGTTTCAAATCTACGCAGCACTAATAAATTGTCGTGCATAAATATAATTTCCCCATTAGGGAATGTAGATGCAGCTATTGCATATTTACTACAGAGGAGTTTGGGTTGCCCCATGCTTAGTTATGTACATTTCACTCCCAACAATCCTACGGACTGAACTTTTGATTCTTCATGTTCAATGAGGGGGAAAATTTTACCAAGATCTTGACCCAAAGTGCATATCGTAACAAAATTTCACCCATACCCAGTAACATACATATATCACTCTCATGTCAGAACCAATATTTCACCCATACCCAGTAACATCAGAACCAAGTTCCCTATCAGAAGCAGCAGCACTCACCAGAAAAATCAATAGCACAACATAACATATATCAGGGTCAAACACTACCACAGTCCAAACTCCACATTTGAGCTCATATGACAGGCCAGTAAACAAACCATAACATATGAATGAATACAAACGACTCAAGCAAAGCCATGTATCAAACCACTGCTCAACAAGGACTTGAAACATGAGAGAAAATCTTTCATAACCAACACTTAAAACACTCAAATCCCTAAATTCAGAACGATACGCAGAGAGGATATTCTTAATATAACAGTACTAAATGGCAAAACTTGGGTTTGGAATAAAAGGCAACAAAACTACCATTGTTGACATTTGCAACGGCCAGAACCATTCACTTAATCCTCATCCTCCTCGTCACCATCACCACCCTTCTCCTTCTTGTTAGCTGCGTTCAGATTCTTTCGCTTCACTCTCCCTGGTCGGCCTCCACCAAATGGGCTTGAGAGGGCAAAATCAATGTGCTTTCCTGACTCCAGCTTCACCAAGAAAGAGGGAACATTCACAACCTGCCTGCCCACCCTGCATAGAATTGTGATAAATTTAGAATTTAAAATAAGAACTTCAATGTTTTGCTGACATATATCCAGGGAAAAGCAAATGACATGAGTTATAAGATAGAAGTATTCATTAGATGGGCCACAAAAAGTAAAGGACTACTTGTAAATAGGTTTGATGTTACAAGCCAGCAGTTTTCATTAGACTGGACACAAAAGCAAACACTAACATTTTTTCAGACAGGTCCATGCAAAGTGGGGAAAAGAGACGCATTAAAGAAACATGTCATATTATATGCATTACACTTCCCTCCAACCAAAAATTGGTGACCACCCATCCATTCATAGGGAAGTGTTTAAATCGTATATACCACAAAGAACATTTATATGGAGAATGTTTTACAGCCTACTCGACAAAAAGTAAGTGTTGTATGGTCTTTTACTATTTTAGCTTCTTCCACATGTATTCAACATTGCAATGCACATATTTTGCTTGAGCTAAAGATACATATATTATTAAAAAAAAGGGGTATTTACTGGTTTGTCCCTCAAATCTTCACATTTAGAATTGTCCCCCAAATCTCATAAGTTACAACAATTTAGTCCCCCTCTCTAACTTTCCCTAACACAGTTAAATATTTATCCATTTTACCCTTTTTTTCCTCTTCTATTTTCCTCCTCTCTTCTTCTTCTCTCTTCCTCCTCTCTTCTCCTTTTCTTCATTATTTCTCCTCTCTTCTCCTTCTCTTTTCCTCCTCTCTTCTCCTTTTGTAACTTAAGAGAGGAGGAAGAGAGGAGAAATAATGGAGAAAAGGAGAAGAGTGGAGGAAGAGAGAAGAAGAAAAGAGAGGAGGAAAATAGAAGAGAAAAAGAGGGATAAAATAGTCAAATATTTATCTGTGTTAGGGAAAGTTAGAGAGGGAGACTAAATTGTTGTAACTTATGAGATTTGGGGGACAAAATCCTAAATATGAAGATTTGGAGGACAAAATCATAAATATGAAGATTTGGAGGACAAAATCATAATATATAAAGATTTGAGGGACAAACCAGTAAATACCCCTTAAAAAAAAAAAGCAAAGTTACAACTGTGTCCGTTCTTGTGTCTAGATGTTGTATGGTTGTAATCCAACCAGTGTTTGTATATGGCACGTATGGCCATAACTACAAATCATTATTTTCAAGACATGAAATAAAACTTTTTATTGGTAACCTCATCCCTACATTCTCATAAAAATCACAGGAAAAATTATAATTGAAAACAAAACAACACAAAAAAGTATCACCATCAGAGAGTTAGGATGTTCGTATCAACTTAAACAACACAAATGTGTTTCAGATGACCGTCGTGAGAAATAAATCCTAGACTCATCACATGGCTGACTTTGTACACACGCAAGAAAATCAAAGAAACATATAATATGTATTATTTTGATAGAAAAAGAGAATGAAAATGAATTGGAAAGATATTAAATTCCAGAGTTTTGAAATATTCTAAAGAAATTCAAACTTATATTTGTCCTCGACTACCAAATGGAAACATAAACATCCCAGAGTTTTGAACATAGAAATTCCATCAACTTGAACAACAAGAATATGTTTCAGATAACCGTCGTGAGAAATAAATCCAAAATCATCACATGGCTGAAACACTTTTCGAACCAATGCAACAAAATCAACGAAACCAATAATAAGTCATCTAGATAGAACAAAAGTAATCAGAAAGAGATTACATCCCAGAGCTTTGAAATATTCTAAACAAATTCAAACTTAAATTCGTTCTCATCTACCAGATGGAAACACTGACATCCAATTCCAACGTGCTTAAAAGGTAAAACAAGGAGAAGATAAAGATGCAAGGATGGCTGGCAAGAGGCAGCATCTTGACAAAAGACAATTCTAAATATCTAGGGAAAATACAGGTTTATTTGTACATGCTATTGCCAAAAAGAAAAGGGCAAAAACAAAAGATTGGATATTAAAACTTAAAAAAAAAATAATTCATATTATCAACAGATAAATTAAACTTATATTAGGCAGGAATAGTTTATTCTCAACTGTGCACGCCGAAGATGGAATAAGCATTAAGAAGGTATAAAATAACATCGTAAGAGAAGAAAATAATAAATGTCAAACTGAATGTAGGTTTAAATAAATTAGCCGAGTTGACACTAAAACACTTTGACTTATGGACTTTCACACTAACTGCTCAACTATAAGGAGACCAAGTTCCTATTAATCATCAATATTGGTTCCATACACAAACTAAACAATCCACCAATTTATAGATATTAAATATGATGACCAAAAAAATTGGTTGAGTGAATGCACAGAAACATTTAATGACCATCAGTATGATGACCATGAGCGTTCTAGAGATAGACATGTTCATGGTCTTTTTTTTTTTTAAAATTAAGATCGATAGAGATTATTGATTTATCAACCCATCCCATGCTTCTCTACAACGACTAAACAAGGCAAGCATCTGGCTCTGGATTAAAAAGAGGAAATGAAGAGTGGTGGTAAAACTGAGAGAAGTTTTTTCTTGGATGAAAAAAAAAATCTTCTTTTCTGAAATTTGAAGACAAGCAAGCAATTTTAAAATTGAAATATACGGATTAATGGAACAAAATATTATGCCTACCAGTGATCCTGAAGTCATAAGCATGAACAAATAAATTCAAATATAAATTTCAAAAACTAAAGAAGACAGAAAATTAGTGGACACTCAGAATGAAAAGGACTTGTAAGTGCTACTCATAGTTCAATTGAACTCATATAAGAATAACTTTAATTCCTCATTGTGCCCAGCTAATCTACTTCTACAAAGAGACAATGTACAGTAGATATTTTAAAGGGTAAAAAGGGCCATGAGAATTCAGCAAACACATTTATCCTCATTCTCCAAAATTACCTTTTCTTCACAATAATCAGCCCTGGAAATACAATTGTAAGAATCATACATTTTCAAAAGGCTACAGAGACTAGGGAAAAGCTATTTTTAATTAAAATTCATAAGACACAATAATCTACAGTTTAAAAACATAATTGTAATATTAATCCATCTGCCTTTTCTTCCTTAAAAATTCCTCTACTTCAACTTTTATGTTTTAAAACGTAAACAACTTCCATTATGAGTACCTTCTTACATATGACTATGATTGTCTTCTATCCCAATCATGGGATAAGATTAGTTTTAAAGTCGTATTCAATTCTGGTCTTTATAAATTTGATATATGAAACTACAAAGCGATGATCCCTAATACTTAAGTATAGGAAAGCCGCACATTAATTCATGTTTGATATGCAATACCAATAACCACATATTTAGCAATGGATACTTCAATAAGGTTTAGATTCAGCTAAGATCTAAAATATTACCTAATATGGCGCTGGCGAATAAGAACTCGGGCATGGTGAATCGATTTAGCCATGCCAGACTTGAAAACTTGGGTCTGGAGACGACGCTCCAAGAAGTTCTCAACAGTCAGGGCAAGCACATAATCAAGCTTGCTCTGTTCCTCATCAAGAAGCCCATACTTGTGCATCCTCCGAAGAAGAGCCTCACCCTCAAAGATACGGCGCGGGTCCCTCTCATCCAGAGTGAGGAGCTGCCTCGCCGCATTACGGATTCTGCTAAGGACATACTGCACCCTCCATAGTTCCCTCTTGCAGCGAAGGCCATACTCCCCAACAAGCTTCAACTCGGCATCAAGTCGCTCCTTCTCATAGGGACGACGAGGCTTCTTAAAGGTTTTCCCATCTAATTAGAAAAAAATGTAGACACCCATTAATATTCCAAATAAATAGAAAATATCCTTTTTTTTTCTCTTAGATATATTGTTTAACTATAGAAAAAAAAAATAGTACATCTGCCATTTATTAAATATTAGCATTGCAATTTAATAATTAAAATTTCTTAGTAAGTTGTGACTAATACCAACTTATTCCCATTTGACAACAAGTCACTAAATTTCAGCAACAAAAACAATATTTCCAAAGTTTCATTTTAACTAGAGAAATCTTCATGGAATACTAATTTAATATTCAACCAAATCATTTTTTTTTATCAAGAAAACAAATTTATTGATTAGGGAAATAATTTAGTATACAACCAATTTATTTCAGTAGGGGTGAAGGCCTGTAAAGATTCGATTTTTTTAACAAATCGAACCATTTATTCTTTAAAAGTACATGGTCTTAGCAGCAAAAACAAGTCAAAACAAAGATCAGCTTATGGGTCCTATTTCAACGATCTTAGCTTCAAATCTAGTGTACAAAGACACCAGAAATTTATGAATCAGATTCCTCAAATAGCCCTGCGCAAGCAATTTCTTAAACCTAAACAAGGAAAAAGCTACCAACTTTCACAATAATTTATCGAAACCTAAGCAGATCAGGAAAAAATTTGTCGATAACTAAATAAATGACACGAGAAGGAGAGATTACAGTTGCGGTAGAAGGACACGTGCACCATTGTTGACGCAGTGCACGTAGATCACCTTTCAAGTCTCACCGTCTCTCTCTCTCTCTGCAGCCACCAAAGGAGGGTGAAGATGATGAAACCCTAGGGCAACAATCAAATTATATAGGCCCCCAAAACCCTCACGTGACCTGCGCGTGAGAAGGGAACCTCAAGGGGCGCGGCTAGGCGCAATTGGGTTGGGCTGGTGCGTAGAGCAGCTAAGCAGGCCCATGTAATTTAATTCAATGAATTTGGAGTAAAAAACCAATTAACAGTTGAGAAAAAAAAAAAAAACCTAAGGACGGCGATGGAAAAGATAGTTGTGGATGATTTGAAGTACCTTCCAATACAACGAAATTATTTTATATATTTAAGAAATCTGAGCTTTACAAGATATTATTTTTTTGAAAATCCACAATTAAATAAGTGTGGACTGTAGGTCTTGACTTCTTGACTTCGAATAGCAATACTAGATTTGAATCTAAACTGTTTTGATATTATTTTGAAATTCTTTTCACAGCATCAAAACTCAACTCAAAATTATTGTGAGATTTGAGTGAAATAGTATTTCACTTAATCTGTCCAAATATGATCCCTTGCATGCAGCTCTGATAACACCATAATATTTATAATAGGTCAATTCGTCTACTTCTTAAGATAATTTATATTGATCCGTTGTAATATTTAGACATGACTAATATTTAAAAAGAAGAAAATATTCATGAGTGACAATCTTCATAGTACTACTTGATTATCAATAGAAATTAATTGTAATGAAATTTAAATAATGGACAATTGAAAGTTCGAATCTAAATACAATAAGTTTGGTGGATTTAGATTACATTTTTTTTTTTTTCCTGGATGTCTATTGTCATATCTGCAGCAATTGAGCTGAGACGCGGTGACTAATTTTGACACCAGCAACTGCTGTGATGGAGGCACTCAACAGATAGAAGAACCCTGTAAACTCGAGTTGCAGAAGCCGGCCGTCCAGAGTCCAGGCTGTTCAATTGACAGAGGCAAGAAAGTGTAAATTGTTGTATTAAGCTGCTCAAGTTGTTCTCCAGCTGGAGAAATACAATTTTTTTTCATTTAAATCTAAGCATGTAATGTTGTAATCCTGTCGAGGTCGCTTCCGTTTGATCTTGTGCCTGTTAAATCTCAACTTCTGTAGAGGTAGCTCTGAATGAACTTACAGCAGATTTACGACTCAACTTGAATTTTTTTCTCCAGGTGTTTTGGATTTTGAATCGTTCATTTGTTGATGTTATGATGTTATGCCTGCAGAAAGACCAGAGATCTTTCTCTCCTTTTTCTTCTTTTATTTGAACAGAAGCAACAACTGCGATAAAGTCTCTGCAATAAACCGTTGAATTCTCAACGGCATCTGGTGCCCGAATACAGTGGCAGTACAGAAAGCAATTGAATTTGAATTCCAAGCTGGAAATTTCCATATAGAGAATAACCTGTGAGTTACGGATAATAAATCAATTGCGATGAGCATGATTCAAGCAGGATAGTTGCAGGATCCACAAACACAGGTGCAGCTAATTTCTAATCACACCGAGTAAAAACCCAAGGATGAACTAATTTTTGTGAAGATTTTGGTGTAATTGTTATCCTTGTACAATGAAAAAATTGTGAGGAAAAAAAAAAAAAAAAGATGGAAAACTGAAACCCTCACTGGAAACTATAATTGAACCCAAGAAAAAAGATACAAAAGCATCTGATGTTCTCAAAGGGGGGCGAAAATTAGAGGGTAATCTCACAAGTAGCAGAAGTTTTCGTAGCTATTCGTTTGTGCATGTTGCGTCTGTTCGTGCATTTTCTGTATCTCTAGTTTACCTACCCTACTGGTCAAGAGGAAGAATTTACATTTAACCAGTGGAAAAGAATGTACATCATCCCACCAAGGTACTCAATCTATACTTCAAGATGCTGAGGGGGAGCTACTGGCGGAATTTTCTCCGCTTAGAATGTTGTATTTCTCTTGAAGCTTTGATCTGTTCTGGGCCCACCACTGCTCTGCTTTTTGTTCACTGAATTTTTTGCGGCTGCAAAATAACCAAACCATAATTCGGTTTCCATGATAATGAAGGGTATTGGGAAAAAAAAAAAAAAATTTGATGACAGTCTGCCCAAAGGAAAAATGCTTCAAATATAACATTACATAACTAATGTCTGTGTATTGCACTTGTCCCATAATCAGTTGATTCCTAGTTTCCTAGTTACTGGGTCAAATCAAAGTGTCCTTTTCATGCCTACGTACTCTGAACGAAAGGTTGCGCATATTTAAGACATAAAACATGTTAAGTGTGCGTACGAATTGGTGAGTTGATAGGGTGTATATGTATGTTCCCTGTGCAAAATAATAGGTTTCCTGCAAGAGTGCGCCTAACTAACCTCCTAGCCAATCTTCTGCATCTTCAAATTAACCACCCAAAATAATCATATCTAACACCGAATCTTAAAAAACGAATAACTTCACCAATCTGCATCATTTAAAAAGAAACCAATATGGATTTTCCCTTTTTCTGCTACTTTATGACTAAATTGTCCCTAGTTAACTTAATTAAGCTTTGATTAAATTTAAAAAATGAAAAGTAAAAAAAAAATGGAAGAAACCCTAAACCTAAGAAACAAATTCTCTATCTCCTTCTCACGCAACCCAAATCCAATAGACAAGATCAAAACCTGGGGATTAAGAGCTCCACATTCAGATCCAAACTTAGGGATACAGTTGGAGAAGAAGTCAAAAAGTCAGTATTGGCTTAAACCATGAGATGGAGGGAAGAAGCCCTTATTTCTTTCTTCATGCTTTCATATCTTATAATTATTTATTTATTTGTTAAAATATGTACAAGTTTTTTTTTTGCATATATAACTATATCTTTGAGTGATTACCTATGAAGCACAAACACAGGTAGAAGACATGTAACTTTCTAAACGTTAGTGGGGATATGAAAATATATATTTTCGCACACACAAAAGGGTTATCAAATACTACAATTTTAAAATACAGTCTATATGAAACCATCACTGCTATTTTTGTCCACTAATATCAAGGTTGTCCAAATGCTAGGTGTTCAATATATAAATAAAGTTGAGCATCAACTCAAACTTGTAAAATAAACAAAAAAGCGTGAGAAATGAGCATATGTCCATGAAGTATCCGAGAAGTGTCTTTAACTGAAAAATGTATTACAAAGTTGAGGTAAGATTATAGGGTGTTCAACACATGTCAGAAGAGTATCCAAGAAGTTCCCAAGTCAGACATGTATTTGGTATGGATACAACTAATTTTAGATAGACCAGTGTTACATAGATGTCTACACATTTTACCATATCATTCACATATTTCCCTTCATTAAGGTGTGATTTGGTGCACCAATTTTTAACTTTTATTAGAAAGTGTATAGTCATAAAAATAGGAAATAAGCCCCTACCATCCACAGATTCAACACTCAAATCTTATCCCAACTATCCACCTATGTCCCTGGCCTATCAATCCATTGCCGCACTGCCTCTCATATTGATATACTCACCAGAGATTGGACCAAAATGGAGGTTAAGAAAATACAACGGCACTTTTCTGTGGCTGGATCAAATTGTATCAGGACAAGTTTGAAAGAGAACAAGCAAGCAGTTAAAAAGTTAGTAGAAAAAGAACTTCAATTTTCACCTCAATTATCACCTTGCCATTGAGACAGTCAAAAAACTCCCTTACAAAAGTGTTGAGAAACGAACTAAAGGTTATCTACGATTTTGATAGTGATAACTCCAAGAATCTATATATTTTTGGAGCAACAAAGCTATTATGGTGGGTAAGCTCTCTTTGTTTCTTAATTGTGGTGGGGTCATATTTTTTTTTTTATCCCTTTCTTTTTGCTTTTCTTTTTTGGCTCTAAAAGGTGTCCAAGTCTCTTAAAACACGAGGTGTCCAAGTCTCTTAAAACACCAGCTAACATGTGGTATCCCTCTCCACCACACTTAGGTGAATTTATAGGGAAAGATCCCCTACAAGCACCCCAAAGTGGAGGGTGGAACTGAACTCAGTGACCAATTACTTTGGAGAGAAATAGTTTGCATATCTTACCTACCCATTTCTAGGTGGAGGTTGGTATTTTGCAAATACACCCTTGTGGCCGCTCAGAGTCGGTGGAAAGTGAATCAATGATACTAAACCAGATTTTACAAAATGAAATTACACATTTATCTTTTTTTCACTGTCATTTCAGCAAATACGTACCCATGTACTTGACTAAATCTGACATTGACGTAGATAAGTTGAGAACACATACTTGCTAATAAGACCTATACCACTGTGCTATATGGTGACGCTGCTAATATAGAACTAATATGGGTAAAATTAACAATTTAACTTTGTAAATTGTGATTGTAAACTTTGAGCATCAACCATTACCAATGTGCTACATGGTGACACTTGCTGCTAATATGGAACCAAGCAATGTTTAAAATAACGATAACGTTAACGTAACGTTTTTTTTTTTTTGTTAGGTTAAGTAGCAAACAGCGTAACGCATAACGTAGGTTATGCAATTTTCAATTTATTTAATTAAAATAAATATAAAACTATATTTAATAATGATCATAAATAAGTGAATAAATCCAAAAAATCATATAAAATACTGTAAAATCAATTTAAAGACATAGAAAAATTTTAAAATTTGTAGCAAGTATGACAACAATACAGTAGCACATCATATTTCAGTAGCACAACATCAAATTAACACCAAGAAGAAGAATTATAACTATAGCAGTTAGCACATCATATTTCATTACTTAGAATACACTAATACAGTAACTTAATTGAACTGAAACTTAATTAAATCCCAACAGAAATTTAATTAAATCCCAAAATAGCAGCAACTTAATTGAATCCCAAAATCCCAACATAAACTTAATTAAATCCCAAAATAACAGCAACTTAATTGAATTCCAAAATCCCAAATGAACAGTTAAAAATTTTTAGTCAATGGAAAAAAATTAAGATTTAATGTAAGCATTACATTAAGCATTACAATAAACAGGAAAAAAAATAGGTTACAATTTTTACCTGTCGAAGTTTGCCGGAATTACTCGCCGGAGTTAGCGACGGAGAGGGTCGGCGATGGAAAGGGTTGACAACGGAGTCGGCGATGGAGATGGAGAGAATCGGAATCGGCGATGGAGAGGAGAGAATCGGGCGATCGGCGAGGGTGGAGATGGAGAGGATCGGAATCGGCGATCGGCGATGATGGAGATGGCCAGCGTGGATGGAGAGAGTCGGAATTGGGCGAGGATGGAGATGATCGGGCGATTGGCGATTTTTCGGGGGAGGAAGAGGAGGAACGAGCGATTTTTTGCGGGGGAGGGGAGCGGAGGTTCGGTCGCGAAAGGAAATGGGGGAATTTTAGGGTTAGGTTACGAGTATTTATACCTAAAATACCCCTAGGAAAGAACGTTCGTTATTTTGCGTTATAACGTTACGTTATGTAACGTACGTTATTTACAAATAACACACCGTTACGCAAACCTGCGTTTTTTTCTTCTGTTACGGAGTGCCGGGCCCACGCTCCGTTACGAAACGCGTAACGCGTTATTTTCTACATTGGAACCAAGATGGATAAAATTAACAATTTAACTTCGTAAATTGTAAAAGTAAACTTTAAGTAGCAACAATAATTACGTTGCTAAAATCATTATCAAAATCCAATTTCCATTGACTTATCGAAGGGTATAAGTGCAAAATAACCCATACACATGTTTGAGGAAAAGACAAGTGGAAACACATGGTTTTTCACAAATATATGTGCATATATGCTACAAATCTAATCAGAAGCAGTCTAGTGTGAGAAACTCTCGGAGATCACCAGTTCTGTTCATTCCACTTCCTATGCGTATTTACTCATCAACTCTTACAGTAATAGAAAACACTAGCACTGATTGGTTATTCAACGAAAAGCAGAGACCCGTATCCGCAAGCATTTTGGTTTGGAATATAATATTTTTTCATTAACCCACCCTTCCTTTGAACCAATGGTTGAGCTTGCAGAGATATGTATTTAGTACTTCTTCGATGTTCGCTAACAACGAAGAGTGTCACAGAGTATTCAACAAAGATCTCCTACTTTGACACTTAAAGAGGTAAGGGCCCTAGTGAGAAATCTAGCTAGATCCGAGCTACTCGTATGCTGTCTGAGTACATGCACTTGGTGCAATAAAATGCTAAGTAGTTCTTGTAGTGGTTTAATCTCATTTATGTAGGTATATTATGGTGAATCCTGTTTTTTTTTTTTTTTTTTTAACTAATGATATACCTCTTAGAAGTTCTCCTTACATGCTGAATTTCAGCAAACCGAACAAATACAAACTCATATGTAAAGGTAGGCGACTCAATAGATGCAGGTAAAAATGTTACTTAAAAGCATTAGCTCTATAAGCATATATGCCGAAGGCTATAAGGCTTCTTGAAGTGAACCATTTGGTACTAATTAATGCCCAATAGCTATTCAAGGTCAAAGTGACCTGGAAGACTTCTTATGGGTGGAAAGTGGAGCCTGAAAATACCCACATTTACATATATTTTATTACCGATATACAAGTTGGGCACTCACTTTTCAAGGTAACTAGTGTTTAAAAACAACGCCCTACACACAAATAGCGTAATTGATGGAACATTTAGTCAAACTGATCAACTACCAATATACAAGTTGTATATCATTAGTTGATCAGTTTACCGATATACAAGTTAGGCACTAACTTTTCAAGGTAACTAGTGTTTAAAAACAACACCCTACACACAAATAGCATAATTGTATCATATTACCAATATACAAGTTGAGCACTAACTTTTCAAGGTAACTAGTGTTTAAAGACAATGCCCTACACACAAAGAGCGTAATTGATGTAACATTTAGTCAAACTGATCAATCTGAACTGAGCTGGGCAGTCTAAAATATATCTGAAGACTTAAAAGTTCAATCTTGAGTCAAATAATATTTAGAATCCCTGGAATTTTAAAGGCAACGTTTCCTTTGTAAGTTATTTGAGTCCAAGAATATACCCAAATATTATATGCGGGTACCAGATCTGTGTACCTTGTATTTGATTATGGCAGGTATCTGTTTACTGCATGCAGAAGCAGCGCGATATACAGGCCCTCTAGATATTAGTCATGTCTAAAATTCTATACAGTAGAATATTGGGTGTTATGTGTAGTTTTTTAATGCCGGTAGGAAAAAGAGCAATTAATAGGAATAAGGTAAAATCTGCTGGTTATTTCCTATGATTTGTAGACATGACCATGAGTGTCATCCCAACATGGACATGTGCGGTGTGGGATATGACAACCTTCCTGACATGAGAGCACGGCCATGTGTGTGCCTTTTAAAAAAAAAAAAATGTGTACGTTTAACTCCTATAAATGTAAGTATTGCATTATTATTCACAAATGGAAAAAGAAAGTAATAAAATGAACCATTGAACAATTTGTTTTTGTCAAAAGGGTGTTATAACTTAACCCAAATCATGCATGTTTTTGAGTTTTTTGAGGTGCGTAAAGGTTTAGACATATACAAGTGTGAGACAAAAGTGTCATGTCTGACACATGTTGGACATGCCAATTTGTGATCGGGAGAAGTGTCCTACATACCACAGCCTAAAGGTTAGTTCATCACTAATTCTTTTTCAAAAAGTTAAGGATCCTTCATTATGTACTTTCCGCAAAAAATGAGAGAGAACGACCATACCTAAACCTCACTCTCTTGAGATGCTTGCCACCTCCAGGGAAAGGGGAAACTGTTATGAACACTCCTGATTCAACCTGCTCAACCCATTCCATCTCTTCTTTTGCTACAGCAGTTCCATTGCACGGCAATGTGTTGCTAGAGTTGCCATTGGACTCCTGAGCCTGAGATACAGCGATACTACTTACATTGTTATCAATAGGATGCGATTTCAGTGAACTGGAAGTTTGTGCAGCATCATATTCATGATTATTGTTCTTCACCCATCCTTCAGGTACTCTTCCAGCCATATCCTTCAACTGCAATGTGTCAAAACATTGAGATAACAAATATGCAAGTAATTAATGGAACAGTAGAAACAATGCAAACAGTTGGGTAGAAAGATGCATTTATTTGATTACACCAAACTTCTTTGTATTCAATTAGATAGCAAACGCTAGTGAGCCACTAGTGAGACCTGGTTCACTGGTAAAGGGGTGGGTGTGGGTTACAGGAGGTCTTAAGTTCAAGTCCGGGCAATGGTATTTATTAAAAAAGAAAATCAGATAGAAGGCAGAAAAGCATAAAAACGGCACTTTGTAGATGTGAAAGTGGCTAGTTATTTCATCTTAATAATGTAAACAGAAATCAGAAGGCTCTGTGGGATCACAGAAGAAGATTTCCGGTAATAATCCCCTAGCACATTGGTATAACTGGCTTGATTACAATAGTACATACAAGAAAGGAAGGCTAAAATTAAATTTATATAGATTCACATGCACCTTCATTCATAAACTCCACATTGATTGAAGCAATGTCTTGTATATGCCAATAAAATCTTTTTAAATAGACTTGCACTTACTTTAAGGTTACATGCAATTATTTTTTCATTATCATATATATACATACATGCACTCTCACTGCCCATGACGGGGCCACAAGGACCAGGGGCAGACCCACGTTATGCCAAGTGAGGGCGTCCATTCACACTGAGCTTTACAAAAAAAAAGAAGTAAAAAGTCTTATGTACTGTAAGGCTTTAAATCAATAATATTAGCTATATGTGTTATGTTAATGAATTATCCGATAGTGATCCTTAGCAAATGCAGTGAGCTAAAGGGTGAGTAGGTTTCTAGGTTGGGTGTTGCATCCTAGGAAAAATGTTAATCAGTTTTCCTATTTTTCCTATTTTCCCCTTTCTTTTTGGCCATTTTTTTTCTCCTTTTGTCGAAATAACATCTCTACTAAGTATAATCAAAGAGATTTCTTTTTGAGGATATGGTTTCCTGTGTCTCTGGTCAAGTTCACAATGCAAAAAAGATCTCAATTTAATGTGAAAAGAAAATACCTTTCAACTAGAAAGAATAAATGCAAAACCTAAGGGAAAAAAATAGAAGAAGAGACAGTAAATTATTCTAAATTCTGCCGAAAACTAATTTAGATTGCACACCAATGTAAAATAGAACATAATTAATAGTTAAAAGTTGATCTTAAAAAAAAAATAATAATGAAATATTCTAAATATTTATTAATTTAAACACAAGTTTCATAATCTTCAATTCAAAGAGAAAAAATCATAACTAAAGTTTTCTTCCTAAATAAATCTCAAGTCCCTCATACTAACATTTTATGAAATCTATATTCACATCTAGTTCTGGAAATATAGTTAGGGTATTTCAAGTTTCAAGTTATATCCCAATTTTTCTTCTTCCGTATTCATCACATGTAGGGCTTACATTACGCCCACATTGGAAAAATTTCTGTGTCCGCCACTGACACGTACCATTACCCCTTACAGGACAGGAAGAAGAATTATAAGAAGGTTAGTATGCATGGTTACAATTATAAGACGGCAGGCAAAGTAAAAAATTATGCAAGAATGTAGACGATTCACTTGTCGAGAGGAAGCCAGAAAACTGTCATCACCTTTTCAAGGGCCAGTCACTGACCATAACAGAAAAGAATTTGGCAAACTTAGAGATTAAGACGACATTCCAATGTCCCTTTTATTTGTGGTTATGCTGTTTGCATTGTGGATGAGTAGCTATAAAACACATAAATAGGCACAAATACAGGTACGGGTGGTAGTACAAGTATGGGAAACATCAAATTTGTAAAATATAGGTATTGGGAATACTGCTGTATATACGCACATAAAGAACACTGACTCTAACTACAATGTTTAAATTCATAATCTAGAAAAGATCATCATTGTTTTTTTTCCCATCCACTAGTATCAAGGTCTCGTTATACTAAACTTTAAAACATAAATAAACTAAAACATATAACTTAAACTCGTAAAGTACAAAAAAAAAAAGTGTGAGAAATTTGCATAAGTGTCACAACTCAAAGATGCATTATAATGTTGACGGCAAGGTTAAGGAGTGTTTAACACATGTTTGAGGTAGTGGCCAAGAACTGTCAGAGTCGAATATGTATCGAATGCAGGTATGACTAATTTAAGGAGTACTGTGCTACATAAGCACCTGTCATATCTGAATCTGATAACGACATTAGAAATAAATCCATTCGAAACTGAAAAGAAAAAAAAATCATATTCAAATTCGGATTTGCTTCTCAGTAGACTATATTCACGTGATATTTCTTGAATCCAACTCCGAAACGAATCGTATACGGATCCTTCGTTTTAGATGTGAATTCAAATAACTGAACTGGGGCTTCGGGTGTCATTTATAGCCTTACGGCTAATAAATGATTACCTTTGAATAATCAATAAAACTTTGATTCACTAAGTAAGCATCATGGCCTCTCTGTGAATTTCTTTCAGGTCTCGGTCTTCTCCTCAACTACCAATTTGCCTGCACATTCTAAAGTACTTCTTTACAATTCCTCTCTTCTTCTCCATCTCCAAGTAAATCTCTTTTCTTGATATATTTGACTAAACTTTTCTCCTGTTTTTCTCAGTCCCTATCCCCACAGTTACTTGCGATTAAATGCTCTGATTTGATAGTCCCTGGAGACAACTCGTTTGTCAGAATACTATGAAGGTGAGGAAGAGAAATGAAACGGAACAAAGGGCAGTGAATGGAACACGGGTGAATACAATATGTGATAGAGATATTATTAGTTTTTTAGTTAGATTTGATTAGAGATTTGGGTAGATTTGTTATTATCTTGTTGCTTTAGAATTTTCTATATATATGGTTTGTAAAACCCTAATTTTAGAATAGAGTGAAATATAATTTCTTTTGAGAGCATATGATTTGCTTTATCAAATCTTTTTTCGAGTGATTCGTGAGAGAGTGGGCGTGTGATTCGCCTGGACGTGAGGTCCAAACCCTAATTTATCCCCAAAACCCTAAGTTCTTCCCCAATTTTTCCACCACAAAACCTAAATCGCTTCCGTCCTGTGTCAATATGACCAACAAGTATCCACTGACAAAAGGATTCAAGATGCTCTTGATTTCTATCAAGGTCAAACCACATGACTATAGAACAGACATGAGGCAGAAGAATTAACGACAGATGAAAAAGTAAGATGGGCAAAATATTGAAGTTGTTAGCATGAAAATTAGTAAATGAAACCTGAAAGCATCAGTGATATATAGGTCAACATGTCGGTGTTCTACCTTTACCAGATATCATATGCGTGTTTTTATACTTCTTCTCATTTTGGACTGGTTTGGTCATGTGCAACGTTAACCAACAAATTCACCAGTTCAATGAGGGGAGCTTATCAACGTAGAACAAGTTAAAAGAGCGAAGGAAAAACTAAAGAAAATATGGATGGATGTGATATGAAAAGATATGGATTTTAGAGTTTTAAATGAAGAGATGCTAATATCAATAGAGAATGATTATCAACGTGATCGATCTGGCGTAATTCTCTTTTGGTTCATATAACCTACTCCATGTACTTGGGATAAAAGGCTTAGTTGTTGTTGTTCTTGTTTTGGACTATGGCCGATAAATCAGCTCAAAGGCGATATATCGGCCTCGAAATATCACCCGGTAGTAAATAATATCTGGTCTTTTTTAAATTCTGCAAAAAAACCTGATGCAACCCATTAGCTCATAAACTTGATGATATATATATATATATATATATATATATATATATATATATATATATATATATATATATATATATATAAGGAAGAGAGAGAATTTAGGTCTGATTAGACTCTCCTACCCCTTCCATCGACTGCTCATCATGGACGTTGACTAGGCGATGTGGCTGGTGATTCGATACTAGTGATAGCGCCAACAACGACAATATAAATATTGATTTTATTTATGTGCTTCGATAGTTAGACATTCAGTTGGGTATGGGACAAAAGATGCATCTAAGAATATTCTAAAAATGAAAATTGACAAGTCATTTATATGCTCAATACAAATTGCTAAGATATGCATTTCTTAAGATCCTAATTGTGTTAAATAGATTTATATGATTTAAGTAGGCATGACATGCATATCTATCTTTCGAGAAAACATCTGAAATGATAACTGATATTTAATAGATACCGTGATATATAGTTTGAATATACAATATCTAACATAGAATTTTGCCAATTGATACATCACAGATATTTGATATTTAAAACGCTACCTGAAAGAGAATAAAAGGAACAAGAAAAGGAAATGATACTCAAGAAAATGAGGAAGAGAGGCATGAAATAGGGAAGCAAAGAGATAACAAGGTTATGTAGAGGGAGGAGAATGGCTATCAAGTGAACAGAAAGTAGAATAGCCTCAGGGATATAAAGGTCAACGAAGCGAAAGGAAGCAATGGAACCTGATAAGAAAAAAGAAATATACATGCTCAACATTTTATCGTTGGCAGGGAAATCAGGTTCAGTATGTTAGTAACAAATAACAAATAGGGTAAAGAGGTAAAGGATCCATAATTAATCTTGAGGAGAACAGAGGGGAAGCAGGTTCCAGAAAAGCAATTAAGCATTCAATATTTAAATAAGAAAGCAATTGCAGATGCAATGCCCTTGAAATATCCAAGCATGCCTCTAGAAACCACACAAAAAATTTATCACCAAGAGGTTTGACGATTTTTTTTTTTATCTCATGCACTCTCCGATATCCAAATTATGATGATGCTCTTAAAACAAGTTCAGTTTACAAGTATGATCAACATATTACTATCTTCTACTATCACATCTATTTAGTGCGAGCATTTTGGCGAATTCAGTTAAGCAGAGGCTACCTAAATTTTTTTTCCAGTTGCATGGTGTTTCTAACACCACAATAACTTGGGATATAAATTCAAAGCATAATCATTGTTTATGAGAGTACTGCAATTCAGTACAGGTTACAAGAGATGTCTAACCTCATCAGAAATGATCAGACAAAAATAAGGCAATAAGCATATGCTTTATAATTTAAATGCATATGCATGTGCATATGCATCATCACTAGAAAGAAACCCATGAACAATCAGCGTGTACACTGCAATATATCCGACAATGAATGTTTTGCTAATTGCCATTCAGGTCAACAAATTAGTTCTATTGATTCACTATCCATATAGAAATCAAATAAATTGAATAGTCAAACATATTGTTAATAGATGGTCTCAAAATTATTAATGAGCATGCAATTAGCAGAACTATGAGCAAGTTATACATGATAGTTGATGCTCACATCAATGTAGCAAGCAGAAACAAACATAATCAATATAGTTAGTTATTATATGCCTTCTGAGGAATAATATTCCCATGCAGATTCTATTCTGAATGCAGTACATTTCCTGACAGGTATGATGTTGCAAGGACTCAGTATTCAGTTAGGTACAGAAGTAGAATTTAAATCCAACTACTAGCATACAGTGGACAAGAAATTATAAGAATAATAAAAGTTGATGGTTTAAATTCATGAACTCACAGAAGTAGGTCCACAGATAATGTCTTCCTAAGAACATATGAGCACACCAACTGGGTTAACATATAGATCCCATAAAGCAAAATAGGAGTGGCTTATTCAGTATCTATGATGCATGGACATGACAATATCGACAAGAACACAACATACCAACACGTTGCAAATTCTAAAAAAATACATAGTATACGTGTGTCCAACATGAACACTGCCTGATAATAGAAGTATCTGTGCTATATAGTTCAGTGCAAAGAAAACTCACCTCTGCAGTAAGTGACTTGATTACTTCCTTTGCAGCCACGCATTTTGCAGTTTCTTCCCGTGCCGTTGTTGTGGCCTCCATCAGTTGTCTTGATGTTGTTTCCAACTCTGCTTCTAGAAGTCTAGATTTACAAGTTAGCTCCTCGACCTGCATAACATATTATAACTCATTCTGTTACACAAGCCCAAAATATGCAGCATACAAAATAAAATGGTTACTATAGAAGAATATACAGGAAAAGGTGTGTTTAATAGATGAATACTAAACGGTATATAGGAACTTCAAATGTCTAACACTCTACAAAAAGAAATTAGCATGATACTTTTACAAATTGATTACCAAAAAAAGGAAAAAGAAAAAGAAAAAAAAGGAAAGAAATGCTTCCTACACGAAAAAAGAAAATTCTTCTTTATATTCCATATCTGCAGCAAGTTTAGCTAGCATGGGTTTGATAAGAAATCTTGGTTGGAGAGAATACAGGGAAGCATACTGTTGGTGCTACATCACCTAAATGCCGTCAATATGAATATTTTACTTCTCAATTCATAGGTGCATTTTATTGCTGGTAAGTTTACCTCTAGAACATAAAAAGTTGAAATAATTTCAGGTATAGGACATGGGGTAGTGCAATGCACCTGGAGGATCAACCATCTACAGTAGCTCCTATAACCATCAACTTAATCAAATCCTAGACTGTGAGTATTTAATCCATGTAGACACAAATTTAAAAGATTTCAGTTACCAGTTATTGCCTAAGACTTCTACAGAATCCAACTCGATACAATTTTAATGAACTTTCAAACTAATAGAATATGTAGAAGAAAATATCGTAAGTAAAACATAACACCACCCCTTGCCACTGTCACCAAGGCCTTAATTGTGGCCACTCATGCAAATTTGTTTTTTCGATTCAGATCCAACCAGGAACACTTCCTCAACTACACCAGCAGCCTTGACGTCTTTCCATACAGGTCCTTCTAAGTTTGTTTTGGCTCACCACTCATCTTAATAGCACATTTCAACTATGATTCTAGCACTTTTTATGATGTACCCACTATTAGTCTTTATTGTACTACTCCAAACCACCCAAAATAATTTATTTCCCTCTCTTGCCTTACATCTCAACAATCTGACTTCAGCTGTATTCATCTTTTGACCACGTTGTTTCTTTCTTGCTATACATTTTGACCCATAAAGATTGCTAACCTTACAGCGTTCTTGTAGAATTTTCAAAAAAACCACTGGTAATCTATTGTCAAATTTTACTCCAGCAGCACTTATCAACTTCAACCATCATGCTCTAATTCTATGAACAACAAGTTTAATCTCAACTTCCCTTCGTATCATTGTTTACATTCCAACAGATACAAAAAATGCTTGATGGATGAAAATTTAAAACCTGAATAAAAGAATGCTGAAAAATATTAATATAGGTGATAGAAGATAAGAGGGAGAGGACACACTGATATATTGATGTAATCATGTTATTAAAAATTTAGGTCACCTATTAAAAGAGAGAATCTTGACAAGGACACCTTGTCATGCAGAAAACTTGAAGAATTAACAAGCAGAATTCCTAATCCATTATCTATTTAGTTTAAGGATCTTATAGGTAAAGCATTTTAACATAACAAATCATATGTCATTGCTCCCATCAACTATTACATTAGAGAAGCTCTACTGCACCTCATTTCATGTTACCAAGTACTAAAGATCAGACGGTGAGCACTGTACACAGGTAGGAAACAAGTATGTTTACTGATAGGCAAAAGAGTGAAAGACTATAAAAAGCAATATCCTTCTTGATTTCTGATATGTTACCTGTAATTTCAATCTAACAACTTCTTGGCTTAGATTGTCATTTGCCTCTTTTTGGCCATCAACAATTGTAATGCACGTGGGATCACTCATGCTTGGAATTGATGGCTGAGATGGATTTGGCCTAATTGGAAGTGGAGATGTCGAGCAAGAAACTGCTCCGGAACTAGGCCCAGAGGTAGAAAACATTTTCTTTGATGAGCTGGGTTGCTGAGCATTTCCCCACTGGTAACTTTCACTGATACCAGGCATAAATTGGCCATTATTTAGATCAGATTTCATATGCTGTTTGGAATGTTTGCTTTCAACTTTAAAGGAATTAACTGAAGAAAGTCCAGACAATTGCCCCTGCAATCTAGGGACAAGGCTATCTTTTTCATCCAGTTCATTGGACATTTGAGTTAGATTGCCAGGATGATATTTTGGTTTTCGAGGGAAAATTCCATCCCCTATTGCTTTCTTGAGCTTAGCATAACATTCATCACATACACGGTACGGCTTTTTCATACTTGGTGCTAAAGAAGCTTTCAGAGACTTCTTGTTGCTACATGATTTGCAAAAGACAAGACCACAGTTATAACAATTATGACGTTTTCTTCTGAAACCAAATGGAAGACGACAGCCAGCGCATACGGATTGATCAGCACTTGAAACCCAATTGTGTAAGCAGATAACAGCAGTAAAATTTGAACCACACACAACACTCTTAACTTGCTTATCCTTTAGAGCTTCAACAAGTGTAGGAGTACTGCGATTATCACTGTCCCCATGGCCTAACCGACCATTTGCTCCCCTGCCCCAGGTGTACACTTCAGTTGTAGAAGTCAAAACTGCAGCATGATAAGAACCACAAGCTATCTCTTCTACAAAACTATCACATACTTTTCCATCAACACAAGTAGGAAACCTCCCATCTGCATTAGGATTCCCAAGTTGCCCATAAACCGTACTCCCCATAGTATAAACTTGTCCAGTACTTGTAAGGACAACTGTAACATCATTCCCACATGCAACCTGACAAAAATTATATTCGAAGAGAGAAGCTACGCATGCTGGAACAAGTCTAGGCTCCTTATCGCCGTGTCCAAGCCGACCTTTATCGCCATCTCCCCAAGTAAACAATCTGCCCAAAGTAGAGATGCAAGAATCAGTAGATACATCCATAATTTCTACAACTGCAGCAGTGTGCCAAACACCACAAGCTGCGCGAATTGTACGCATGCCCTTCAAAGCCTCAATTTCTCTTGGCACGTTTGTGCTTGTGCGATCTCCATGGCCTAAAGCACCAAATGTACCATCACCAAATGTAAATATTTGCCCTGCAGATGTCACAATAGTTGTATGCCATGGTCCACAGGATATTGATGACACATGCAGCCCATCTATTTGACCACCAACCTTTTTGGGAATCCAATGACTGGCCTGACTCCCATGCCCAAGAAGACCTGAATTATGAATACCGTCGCCCCATGTGTAGAGATCTCCGGATAATGTTACAGCACATGTATGATACTCCCCACATGCAACAAATTCAATGTTAATTCCACTTAGAGCATCAATTAGCTTTGGATGTGAAACATCGGCATCTACTCCATGCCCAAGCCTGCCTCCTAACTCTTCACCCCAACTAAAGACCTCTCCCTGCTTTGTAACTAGTGCTGCATGCCTACTTCCGCAAGCTATATTGTGGACATCAAGTACCACTGCTGATTCCAGTGCCTTAGGTAACAAGGCATCAATTCTAGTGGCAGACAAGCTTCCAACCCTATGCATACCACCTCCAAGCAACCCATCACCTATGCCTTCTCCCCAGAAAAAAACATCACCTAGAGCATCAAACTCTTCATATCCTGATCCATGACTAGAGGAACTTACTGCACTGGACAAACTGATTCTAAAAGCTTCAGCTGCAGAACCCCGCTTATTTGGAATATCCCCACCTTCAATTGATAATGTGCAAAGGGAATTACTTACAGGATCTGACTGAAAGGCGCTTTTGCCAGGTGCAGTATATAATATCACATCAGAAAACACCTTCCCGAAACCATTAACTGGTTGATTATCATACGGAATTTGAATAAGTTGGGCATTTCCAGAATCCTTCAGGGAATGAAAAAAAATGAAGGGTAAATGACCCAGTTTCTAGGATCAATTTGAAAATCCATGATACATCCAAAATACCAACCTTATGGAGGGGGTCAGTACAGAATGATGGAGCAGTCTTTTGCTTATTCGCATTAGGGCTATTCGTTTCAGATGAAGTTCGTTCGCTTATTGTTGGTTCCACTCTCCATTTTCGAATATTTCCACGACAAATCAATGCCTTCAAAGCTACAAACCAGACTTCAGCTTCATCCTTGTCCTTGCATATCTGCAGACATAAGTATAACAGCATATCAGACAGAAATTTCATGAAAGTAGATGTTTAAAAATATCCGAAACGAAATAATCTTCTTCGGTGGAGGTGGGAGAAAAGCAAGGGATGGACTGGTACTACTTACCATATCCAAAGATCTATTATTGTAAATCAGGGAGAATGACTGGTATTCCTTCTCTGGTCGTGGGTATCGTTGAAATATTGCCTAAAAAGCAGGGAAGGAGAAATTTTTTTAGAAGGCAGAAATATCGAAAAGATTGGAATAAAATCGACAAGGACACCAAAGGATTCATATTATAAGCATGCAGCAACATGTACGAGGTTCAATTGAGAGAATCGTACCACAAGGCAATTGCTTAGGGTATTATGTTACTATAGCACAGACGTTTGCTGAAAGAATTTAGTTTTTACAATCTGAAAAGTGTGTGTGCATGCATGCACGTGCAAGTGCATGCATGCAGCAATATGTACAAGGTTCAATTGAGACAATCATACCACAGGGTATTTGCTTTGAATATTATATTATTATAGCATAGTGTTTTGCTGAAGGAATTTAATTTTTGCAATCTGGAAAAAAAAAAGTGTGTCTGTGTGTTCGGGCATGCGTGCGTGCACAATCAAGGAGTTAGTAGGGAAAAAGAAGGTAAGCAATCAAAGGAAGCATGACAAATTTATGTCACTGGGAAATGATAATGTCAGCATCCAACACTAGTTAGGGGAGTCTGCTTCTCTAACCCGAAAAATATAGATGTAGTATACATATATACACATATAGAAATGAATAAAGCAAGCCAAAAAGTCAGCTTGATTCATCAAGTGATGAAAAAACAGGCCCAAAGCAAATTTATGACCAGAGTGGGTAAGATGTAGAAATAAGAAGGCCTAAATTGAGAGGAATACACTGAAGCCAAAGGATCTAACAGGAATTTGAAGAGAGCTTGCTATTTTGCATGCTATAGAAAGCAACAACCATGACTTGTGAAAAACTTGGTCCCAAACAATTGTAAAGCAATTTGCCACAATAGCAGGGTATGCATAGAAAATGAAAAAGGCCTTAATCATGAAGACAAAAAGCCAAAAAATCTGATGCAAAATATATATACAGCTTGAGATTAAGTTTATGCTATTGCCCAAGTAGTCCAGGGAAGATGCATAACCAATTGTTTACCAATAGACAGTGGATTAATCATCCTTGGTTCCAAAATAGCATAAGAGAAGGCCCAAAGCCTCAGTACTATGAAGGAGCAAGACTCCTAATCAGCATTCATATTTGCTAAAGCTTAACTGGTAATAGGGGTTTTGGAGGAAGCCATCCAGTTATCTAATCGTAGGGATAAGCTATGCTACGAGGCCAACACATCTAGTGGACAAAAGGCAACTTCATACCATCACAAAATACTGTTGCAGATAATTCTTGTGAACTAAATAGGCAATGCATCATGAATAGCAAGCTTTAAAATCTCAATATTTGTATCGGTATTTATTGATGGTTTATGGTATCAGAGATATGCAATTAGACATATAGTGTTAGCAAGATCTAATATATTAGTATTTGTGATTGTGATACGTATCAACATCTTTAAAACCTTGGTAAATAGACATGATTTAGCAGCATTAAAAAAATAATGAGGCCCTAAGGTAACTGAAAAAGTTAAAAATATTCGTTAAAATGCACAAACTCTAAAACCAGTTCCTATTCATGTCTAACTATGAAAGTCGCATGAAAAATGTGATGAAGTCATGTGGTTGGCCCTAAATAAGCTCTTTCAACAAAGTTATCCTGCAAAAAAGGATATGAAAGATCATAGATTAAGCAGGGTTAATAATCAAGAAAAGATTAGCTATTAGCTACAATAGTCCTTTGGGTAGCAAGCTGTTGGTCTATCATAGTTCACATCATGCTCCCCAGTGTGAAATCTTGAGCTGCAAGATTGCCACGAGTGTTCCATAAAAATTAAAAATGACTCTTCATAAGTTAAACTTGCTCACTCCTGGTATGGGCTACTGTTATGGGAGGTTTCAAGTTTCCAAATATAAAACTAGAAAAAATTACCAAAAAGTATGCGGCTGCATGGTAATACACACACACACAAAAAAAAAAAAAAAAAGCCTGTGTGCACATGAATATGTGAGAGTATCAATAAGACTGTCCATTGTTCAACGTTTCAGTAATCAGTGATACCCTACCACATATGGAACAGTTTGACCAACATAAAATGGAAATATTTTATCAACACAATGAAATATCATAAAAGATGATTGGTCTCATATATGGAAACAAAAGTTTTTTTACCAAAAAAAAAAAAGAAATGTAAGGTACACAAACTTACAGTACGTTGTCCAGGTATGATCTTTGTAACATCGCTAAGTTTGAGCTGTTTTTCCTTTCTTCCAGAATACCAAATCAGGATAGACTCATCCTGAAAAGTAATGCACAAAATAAAACTTACGGGTCAAACATGTCATATATCTAGAATAGTAGACACAAGAATAAGAGAATAATATTTTTTTGAAGATTGGCTGATGAGAATGTAAAAAAGGTTGAAGAGTAAAGATTTGGAGGCTAAGCATTGTCCAAAAAATTTCTCCTTTATGGGAAAAGCATCTCATGATACACTCTGATTCAATCATGAAGACAATTTTTGGCATATGAAGAGATACTTTGGAATATATTAACGATCTAGTTGCATGATTATATCTATTGAGGTTTCGAATTTGTTGCAACGAATTTGTTGCAACCCACAGACAAATTCTAGATTTTCCCAAGTAACTGAGGAAGACTATGTTTTGCAGGGAAGGGTCACGTCCCACATGGTTATTATACATTGTTATATGAACAATAATTGCTACTTTCTTTGTTTGGCTAAGGACGAATATAGAAACGGAACCCTAATATCCGTAAAGTCCCAAATTAGAATCATTATGTCCATTCCTATTGACCCAAACAGTCTATTGTGATGGGATTAGAGCCAAATTGGACAATACTCATTCATGTAGATCTTGACATAACCTATCATCACTGCCTAGGTCAAGCAGCAAACATACTTGCATATATTAGGAAGAAATTTAAGTTACAGTTGGAGGATAAACTTGCTTTAGGATGCAAAACATATATTAGTTTAATCTATACTTGAGCTGTCTACGTTGTTGCCTTGTCTGACAACCACCACCATCTGGAGACAGCCAATACATTAACTTGTCAGATAGTTTCAGCAATGGTTCATTGTTCTTGGAACCAAACAGATGCACGATTAAGGTTGATGATTATTCTTGCAGTTGAGGTTGTTGAATCAACTCTTAGATGGATTAGAAAAAGGATAATTTCATTGCACTGAGCACTTCGTTCATGACAAATTCTGAAGCTCCTTGTGCAAAACAGCACCTTGCTATTCCTTTAGGCCATTTCGGGAAAATCCATCGATTTAGCACTGAGAATAGCATTGACCTATCCCACCAGTGACTCTTTGCATAATTTCTCTAGCTTCAGCTATCAAAAAATAGTCAATCTCCACCTCTTACCATCTGACCATTACTTAATCACATCATGGCTTCTTTATAGCCCCGAAAGTTAGACCGTTCAGTGCGGCTTTTCGATAGGTCAAAGTAAACAACACGATGCACAGACTGCTCTTGCAAGTAGCAAGTAGCATAGAATACATTGATCTGCATAGATATCTTTGATGTGGTGGTTGAACTACTATTCAAAATGGCCTGGGATCATGCGCGCGCACACACATATAAAGCCTGTTATCCCAGAATTTTGGGGACACGAACACATAAAAATGAAAAAAAAAAAAACATTTGAAATGACATTTACCCATAACATCCAAGTAATGGTTGGCTGTCCTCGATCCCATTTGTTTCAACAGCTGCACTTTTTTTGCTTGTCATAGTAACTAGCGGAGCACCATAGCTTGATCAAATAATCAGCCAGCAACTTCTGGGCATATTAATGGAAAATTGTGGTCCATCTTTTTCTCTGAAACCACTAATTGGTGGGATGCACAAAATGGCAAGAGTTTATTTGTCTAAAGGAGAAAGGATTTTACAGGAGGCTTTATTATTATGCATTTTATTGAAGGAATATATGAAGCTGTAATACCCAGCTTGAATAGTCTCATATCATATATGAGACAAGAATTAGTGTAGTTTACAATAATTCCCATAAATCTATAAAGTAGAAGGAATCCGTGTCTAATTATAACCTAACTCTACAGGAGACTTTACCATATTCAAACCAAATATATTAATGGTACATGTATTCGAATATCGTATATCGAAGCAAGACGTTACATGTATCTAGTGGCATCAGAGCCAGACACCAGTCGGATATGTGCGAAACTAAGTGCTACACAGAAAAGTATCAGATAAAGTGGGAGCCACCTCTTGAATCCATGGAGTCACCTTCAGAATCCTTGGGGGCCACTTCTATAATTACACATCACCTGATAAAGTGTTAAGTGTGTTACGTGCCTCTCTGACGAAAATATTAGGTCCTACAAGGAGGGGAGAATGTAATATCCAGCTCGAATAGTCCCACATAAAACAAGAATCAGTATAGTTTATGATGATTCATATAAATCCATACAGTAATCGATGCTAGTTTTTTCGAGAGAGGAACCTGTGACTAATTATAACCTATTTTAACTTTTGTTATCCTACCAAAGCCTTTAGGATATTCAAACCGAATATATTACCACTACCTACTATACGTACTCATTTACTGTATATCGGAAGCGGCGCATGACAAAAGCCATAAGGTTTGAATGGTTTCTTTTTTTTTGGAAACTATTTGAACTAAGATTTCTGCATTCCTCAAACAGAAGATAATTATATATCCAACAACCAAATGTAAAAGTTTAGATAAATAGTAATAACCGTAAAAGACACACAACATAGAAATATTCAAGTATCAATAATAGTATACGCATGGATACATTACGAAAGCCTATTGCTCTATGAAGAGTTGCAAATGACTTACAGTAGAAAGCCTAAAAGGACAAAACTTAGGTTTTCCTCTACGCCCATACTTCAGTAGATATGCCCCTTTCTTTAATGCTGTTATTGCCTGAACACCAGAGCATGAATTGCATTATTAGCATGGAAACAGGTACAGGAACAGGAAAGTCACATTACATTAAAAAAATGACAGCACCACCCTCATGTTTTAGAAATCAACAGTGAAAGAATAGCAGAGTCTTTTAATATTAAAATAGGAGGACAAAACAAAATGCTAAAACTTGTTAGACACCTTCTGGTGCTAATTTGTCCATTGAGAATATATCATAACACTAGTCTATTAAACCTACAGAATGCTGTATTACTGAATGCACAAAATAAATGCTGCAGACAGCATTATATGCATGTGGGGAACACAGTACTATAATATATTTATATACACAAGCCACTACACTTAGCAAACTAGTATGCGATCTTATACCTATGTCAGGGGATTAAAGTATAGGAAGCTCAAATATCTGAGGTCATGTGACTTTTGTTTAAAATATTGGCTATCATCCATGTGCATCCAATCTCTATTTATAAACAACATGCTGTATCATGACAAAACTATCATATGTGCTCATATTTAATTAACTAGCTTAAGAAAGATACATAAGAATATTTAAGATTTGCTTGTCAAATTAAGTAAAAAATTGAACACTCCCGATGGCATTATAGCAGCAAGAAATGCACTAAGTGCACCACAAAGGTGGTGTTCACAAGGATCATTTCATTGTCCAAAATCACTTGATTAATATTTATAACTATGACAAGAAATGGGGCTTCTGATTCTACTTCTGCAGTGTTTTTAAACTTTTTTTGTTTTGTAAGATTCAAAAGTTTTGGCAACTTAGGAAAATTAGTCCTCAATTCACTTTGGCCATCAAACGACAACATTCATAATTTTAATATGCTTATAGTGGCCAATAGACCATCATAATCTTGTCTATCTTTTGAAGTGAAAGGACCCTTAAAGGTCAGACACATAATTGCAGAAGATACCAAGTGTTTTCTTCTTCTTCTTCTTCTTTTTCTCTCTCAAGCATAAAACTATTTCCGGAATACTAAACATTCCAAGGTCCATCCATAAGCAATGAGACAAGTTGACAAGAAACTAATCATTACCTTTCACCAAAAAAAAGAAAATTAATTAGCAAAAAATTAATGCAATAATATATCTATCTGATGCTTAACATTTTTAACAGACATGCATAATGTTCTATCTAAAAGCTGTTGTCCATATATAGACATGATAAACTAACAGTAAGCTACGTTATGTAAAGATGAAGAGACAAATTAAAAATCTAATTCCTAAAATGTTAACGGTTATCACATGAAGACATTTTATACTTCTCAAGCTATCTGATAATACTGTTCATTATTCACGATATCAAAAAAATACATTAAAAATGCACTTTTTTTGGGATGCATGCTTGTTATTTCCTATCTGTCTATCAAGGTTTTAAATATTCGCTATAGTGGATATATCGGTCGGAAAAATTCTGATGCTGATATCACTATTATGAAGATATCGAAGATATTTAGTAAATATCAGATGTTAATAGTAGACTATAAATATATTCATATCCTTCTATTCTAAAACAAATATGAATATACATACATATATACATACATCATATAAGCTATATTAAATGTCATATATATTTATGTTTAAGATATACTTATGCCGATGACTTATATTAAGTTAATGAATAACCACTAAGACACTAACCAATAAAGTTTACTGTGGTTGTAATATTGTTGTAATTTAACAACAGATAAGTAAATCAATCTTTAAAAAATAAAAACCACTTAATTCAAAGTTTAAATAGAGCTAACTAGATATCCAATTTTCTCAAATAACTAAGTAAAGGTAAAATAGGTTAAACAGGCCAAAAAAAGATTAGAGCTTTTTGCCATTTACTTGGGCTCCAATATAAGTGGATCTCGGCAGATATTTGGATCCCAATTTTGTAGCCGCAATAGCGGGTTGAACCTAATATACACATCGAGCGGCTAGGTGTCTAAACTGCAACATCAGCTTATATTGCAATGTTGCAGCCGCTATTTAAGACCTTCATGTCTATGTGAATGTTGGTGCATCTGTGGCCATTCTTCATATACTCTGCAATATGCAGTCAACTGATATTAACCCCTGATGCATTTGTATTTATATAGCAACAAAAATAACTATTAAGATAGTTTCCTAGCTGAATCTCCAAATTTCTAGAAGAATCTAGATGACGAGGTAAGGCAAAAAGGCTTGTTATACAGAGTATCATGCTGTAAAGTCAAAAGCTAATTGTCTGAATTCGCATAGCTGCGTTAAATCAGGAAATAGAACTTCAAGGCGTAAGTAATACAATTAAAGGAATTTTCTTACCAATAAACTGATAAAAATTTTCAGTGATTAAATACTTTATATTGCACTCAAATTACAATATAGCACACGATCCAGCCAAAGTTTATGGTTGCATAGTTTGTTAGCTGCTCGTCAACCCTCTCAACCTGATACTAACCCTCAATGCATTTGCATTAATATAGCAAAAAGAATATTATAAGCAGCAAGGTTTGCTAGTTGAATATCATACATTCATAAAGTTGAAATAGATAAGAGTCTGAATTCACTAGTGAGCCAGTAGTATGGCAGCAACATTGCATGGTTGTTTAAAGAAAATAGAATTTCAAGGTAAAAGTAATACAACTTGGAGGAATTTTCTTCCCATCTAATCAAATAATTCAAAGATAAGATAATCAAATTGCATTCAAATTACTATCCAAACCCAAGATAGTTTGTTACCTGCTCTACATCCCTCTCGATGGGACCATTCCTCAAAGGATCCGCCATCCAAATCCCCAAGTCAAGTGACGAAAGGTAGAACCCGTCCCAATCTCGACAAAATCACGAACTTTCCCCATATAGGGAACTGCAAAAAACGCTTCTCTACTGAACAAAACTCCAAATTCCTCATAAAAACTCCCCAAAATTAGGGTAAGAATCACAGTTCAAGCCGCTGAATTACCCCCTAAAACAACAAGAACGTCATCTTCAACCCCGAAATAAAACAAGCTCGCCTCGAGAGCTCGGCAACAGCTCAAAACCCTAGAAACTCGCCAATCGAACAGGAAAGTCCTCGAATCCCAAGAATTAAGCGCAAATTACTGCTAGAAACCCTAGAAATCGAGGAGACCTTCGAGATTCCAACAATGCAGAAGGAAAGCTGCGACCGCCGGCAAGAACTCGAAAAAACACGAAAAAATCCGACGCCAAATCTCTGGAGACCGGGATCGTTCGACTCAGATCAACGAGGCGAAGCGATCAGAGCAGAGAATGGCGAGATCGAACGGGAGCGCAGGGGCGATTTAGTGCGGGAATCGCTGGGATTGAGAGCTTTGAATATATCAAAAGAAAGGGAAAAAAAAAGAACAAATAAAGGAAAGAGAAAATAACGCAGAGGGAAAAAAATATATATATTAAAAAATTGCTGCCGCGATTTGGGCTGGGTGGGGCTAACGTGCGCCCGGACAGCCTGCCGCGATTTGGGCTGGGTGGGGCTAACGTGCGCCTGGACAGCGCGCCATCGGGAATTTGTAGATGGGCACTAGATTTTTCCCAGTGAGCCCACTTTTCCTAGTGCGCACATCTTCACTTTTCAAAAATCTTATTTTTTCCTAGTGAGCACACATATTTTCTCAAATTAACCTCACATCTCCTTCCCATTCGGGGTATCTAGTCCGGATAGAGACTCTGTCCGGACTGGATACCCAGAGACTCTTTGTCCAGACTGGATACCCCGGACTGGATACCCCGGACGGGGGTGGGGGTAGGGGCGAGGGTGAGCGGAGAGGTGAGGGCGGCGGTAGCAAGCCGGGAGGGTGAGGGCGAGGGCGAGGGCGGCGGTAGCAAGCCGGGAGGGTGAGGGCGAGGGCGGCGGTAGCAAGCCGGGAGGGTGAGGGCGAGGGCGAGAGCAGCGACTAGCGGCGAGGGCGGCGGTAGCAAGCCGGGAGGGTGAGGGCGAGGGCGAGGGCGGCGGTTAGCGGCGAGGGCGAGGGCGGCGGATAGCGGCGAGGGTGGGGGTGGCGGCAGCAAGCCGGGAGGGGTGAGGGCGAGGGCGAGGGCGAGGGCGGTGGCGAGGGCGGCGGATAGCGGCGAGGGTGAGGGTGGCGGCAGCGACAGAGAGGGTGAGGGTGAGGGCGGCGGCAGCGACAGGGAGGGTGAGGGTGAGGGCGGCGGATAGCGGCGAGGTTGAGGGTGGCGGCAGCGACGGGGAGGGTGAGGGCGAGGGCGGCAGATAGCGACGAGGATGAGGGCGGCGGCGGTGAGCGGGGAGGGCGAGGGCGAGGGCGACGGCTAGCGGCGAGCTTAAGGGCGGCGACGAGGGCGAGGGCGGGGGCAGGGGGGCGTGGGAGAGGGGGGCGAGAGCGAGGGAGAAGGCGATGAGGACGGGGTATTTTGGCCTAAAAAAATTAATGGCAATATTGTAATATTACAGAAGTTTTAAGTGGGCCCACTAGAAAAAAAGTTGTGCCCATCTAGAAACTCCCCGCGCCATCCTGCTGGGTAATTTTCCAGGTCAGCTTTTGGACGGCGGGGAACGAGAGAGGCTGTCCGTTAGGATTTGTTGACAGTTAAGCCTTTTTTTTTTTGAACTCCTAATTCGCTCGGATCTCAGATGGACGGCTACAAGAAATAGAACTTAAAAAAAAAACACAGAGAGAGAAAAGAAAGAGACAAAGGAGCTAAAAGGAGCTAACAAGATTCAGCCGTGATAAATTTGCAATTAAGAGATGTCTTGTAGAGAAAAAGAAAAAGATGGCTTCAGTGTACATATCGATTTGGTAACAGTTTTATCGAAGAAGAAATCTAGCGAATCTTTAATATGGAAGAAGTCAAATCGAATCTAACTTTCTTATCCGGACGATGCTTAAACCGAGATTTACTATGTGGAGTATATGAAATCAGATGTCACTAAACTCTCGACTCTGCCTTGCCTGCAGCAAGCAAGGCCAAGTATTACAGGTCGGAACCTCAAGACAGGATACAAAGACTTCAAAGGTTATTGAATCGTCTCCGCGGTGCCCATCCTCATTACCAGACAAACAAACATCATCGATCTCATTCAAGATGAACCATAGAGTCAAGTACAGTAGGCCATCAGGCTAGTGGAATAGAAGTAGGGCTCCCCTCGCCAACAAACACTCCCATCTCTCGCAACGAAGACCTGCTACGGGGGAGAAGAGTCAGCAAGCTAAATACCATGAACGAGCTCTTCAGGAGTCTAGCGTGCACACTATAGTTAGTACGGAAATGTCATACCAAGTGCCGAGTCTCAAATCTTATCAAAACTTATATTACATGAACTATTCACTCCCAAATATGATCTATTTACATTACATGCACTAGAATTCCAGACGACTCACATCTTCCTCATCATTATCAAAACCACGAACACTGCAGCCTATTCATTGTCATCAGAAGACAGACAGCTGATGAAAGGTGAGAGGTGATGACTCGGTTAAAGGACTGAAGAATGCATGCATGAAGAAGAAAATGCTGCAGACTCTACTTCAGAAGGACGAAATACTAGCCAGCTAGCTCCAGTAATTGTCACCCCAAGATTTTGATTCGCTCTCGTCATGGATCTCACCGGACGACACATATCTGCTGCTTGTATGTTTCGATTTTCTTTGAGCCTGGAAGAAAAAACCACCAAGCTTGTTATGATTAAGTTTGGCCTGAACGGCTATCATATATAAGAGATTCCCAACTTATATAAACTCCTTGCTGACTACAATTACATATCAAAGCTCTCTTGTATAGGGCACCTTGTGCTACTTTCCATTGAAAATAATAGACGAAGTAATAATAATAACCATGGTATTTATAACTTGCTAACAGAGGGAGATCTATAGTAGCATTATAGCTGTCTAGGATCACTCTAGCTCCTACAAGCTAACCGATTTATTGCTCTCGACTGCCTGGCCAGTAGCTAGACTACAGTGTGATGCGACTAACTTGGTGCTCGGGTGGATGCTCCAAGTCCCCTTACGTGTATGTGTTTGCATTGTTCTAAATATTGGCTGTGACAAACAATATATATCACCTGATATATGTCTTGAAGGGTCCTTTGACACGATAAAAAAAAAAAAAAAAAAAAAAAACAGCTATTGGCTTATAAAGCCAAGTATCGTCCAACATCCCACTATCCGATATGAATATTGCGCATCCGATAGGATCCCGATACATGATATTTAAAACCTTGTGTATATGCCATGATAAGTATATAATTGTTGGTCTACAACACTTGTCTATCTAGTGTAACTCAGATATAGCTGAAACATCATTCATCATTGACATTGCTTCTCTACCAGAACTAGACTGGTTATGTCTACTCGTTAATGCCCGACAAGAAATGGACCTGTAAGAAAGTACCTACATAACAACTAATCTCCTATGGCTAATTTCTAATATTTAAATTTTTTTTAAAAAAAAAATAGAACATTACATGTTGCAGAAGGCCAGAAGTTGATGAGTTCAATGGCGAAAGAGCCTGATGTTGCAACCAAACAATGTCAAATGGTTTTGATGTTTTCGTTGATCCCTTGTTGAACTTAGAGTGATAATCTTACTCGTGTCAACACTTTCATCAAGTATCAGTGTAACGACCCAAAAATTTAAAATCCAAAACCAATAATAAACAAATTATTATCCTTAAAATAATAATAAAAATAATAAATAAACATGATATTTTTCTAACAAATCTGATTTGTTTTACTACCTAACTAGATAATGACATATTTGGTTAGTTAGATTTGATCCTATGAAATATTATCTTAAACTAAAAATCTAAACAAAATAATAATAATAATAAGGGCAGAGGAGGAAGACTTTAGGGGTTGAACGCAGAAAGAGAGAGAGAGAGAGAGAGAAAGTTGAAGAAAAAGAGGAACTCGCAGTAAATTTTTGAAGCGGCATTCTTGAGGCAAGTACTAATTCTACATTATGTTTGCTTTACTATTAATTTAAGACTCTTCAATATTCTTTCTTATTTACCAACTTAACATTTTTATTATTATTATTATTTTCTGAATATATGTGTTGATCGTAAGTTCCATTCTTTCCTTTCCCCTTTAAAATGATCTTGGTCTAATCTTATTAGAAACCATGTAATAAGTCCTGTCATTAGAATTCATGCAAAAGATTTTATTTTATTTATATATTTATTTTGGCTGAAGGATTCATTTCTATTATTCGGAATATGATTCGAATGTACCAAATATCATTCAATTTAGTTAGATTCCTATCAATATCATCAAAATGGGGGTACACATTAGATCATAAGGGTCAAATGACCTCTCTACATGAAGAATTTGGCAAAATTTTATAACTTGACATCACCCTGCAGTTAATTCTGTGAATTGAGGTTATAACCTTGCTAAAGCCTTGGACTAGAATATACTAAGAGGATCTCTCAAACGAATCTAGGAGGAGAGTCTGTCCTTTGATGTCATGTAAGCTCGATTCAAATAGTTTAGGGATCCTTCCGGGAAGAATTATATTCATATATGTGTTATGATATATGTTAAAAGTGCCAAATGAAAATAGATACCGGAAGTATAAAGTACACTGAACCATTATATATATTTCCGGCATACGTGTTATGTGCTTAATGTTTCTAGTTTGGGACTAGTGATTCTAAATAGATGATGCCATGAAGGCAGCAAGCTCCCACCATGATCTAATCATTTCTTATATTATTATTGATATTTATAGTTTCAAAGGTTTAATTTGTCCCCGTCCTCATGCCTCTAAGATAATAATCTATAGTGCTGTTAACATCAGCTTAATTAATTTGCACGTCCTCAGTGTGTCAAGGGGATTTTGCAGGTAAGCTAAGAATCCATGGGGTAATTAAACTAAAACGAGGTTGTGGATAAATCTAAATTCATTTGTTTTGAATGAATTAGAAAACTCATGGTACGTTCACTACAATAAGTTACGTAATAATTTCTACAGTACAGTGCCAATGCCATGTCAAGTGCCAATGCATGTCAAATGCCAATAAGTTTTCTTTTATGAATAAATTTTTACAGTACAGTGCCAATGCTAATGAGTTTTATTTTGCAGTACAGTGCCAACACCATAGGTTCTTTATGCGTAATTTTATTTTATTTTTAAAAGGTTCGTGCCCGATGAGGTTCTTGAGCCTAGACTGACATAGCTACGAGCTGAGGAGTTTCCTTTTATTCAAAATGTTTGCACTATATGAACTAGAAACTGTGCTCAGCTTATTTTGGTTGTTTGACTTTCATTTCTGTCACACAAGCAATTTTTTTTTCTTTTTTTTTTTTTTCTTTTTTTTTTAAAGAAAAAAAAATGTTGAGTTTCATTGGGATAGAAAATCTAGTTTCATTTAGGCTAAAGTCTTGTATCATTTAATTTCTTTTTATTTATTTGTTTTGTATTGTGTTATAGAGATTTTTTTTTTAAACTAATATAATTTTTTTTAGAATCTTACTTTAAACATTAAATGCGTCAAAAAAAAAAGTAATAAAATTTATGGGGTTATGGGGGAACTCGAAGAAGGAACTGTACATGTGTTTTGTGAGTTTTACATTCTTGAGGTTGTACAACCGAACATAGGAACCCAACCATGGGGGTTCTGGGTGATTACTGGATCACCATCAGTATATAGGGCTACGCGCCTGGAGCTTAGGCTCATCAGAGTTCATGTTCATTAGTACCTAGCGGTATGTCCTGGGGCAGTACCAGAAATCATGGCCGTGGTCCCGGGTATGCACGGGATACTTGTAAAACATGTGTCACACTACTTCTGACAGTTCCAAACAAATAAATAAATAATAACATAGTATACATGTTCATTTGTTAAATTGGCCTTTGTTACAAGATTATCCATGACATGTATAAACAGATGTACTTCCTGACTATTATCATATTCGAAATATCTATAGTTAGATTCATGTTCTATTCCATTCTAAAAACTTATACTTCATCAATTTTATCATGACTTTTAGTATTTTTAATTAGTTTCATGCTTTGATAACACATGTAAATATATTTATATACATAGCGTGCCTGTATATTATTATGATCCTCTTGTAGTACTTGCTAGGTCGTTCTAACGACCCTGGTTTGGCACGCCCAGATAATTTGCAGGATACTGAAGGAGAGGATCCACCACAGCTGAAGCAGCATTTCATAGAGTTAGTAGATAGTTAGTTGTGATTTCATTATATGACATTATTTAGGAGATCCTTTATTTCAATTCTTTCAATCTTTTCCCTCTACCTTGGTTTGTTGTTTCCAAGGCTCAAATTTGAAGTTGTAATAAATGCTACCCTTCTTTGGATCTTTATTGATTTATTTAATATTTTGTTGGAATAAAAAGAGTTTGTTTATTGTCTTCCCACTTGTTTTCTCTCAGTTCATATGTATGTGGTTTAGTGGCGGTAACATTCAGTTTTATTAAAAGTATTTTAGGCTTGGCGTATTTATTTATAATACGTCGCCGAACGCTACCCGCATCTTGGATGCGGGGCGTTACAATCAGCATACAAAAATTCTACACTTCAAGAAGTCTGGTAATACTGTTTCCAAGAGAATCGGAACAAAACAAGCTTGTTTCAGAATTGGGAAATGAGCTTCATGCATGCTATCACCAATCCAGATAATAAATATGATGCTTGTAATAGTAACAATCCGAATGCACAATAAGGTCATTTAATAGAAAGAAAAAGCCCTAATTTGCCCGTTTATGGGTCTTTAAGAATATTATTCGTACCTTGTTTATGAGCTTCTCAAATTCCTCTGGTCCATTTTGCTCTATATATCTCTCTGCAGCAGATAGAATATCATCTGGCCTACTGAGAAGATCCCTATCATGAGGCACATACCAAAGATTTACCGTCTGCTGGTTCACAAACCGTGGCCTCACATAACGCTGATACACATAGGAGGCACCGCTGAAGTAGGGCAAGACCAGCCAGCAGTTAAAGATCAGCCTTGCGTAAGGCCAGAAAGGAAACCTGCAACAAAATATTGTCAACAATGTTGTGGTATTGAGTAAGCACCATCATATTCTTAGTGTAATACTGAATATGATCGCAGCAATAGTTAACAACCTTCGGTCTAATCGAGGGTGTGTCTGCACAGATTCTAAAGATTCGTAAGGGAGTACAACATCGACGATAATGTAGCATGAATAAAGTTCTGCTGTGACCAAAGTTCAGTCTATGGGTTGAGTTTCTTGAAAGCCAACAAATACTGGCTTAGACATTTGGGTCCAGCCAAAGAATCACTACAGGATGTGCCCAGGCATGATGGTGTTGGGATCAGATTGGACTTACATTATACATATTTTCTACATCCATGGGCCTATAACTGAAGCATCACTGCATGAAGTGTCCATGATAATATAGTGGATGGTCCTGACGTTTAGATCGGATTGGACTTCTATCAGGCTCAATCCTGACTAAGGACGCAATCTCAACCGGATAGTGAATCCAACTCAAACTAACATGTAGTCAATGGGTTGGATTCATATATAGATTTAAACATCCAATTGATATAAAAGAAAACCGGATCTAGGTTGGTCTCCTATTAAGCCAACATCTTAATATGAGTTGACAATTGTCTATAAGTAAATCTTAAATGTTAAATTCGTTAGAGACTGATTATATACCAAAAGCAAGTTGATTGCCTCAAAAAGCACTCAATTCAATAGATGTGTCGGTTATCCTTCTTAACACTATTACATGATCGCATGGGTGTCATGGTCAATTTCTTCTGGACTAAATATGTAGATCTATTTAACTACATAAGTAGTGTCACCAAAGTGTATCGATATGGACAAAGTATGAAAAGGAGTTGCAAGCCTAACACATTCTAGCAAAGTTTTAAATATCAATTAATACCGATATGTATCATGAATATCGTATCGGATTTTGAGGTAATAGATACGACAAACTCTACAATATTAGTGCCTATATGCAGGTATTTTACAGATATTTCCAACATTAACAAAATGATACATTCGATATTTGTTGATTTTCAATACAATAAACCAACGACGATACTGATTCCAAAATTTTAAACCTTGCTTTTTGTATGTGTGAGTCCTACCCCAAATACTTGGTATGAAAGGCTTAGTTGTTGTTGTTGTTGTTTTTTGTATGTGTGAGTATACAATGCATCACATCAATTTCAGCAATATGTTTTAAACCGTATGCATAGTTCTCTCCTCTTTTAGTTTCAGAAGCATTATGGAAATTTAATATAAAGTCCTACCTGCTACCGCCAGAGTCATAAGATAAAATGTTACCTATTGGAGGAGTTCAGTATATTTATAGGTTATAGTATATTGATTCTATCAGAGATGCAGTTGGACAACAATCCTTCGAAGTAGTTTACATAGCTATCCATACAACAAGCCTCAACTGCAGCACGGATGTAGTAATGATAACTCAAAACAGTTCTCATATTAACAGTTTTCATTATACGAAGCAGAGAAAACAACATAGTTGAGTAGAAGTCATATACCATTCAATTACTTTGGCAAAACTAAGCTCGAAAAGTGTAATTAGAGAATACAACACCCAATAGGTGAGCCATTGTTGATCATCTACATGAGATTTGGTTTCTATTGCTTTCACGGAAGCGTACCTGTTTAATCCCAAAACACGACAAATTTCAAACACCACATATAAAGGAGGAAAATAATATAAAGAAGTATAAATCATTACTTACAAAGGATAAACAAGTGTAATCAAAGGCCTGCAAAAGAAGCCAACAAAAGTAATGTCAAAAACAGAAATAAACCAAATTAAAATTAAATGCATACATTACATATAAGATCTCAAAATTACGATTTGAAAACCCTGCAAGTAAAATTTATATTGTGAACACAGCCACATAATGTACATGGCAATACTTCAATCCTAGAAACTAGGGTGTGGCTCACATGGATATGCCCTTAATAAGTATGTTACTAAGCATACAACATTATTATTCAATATTTCAAATATGATTATAATCAACAAAAAGACTAACAGAAACTAAAAGGAGAGATAAGATCTGCTATTTGAAGGCTGCACATAAAAAACTAGCAACAACTAAGTTCATCTTAAATATAAACTAAACCTAAGAAATCATAAAAAGCAATCTACAATACACTTACATTGAAGCCAGTTAGAGAGGCCTATTCGTTTACAGACAGGGTGTTTAGAAAATAGTTATGCACTACCACTTGTATTAGTGTTACTATAACAGCAAATAACATAAAATCATCTATAAATCACAATGAAACATGAAAGAGGCAACTTAAAAATCAATGATCTTGGGGTAAAAATTTGAAAACCATAGTTTATCCACCAAGTAGGTACCAATGTTTATCGTCTGCCATAACTCCGGGCAAGTATTTGTGCTCGTAAGCATCAGGTCTGGGCATGACGAACAGAATTCCTACTTCGTTAGAAGATTGTAGGCTATAGGCAACCGATATTTGCTTTTCTAAGTATAATAAGTACTGTCTCTAATTTCTATTGCAAAAGCAGGCTTGTTCTTTAAATAGAGGCTTAAATTTTATTATTTTTCACCACATACTCAGCGAGTCAGCATCGAAACTGATTGATGGTGGTTCATGTTTCAACAAATCCTAGCCATAACAAAATCCTTATCAGTGGTAGCTTGTTAAATACTTACTATTACATAGATAGTAAAACCTGAAGTGTTTCCTTTATTTCAAAAATAATATGAAAACATCTTTCAGTCCTTCCAGAAAAGACAAGTTATCAGCCACAATCACTAATGCCAACTGCTACATTACCCACTGACTATTCTTCCATTGACATTTTGTTTTGCCCACATCCCCACAGAATAAAGGGTTGGAGATGCATTAACTTCGACTCTTTGGAATAAAGGAGAACTATTTTAGCCTGTTCCTTGATAAAACAAAATATCTTCTTCTTCTACATCTAAGATGCAAAAATTTCTTTTGGTATCCTCATGAGTGCAACTGTCTTATACTTGATATTGTAGATATGGTTTGTAACAAACATTCGGGTTGATAACTACTCAACCCCGTCCACATTTTATAATTTTAATGGACATTAGCTACCCTCCATGACAACCTATGGAAACGTTCTTACAACCTGCATTCAGCAATTAGGCTTATTGTGTAATTATAATCCCTGGGCCAACAAAGGGGAAAACCGCCTAAATACTTTCAGAAATACGAACCACCTTAGTTTTATACAACTTTGAACATGCAACTACAAATATAAACCAGTGACATTCTGCAAGGCATTTGCTTTTGCAACAAATTAATTAGAATAAACCCGTGCATCATTTAAACTCTATACCTCTTTTTTCCTTGAATATGATTAAAGGATCTTTGAACACAAACTGATGAGATTGAAAATGTTTAGGCATGATCCAAATATAGAGCTAGGTAATCTCCTAATAACACGTGCAAATCACAAGGTCTGCATGCACAAAAGGCATGGGCTACGTGGGTCACATTGAATACATTTAGCCTATGAGAACATCTAAATAACCCGGCACTTAGTGGAGGAGTAAATAGATAGAGCAACAAGTTAAATACTGATTTTGAGTGCTCCTTTTTATAGAATCCTCTATTAAAGGGACTTTAATGAAACCAAGTTACATACATGCTAGGTGGTCCTTCACAAGGAGGGGCCTACATACATAAGTAGATTACAAAGTAAAATAAGTGAAGATACAAAATAAATGTAAAGAAGTAGAGTGCTTTAGTATGTGAGAGGCTCCTCAAAGATTATCCTCATCGACGTTGGCTCACTCCACCAGAGGGTCTGCATGCTTCCTTTCCACCTCGTCAGCGGTGTCTTGGTCTAGAAAAGGTTGCAAATCCAATTCTTTACATGTTCTGAGTTTCTTTGCACATTTAAGTTAGGATCATGTGCAAGGGCGGTCTCATAAATTAAGTTCACTGCTACCAGTTCAATTGAAAAGCTGCTGACAACTACTAGTGTGTGTGTTGGGGGTAAGGAGGGGGGGGGGGGGGAGGAGGAGGAGGAATCAGAACCTATTCCAAACATAATTGAAAAGTAGACCTTCTACCTGCCCAGAGGCATGCAAGATCAGAAGCAAAATGGGACAAAAAATCTGTGAACATAGAAAACTCAAAATCCCTCTTCGAAGATTACTGGATGTTTCTCTTCCTTTATAAGAAAAATTCAAACTGCAACCTATTGGAGAGCAGCACTAAGTAGAAGTTCCAATATACCTCTTAAAATCTTCTTCACCCATACATATACATATTAAGAATTGCAAATTTAATCTTCCAGTGCTTGAGGCACGTTGGCACAGAACAAACTACAAGCTAATAAAGCTAAGGACAAGACCTTTTATGGAATCTTTTGTAAGAATCTTATTTATTGTTTCAAGTGAAGATTTATGCACATTTTAGCTGATTTTGATTTAATGAACTTGATTATATTCATGTTTATCATCTAGGCCATTTTTGGCTAGATTCTAATAATTGTTGCACACAACACTCGACTATTTTGAATACTTTTCCACTGAATCAGGAGGTTGGTCCTCACCTTCATGTAAGAAGCTATACATACGTTGTGTTTCACCAAGGAAATCATCTGCACTTTTCTACTTTGCAAATGATTTAGTGTCGTAAACATAACATCTATTTCAAGTTGAACAAAGGTGGTTTGTGAGGATTGGGATAGAAGTTTGTTGCACATGCTAACCCACCACAGCTTCACACTCTGTAGGCATGAAAAGAAGTACCTACACTAGTACCAGCCAAGTGCATCTCATACCTCTCCTACCTGCTAGTAGATTCAAATCCATCATAGGTGCAGACATGCACTTATGCATAGCATGAACTTACGCACACTTTTAGCATCTTTTTTTGTGGATATAACTATTTTCCACAGAACATATAAAGGGCATATCGTAAATTCAGCCAACAAAAGGAATGCACAGCCTAGATCTACTATGACATGCAATAATTGCATCCACTATCTAATTTAAGATATGCTATGATAACATGGAGGAATTAATAAACTTCAAATTAAGATGCAATAAAGAAAAAGAGAATTCATATTTGTCCATGAAATATTTTTCTGTCCAATACATTAAAAAAATTTAAACAAAAGAAAGAGGGTATTGGGCCAAATGTTATATGATAAGGTAATCTTCAAATTATTACTTTGCACGCGAAAAAAATTCTAAAACTTCATAGACCCCACAAATTAGCTGCATGAGTTGCACAAATTCTTCTCCAAATGCATTGAATGACCGAAAAAAAAAGAAGAAGAAGAAGCAAAATTGAAGTTTTAACAGCAAAGAGAGCTCTTTTTATGCACAATTTTGAAGATAAAATATTACAAACAAGCTACATCTAATCTATAAGCGGTAGATAACGAAACAGAAGTTAAACAAGAAATAGGGAATTGAAACTAACAAAACCCAACAGTCTGAATGCACAAAATTCAAACTTTAATAGCAAAAAAGAGCCTTTTTTGGCTCAGTTTTGATGACGAAATATTACAGACAAGCTACATCTAATCTATAAGCAGTAGATAATGGAACAGAACTTAAACAAGCAATAGGGTATTGAAACTAACAAAACCCAGCAGTCTGAATGCGCAAAATTCAAACTTTAATAGCAAAAAAGAGCCCTTTTTGGCCCAATTTTGACGAGAAAATATTACAGACAAGCTACATGTAATCTATAAGCAGTAGATAATGGAACAGAAGCTAAATAATAAATAGGGTACCGAAATTAACAAAACCCAACAGTCTGAATGCGCAAAATTGAAACTTTAACAGCAAAAAGGAGCCTTTTTTGGCTCAATTTGAAGAGGAAAGCATACCCTGCAAGAATATCGAAGTTTTTGAGCAACACCTTGAAGAAAGATCCTGAACCCATTGCCTTTCCGTCTTGCTACCGAGCTTCTCTTTGAATTTGCGAACAAAAAGAAAAAGGAAAGCAGAATTATTTAGGGGTTTTTGCATATCTGTCCCTTACAACTTTAAAAATTAGAATATAGTCCCCCAAATCTTCATATTTATAAGTTAATCCCAAATCGTTTAAGTTACCAAAATTTAGCTCCCAGTCCGAATTTTCCATTATACCCAGAGTTACTTCACTTTAGTTCTTCCTCCTCTTATTAGGTTCTCCTCTCCATTCTTCTACTCTCTCTCTTCCCTCTCAATTAATTTCTAAAGTGAAGTAACTCAAGAGAACTCGGTAAAAAGAGGGAAGAGAGAGAGAAGAAGAATGGAGAATGAAACCTAATAAAAAGAGGAAGAGAGGAGGAAGAGAGAAAGGGGATTAAAGTGAAATAACTCAGGAATATAACGGAAAATTTGGACAAAAATATAACTAGAGACTAAATTGTAGTAATTTTGAAGAGTAAATTATAAATATGAATATTTAGAGACTAAATTCTAATTTTTAAAGATTTAAGTTACAGATATTATGTAAAAATCCCAATTATTTATTGAGGAGGAACAAGGGAAATTCTAAATGCGCACTACATTTTAGTTAGTGAGCACAACATCCTGCGGCAAAGATATTTACAACACAGAGGAAACTGGTGCTCACTAAGACAAATGTTTCCCGAGGAACAACGACAAATTGACGTTTCCACGGATTAAGTTTGGGCTGGGCCTTTACAAGCCCATGAACTATTGTCCCTTGTTTGGATACATACCAAAATACAGGTATCATCGTATTTTGTACCTATCTATGCTTTTGCCATAACGTATTTGCGTTAATGTATTTTTTAAGACGTGTAATAATAATAATTTATTTAATTTGGACCATTTTTTTTTATATTTCTTTCTTGTATAATTATATTTAGGGTTTTTTTACATATCTCTCCCTTATATCTTTAAAAATTAAAATTCAGTCACCCAAATATTCATATTTATAATTTAGTCCCCAAATCCTTTAAGTTACCACAATTTAGTCCTCTAACCATATTTTTAGCCCGAATTTCCTATTATACCCTTGAGTTACTTCACTTTAATCTTTCATTCCCTCTTCCTCCTCTCTTCTTCTTCTTATTGAGTTACTCTCTCAATTTTTCTCCTCTCTCTTTCTTTCTTCTTTTTATTGGATTCTCCTGAATTACTTCACTTTAGAAATTAACTGGGAGGGAACAGAAAGAGGAAAAGAATGGAAAGGGGTACCCAATAAAAAGAGGAAGAGAGAAGAAAGAGGGAAATGAGGACTAAAGTGAAGTAACTAAGAGGTATAATGAAAAATTCGGACAAAAAATATGGTTGGAAGACTAAATTGTGGTAACATAAAGGATTTAGAGAACTAAATTATAAATATGAAGACTTAGGAGTCTAAATTCTAATTTTTAAAGATGTAAGGGACAAATATATAAAAACCCCTTATATTTATCCAGACAATTATACTTACCCATCACATTTGGAGCCCTGAAATCGTAGTAACAATGTATGTTGCAAATGATTGAATTAGAATATAGAGTTTGCTAGGCTTAACTAGAAGTTTCTTTCTTTCAACTCGAAAGTTTTTATTTTTTCTTGGAGAGATTCTTTCCCTTGGCGAGATTCTTTTTTTCTCACCATCCTTACTATCGTCTAAACCTCCAATTTATCTAATTAAAAAAAAAATATAAAATATATATTAGTACAAATTATGAAATATATAGTATGAATCAATTTGGCAAATAATTTAACTATTGAGATACATTTTGGACTTATCGATCCACTTTGAATTCCTATCAACTTTTGAGAGAGGATCCAACTGTAAATTGAATCCAACTTCACAGCTAACTTGGCTTCAATCTCAGCTCAATCAGATATCTATAAGAACTAAAAAATGCATTCAGAAACTCAAACTTGGCAACTTTCCTCATCAACTACTCCCCTCAAGAGGGACTACTAACATCTCTGGTTGTGTTCAGGCTTTCTCCGAACCTTCATTCTTGCTGTTGGAGCTGCTGCTGCTGTGCCGATGCCTTGAAAGGATCTGCAAGGGCCAGGAGTCGGCTTGGGTGGGGTATCTGGCATGCGGCTTCCTCACTTGTGGCGCTGGGTTGGGCGGGGATAGGGTCATCGCTGTCTCTGGCAAGCTTTGGAGGTCTTGATGGAAGGGAAGCACGTAGAGAGGAGGCATTGCTGCTGTTGTAGGCTGGGCAGGGATGGGTTGGTCTGTGCCACTGTTTTGCCAGGTTGGATCAGAGTGCAGTCGCTCTTGGAGCTCACTGTGTAGTCTTGCTATCTCAGCTGCGAGGGCCACGTTCTCCTCTTTGAGCTCGTTTTTCTCCACAGTCACCTGCTCATGGATGCAATCCTAGATATTAGCACTACTGGCAACAGAAAAACTTGGGATGTGAACAAGGTCACTGTTAGAACTTGCAGCTACAACCACAAAATGTTTAAATGAGAAGAAAACAGCAAATTGAATTAAAATGATGGCTGAACTTTCAATTGAGAAGAAACACAAAATTTTCTTAGTGATGCTGGTTCCATCTCTAGGCTCAACACTTAATTTACAATTTGCATTAATCGCTGGATAAAAGTTTCGGTCTCTGTATTGATGCTTGCAAGTAATAGAAAAAAAAAAACCATTACGTCATTCTCCTATGGTGCACGGCTCGTAGAGTGCCTTTAGTAGTTTAGCGGAAGACATCAATGGTGCTACTCAAGATGGACATGGTAAGTGCCCAGTTGTTTCAGTGAATATAAATTGACGTGACACAATCGACCACAACGATGGCTTCTGAGAAACTTAAAACGAACAGAAAAGATAGGCCAAAGCAAAAAAATTATGGGCAATGTACATGCACAAGTTGCACAAGTTTCAGGTGTAGTCAAGATGTGAGCCATCCCTACCGACTCTAGTAGTAATACTTAATAACTCGTATACGGTAATACATAGTAGATTAGTAGCGTAACTCATATATGGTAGTAGATCCCACATTAACACAGAGGTGCACTCTCTTCACGGTTGTGTGTCTGAGAGAGAGAGAGAGAGAGAGAGAGAGAGAATTCCAGATAGCTTGACTGAATGTATTGTTCCTCAGTTCTTATATTCCCTCTTTACAAATTAAAACAAGACATACATTCACTAGTTTAGTCTTTGATGCCTTGAAAACTTTAAAATTGTTCTATTGAGTTCTAAAATGAAATACTATACCTCAAACCATAAGAACGTTGTCATTCCAGTAAATCGCATGATGATTCCCACCCAAGAATCTGATCGTCATGCTATAGCTTTATATGATACCTAGTGTGTTTCGATTAAGAATGATCGTATCAAAATCCTTGCTAAGAACAGCTGGCTCTCAATTTGAAACATTTAAATACCTACTACAAGTTGGTATCTATTTCTTTCCGAGTCCATTGTGTCAAAGACAGATGGAGATCCATCCCCTATTAAGACCAAGTTGATAGATAAATGCTCCCTCAAAATTTTGTTTATATTCCCCAAATTACCAATCTCAATACTACCTTTTCACCCTCGTTATGGTTCAAGAATCAAGACAGTATCTCATTTCTGCCTTAAAAAGAGCTTAACCCGGTCCATGTTCCCACCTAAAAAATTGCTATTTATCATCAAATTCAAACAAAGAGGCTTTTCCAACAGAACCACCTGTCTATTGGAATACACTTAAGACCAAGGTTTCAAAATTCATTATCACTGATATATATTGCATATGTAGTATCGAATTTTATGGCACCCTATATGCAATATAGAATATAATTTCGGTAGATATTGCGGATATTTTCCAATATTGCTGATAAAATACATCTGATATTATTGATTCCATACAATTAGTGATCGGTCGATACCAATACTGATATCTTAAACCTTCACTTAAACCATGCACTTCATTTAGGCCCTGGCTCCACATCATATTCATCCTATCTGGAACCTTTCATGTTTCACTGATAGGAAAAATGTCAAATAGAATCGTGAAGTCAAAGAACATCCTCAAAGCAACCCGCAGAATAATAGAATACTCTGACATACTTCACGGGTTATGAAACCTAAACCCAACCGAATTAACCAGAGGACATCTCAAATCATGGCATGCACCGCACATTTTGAACACTAAATTTCTTGTCATGTGTCAGGACTCAGGAGCCAGTTATTCACATATCACTTCTTTGCATGCAGAAATATGTGTAGTATGAGTTCTCAAGGAAAAATTTTCTTTCCTATAAAAGCAACAGATTATTGACAAAAATACGACTTCTTGAGTAAATGTGCATGTATAGGCTTGAGGCAACTTACATAGCAAGATTCTGTTACCAGAGCTACATTTTCTTTTCCAAGAGACTCAACTTGCAGAATAAGATCCCTCACAATCCGAGTAGCATCAGTCAATATACAGGCCTTGCCACTATTCTGCAGAGCTGGTTCTGTAAGGAAATAAACACTGTTAACCTCAAGACAGAGCTGGAGTTCAGAATATAAAAAAATGTTCACGAAAATGTATCGAAACGAAATGTAACCCACCATGAAGTCAGATACTATGATAGTTTTGCTCGAAATACTACTGGATGAGGAGGTTAAACCTCATACGGTGATGTGGTAAAAATATCAGAAAAACATGCAAGCTTTTATTCTCTCCGAGCAAAACCCTAAATGTATAAATGGTTGCAAAATTGTGGTGAAACATCAAATAACTAGTAACCATAGTTGGCAAGAAGATTGCAAACCCATTCCTTGATATATTGTGGCCTTTTTTGCATCAGTTGAAAGAAAAGGAGATGCCCATCAAATATATGACAACGTTTGATGCGCACCATTTTAAATGATTTTTTATTTATATTGCAAGGAACAAGAATATTTCCTTTTAAAAAAGGAAACAAGAAAAAGAATACCCTGAAGGAAAAAATTACCAAGTGCATGACCAAGCTCGAGAAAGAGCACATTCAATTTATCACGTTTCAGCTTCTCTCTTTCAGCCTTGTGGATCTTCTTTGGTAGTTTTCCCTGGTTCTTGTTGTTATGGAGACAGCTGCATAGGGAAGGAGACTGGGCATTGAAGCAAATAAAAGATAGGCCAGACAGAATGAGGATTAACAGAAGAGCTTATAGCAAAATCTGAACAGCTAACAGACTTAGGACTGTATAATTGGGAATTGGGCAATCAATGTTATTACAAACCATCATAGGTTCGAGTCAGAAACTGTAGTATTCATGCCCATGGCACACCATGACTTAGAAACCTAGACATTGACAATATAATTTACTACAATCGTTTAATAAACAAACTTTGGAAGATGAGGATGTAAATGTGAGTACTTCAAATCACCACGTTAATGATTAAAGGCACTACACCATCAGTCTATCATTAACAACAACAACAACTAAGCCTTCTATACTAAGTACTTGGGGTAGACTACATGAACCAAAAGAGAATCACGTCGGATAGGTCCGGTCACATGGATGATTCAATATTTGGCTCATGCCATAATACATGACAAAGTTTTACATTGGCTGTCACGAATCTACCACGACCCTCCCCTTTTATCCTGACTCGGGACATTTTTATGTAATAAAAAGATGAAAACTTTAACCACAACAATGGCGGAGTTGCCATTCTCAAACATAAAAGGAATCAAATCTGGACACTATTCGAAATTAAGAAGAATATAGATGAAAACACAAATTTAGTTCTAAAGAACAGAGCTTTTCAAGATTCAATAGTTTAAAAACACATCTAGTTCCCTAAATCATTCTCCTTACTATAAAGGAACACACTAAATCAACTTCTAAGGGACATTTCACAAGCTCAAATTATCGAAAAGGTGGTGATTATTGACAACTCACCTAGCAGCAGGCTGTTCAGCGGCCACATTCACACTGCAATCCATAGTCGGCGGAGGCTCAGAAACCATGCTTAACACTCACAAATCCTGCACAATCAATCAAACCCCTAAATATTCTGAAATCTACATAACTGATCATTATAAATAACAAGCCCAAACTACAGAAAAGATTGCGTTTTTCCCATCAAATACAACTAATTTGCAAAAAACCTAATTGAATTCGACCTCAACGTGGAAGCGAGATGGAGATCAGTCGAATCGGATCAAAAGAGGTCGTGGGTTTTGTATATGCTTATGATTTCTAATTTTTAGGGTTTAATTTGGGGACTTTTTGGGTCGAAGATAAATAAAAACGAGTAATTTGTTGAGGAAAAGCACGAGAGCGTGTGCACGTGTGAGAAGAGCGGGTGCGTTGCACGGATGGGCGTGTGGCGGCCACTCACTCGTCCCTGTGCGCGACTTCTGCTGCCACGTGGACTCAGCTGGAAGCTCTCACTTTACACCCTTCTCCGCGGGAATTTCTAAATGAGCACACCACTGTTCTTTCTTCTTTGTGAGCTTCCGTAACTTTTTGACTTTTTCCCCTTTTTCCTCCAAAATTTAATTAATTAAAAATATTATAAATTTCATCGTTTCTCCATTTCTCGAGACTTCACTGTCTTCGCTCGCTCGCCTCTCTTCGATCAGCTTCTATTGGATTTGGGTAAAAATTATCTCATCTCTTCTATTTTTTTTTTTTTTTTTCAATTCCCCAATCCGTTGCACCTAAATTTTGGATGTTTCAATTTTGAAAGGCTCTGATGTGTAAAAACCCTAGCATCATTTTTAATTATTTTTTTAAAAACACGTAATCACTATTTCTCTGTTAATTGTTGCGTAGCATTTAGATTTTTTGAATTTTTTTAAATATATTTCATCTTTTTTAAATCGCGTCGCGTAGGTTTAACGCGGCCCTCGTCTCTTGAATAGCTATTTAAAGGTTAAAAAAAAAAAAAAAAAGAACTTTATCTGATTTCTTGCTTGATTATTCTCTATTTGTAACAAATTCTTAGGTACTCGTTTGGATTAATGTATTGTTTCTTACAGCCATTAGCATCTCTGATTTTGATTAGCATCGCAAATTAGAAGTTAAAATCGTTACAAAACCCTAGTTTTTAATAAGATTCATTTAGTCTTTTGCCCTTTTATGCACTTTTTACTGTTTAGTTTATGTGCTAAATAAACATAATCAGGCTTAAAAAAACGTGAAAAATTGTGTATTTTTCATATAATTATTAATATTATTACTGTTATTATTGCTATCTTGGTACATTTGCATAGGAGAAAGAAAAAAGAAAAAGGCGATAAAATGCCTGCATTGCCCGAAGACAGCTGCCCTGAGCGGCCTTTGTTTGGAGGAGCTATTTCAAGTTGCTTTCCTATTAGGTTCCAGGTGGGCTCTGTTTCTCTGTTTTATATGGAACATATCATTTGATATTTGACACCCTCAGCGGGAGCACAAACTGACCGGTTGAAATTATTTGGTATCAGGATGTGAGTGACGTTCGACAAGTCCCCGATCATCAGGTAATCTGATGATATGCCTGTACTGTTGCTTGACACATTATGCAAACTTATGATGTATTTTTTAAATGTTTGCAGGAGGTTTTTGCAGACCCCAACCGTGATGAGAGCCTCATATTCGAGCTTCTGGATTTTAAACATGATGTTGAGGATAATGGGAGTGCTGCCTGGTTCCTGAGGGACCTTGCCAGGGAACAAGATGCGGATGAAAGCATGGTAAATTGCTTGTTATGAATGTACTTGAATAAGTGTTATGGTTGCAAGTTTTTCATGAATGTCTTTCAATTTAAGACTCGAAATGTTATCACAAGTACCCAAGTGCATTTTGTGCATGTGGTTATATTTTGATATATGAAAGGCTCTGGTAGGTTCTTAGCTACATCAAGCAACATCAAGGTGTGCGAATCATGTTCACTGGATGGGTTTTGTATGTTGCGTCAGACTTTTGGAGGTAGATTAACTATCAAGGAAACTATTGTTTACAACAACAACAACAACAACAACTAAGCCTTTTATCCCAAGTACTTGGGGTAGGCTACATAAACCAAAAGAGAATCACGCCGGATCGATCACGTTGATAATCCTTCTCCATTCATTCCTATCAAGTAATATCTCTTCATTTAAACCTCTAGAAGGAAACTATTGTTTCTTGGAAATAAATTTAAGTTTTGAGTTAATTCGGAATTAAAATGTAGCTATACCATTGCTATGTCATTGCTATAGGAGGAGAGTGTGTATTACAGTCCAAACTGTTTTCGTGAACTTCCAGATAAGTATCTTCAACTTATTTGTTCTAGTCTTTCAGGCATATGTTAATGACTTTTGTATGTTAAGATTGCAAATTTAAATTATATCTCAGTATTCAATAGCTTTGCTATGTTATCACCTACTGGCTACTTTGTTAATGTTTAGGGAGGTCCTCTAATGTGGTTGATTAGAGGAGTTCAGGAAATTGAGTCAAGACTTTTTGGAGATGGGTTAAACTGTTTAGAGATTCTTTTTTTTTTTTTTTTTAAAAATTGATTCGGGTTTGGACTTAATGTTTGTATAATTAAAGAGTGCTCCATAGGTCCATCATTATTATATGCGAAAGGCCTACTCAAACCAAAAAGTTTCATCATAATGTGAAAGCCCTTGAGATATTTGAAGAAGTCATGTCTCAGAACCCTTGTAGTCTTGTAGTCAAAGACTTGATAGAGCTTGCAATGTTTGTTGAGAAACCACTCATACATAGTCGTTCTTGAACCTTTACATACACGCATATTAATATATTATATATGACCTGCCCTGATCAATAGTACTTGATCTGATCCATTGACTTAGATTGGTGAAATTTTCTTGTCTGTTAGTTTTCAGTTCAGTAGTTGCAGTTGGAATTTTCCTTCCTGGTCTTTTAGAACTCAGTTTTTTGTGGTTTTGTTTTCTTCTACACTTCTTTTCCTATTGATGTTGATATCTCATTGACTAGTAAAATTTTCATTCTGTGGACTCTTTCATCTTTGTTTTTAATATATTTATTGCTTATGTTCTGTTGTTGATTTTGATTCATTACTATCTTGATTTCTGCAATTTTTGTTCAATTTAACTTCTTATGAAAAGCCTCTTCACAATTGGATTCATATGCACATCAATTCTCATGGCACTGTCAGCTACTTGAGCATACGGGCATAGCTGAGGCAGTTGGTTTGCACTGCAGAGATACACCTGTGATTGTCACAACAGCAATTGGTCAAATGGTATTTTTTTTCTTCTTTTTCTTGGTTGTTCTTCTTCTTGCTTTTACTATGATCAATGCTACTCTCTGATTGATACATTTTACATGCTACATTTTTGCAATTTGCTTGGATTGTTGATGAGTCTTTCATGCTTTTACACTTGTTTTGCATATTTACCAATTATCAGATGTTGTCAGGCTTATATAATACCATTAAATTTATTCTGTGAGTGTCATTCTTAACTCAGTGCTCTATATTTCAACTACTAGCAACTTCCAATCTTGCCATTTTCCAGTGGAACTAATCTAGAGTGCTGTTGATAAGTTAATAGTGGATTAGCTGTTTAGTACAATAGTACAGGTCAAATATGTATTTGCTGAACTGAATTTTGTAGAGAGGTATAATAATAGGAGATTGAAATGTTCGTAAAGTACTGGTAGGTGGATTGTGTGAAGGTGATCTAACTCACAGGTTAGTGCTGTAACTTTATATACTTCATCTATTTGTATTTTGAAAGCACTCATTGTTAGTTCTGTATGTGTGCACATATTTATGTATATATGTGATCTTTTTTAAAGCATATACATTCAACCTGGAAAGACCATACTGGGGAATAGTAGGAGCTTGCGCCTTATCTCTATAAAGAACTGAGTGGATACTTATTATAATAAAAGGGTAACTGAATTTTTTTTTCTTAATGCCTCTAACCAAAAGTTGGTGCATCTCTATCCCTTGTCGCACACTTAACAGATGTTTTAGAAGATTGTTTATTTACAAAATATGTTAAGATGAACTGTGTCTTTTTCCTTGTAACAAAAGCTAATTGGCTTATAGATCATTTTATATAGGTTCTTCGGATTCTTCCATGTGTAAACAGCAAGATAAAAACTCAATTTATGTTGACTGCAAGTCAGTGCACATATACAGGAGAAATGTACACATATATGGTATAACGGTGCCATTATGTCTGGATTTTGGGTAATTTTTGCATAATGCCCTGTCAGATTACCACACCCGTAGTGGTAGCTACAAATCATAAAAGATACATGATAACAATTTTAATTATATTTCATATTTGATCCGTCTTCTCATGTTCTTTTGCATATTCTTCTCTTTGTTCTATGCTCACCTAATGATGTTGATATCTGTTTTTTTCCCTTCTTTTACAAAGAAAGAGACTTGATAACTCATGCTAAGATTTCAACAATTTTTAAAATAGCTACAACGTTAATGTAATGTTTTGCCTCTGTTAGGTTTCATTGTATGTAGTGTATTACATAGCATAGGGTACACTTTTCTATTTATATAATAAAAATAAATGTAAAATTATATAATTTTTATAAATAAAAAAATAATTTGAAGGTTTCGTAAATATATATAAAACACATATAAGCTATTTTAAGTTTTTAATAAGTTTCACAATAATTTTCACATTCACCTTTATAAACTATATTAAATTTGCAATTATAATTTCAGTTATCACCAGACGAAAATAACCAAACAAGAAAATAAGAATTATTTATTTATTTATTTCAGTTTTATTCATCACCAATATTGTAATTTGTATTCTATAATGCTCAATTCTTCTTATTTGCATTAGATCATTCTACTTTAGTTGAGAGTTGAATAGAATCAACAGGGAAAAAAAATCTTATAACGAAGTTCAATCGTGATAAATAACACAACCTAAAGTAACACATTTTAACCCAATAGACCACAAGGTTATGCAACATAAGGTTATTGAAATAGTTATGTAACCAAGTACTCTCATTAAGTTACATAACTAGTTATTTAAAATTATAACGAGTTACATAACAGGTTATTTAAAAGTATGGATTTCAATAAATAATCAAATTAAGTTTTCTATGCTCTCAACCATAAATAGTAGCTTATTACAATAGCCATTGCAAATGTGCAAACTCACTATCATGTATAGAGTGCTTCCCTTTCTTAAATTTTCGAGTTTTCCATATCGGGCACCTTCTTTCTTTATCTGTATTCGTGGGGTGTCCATGTCTACAAATGATAGCTTTTGCTGAACTGCAACAGCTGGAGTTCTGTGATTGTTTTGCTGAGCTTTATTTATATAGATTGAGGGGAGGCTCTTTCATTATGAAAGGAGTATCTCTACTCTAGCAAACAGGGCACCAGCATGCAATTCTTAAGGAAGTATTTCAAGTGTGAGGGAATGGATTTCACTGAGCATAAACATTTTGAGAAATAAGAAACTTATTTTTTTAATTGATAAATTAGCTATCATTCTATAGGTTCATAGGGGAACTCAACTTTCTTGATAATCCTAGAAATGTATTTCTAATGAAAGGAACTGCAAGCAAATCCTTTTTCTAATGCATTAGGAAATAGGAATACACACTGCTAAATTTCTACTTGCTTATGCAAGGGGTTTGTAGAGCCAAACAAATAACTTTTAAAGTCAAAGTCCACTTTGTGATCCTAAGGAATAAGAAAGAATGAATAATTTGGGAGTGTGCTATGTGTGGCTCCTTGTCATTATTTGTGCCCATAGCTGCATGTAATTTCCTAGAGCAAATTTATTCATATTTCCCCTTTTGCTAGACGACTCCACCGAAGAATTTTGGAGGGAAGTCTGCTTGGTTGTACAAGCTTTTAAACATAATGACTATATAGAGAGTCAATATCAGATTGACAAAGGATTGTAATATTTGTCAAATGTTTCATGGAGACGCATGCTCAATATGTGGCCGCGTTTTGATAGGAAAAAGCTTAGTTGAAGATGTTCCGATCTATTATATGTATACATTTACATTGCAACTTTTTTAACATGATATCGAAGATGAAGCAATCTCTTAATATTGCATTCATTTAACTGATCGTCTTCTGCATTTTCTGATCTTGTATTCTTGCTCATATGGTATGACTCTTTTTGACATTTTTGCCCTACTGTTTTATTTGTGGTATTGTTAATTCTTCTTTTATGATATTATAGGGCATTTCCAAGGGAAGGCAAGGAAGGGAGGCACAAAATTTAGTGCGTGTAAGTCCTCTTTCATCTTCTTTTGGTTCTGTCGCTAGTCTACATTGTTGGGGATTATGTCTTGACATGTTGCAACACTTTCTTTAGGTGTATCTGGCAAATTTGCGTCTCAAGGAAGTTGGTACGGATGTGCTGATTACTGCCTACGAACCTGTTTTAATCAAGTAAGAATCAGTTGAATCCAAAATTTCCAAATTCATAGCTTGATTATCTTGTCTAATTTATTGTTGCTGTAATTTTCTAGAAAAGAATTTCAATTAAAAACTGCACCTCAACCTACTAGCAATGTTTACTTTAAAACTTGTAAAATAAAAGCATCAACAATTTTAGCCCTGCCCTCCCATAATGTTTACATGGTGTTGTGGTGCATGTATGAAGAAATTGTCCGACAGGGAGCCTTTGGAATTTTGAGATGCGGACATGGATATATTTTCCATGTGCATGGGAAGTAGGCATAACTACTTGATGGAAATAAGATCATATCAGATAGGATTTGATAGGATTCTTATTTTTATTGTTAGGATTTTAATAATCTGATATGATTTTGTTTGATTTTGAAAATCAGATTAGATAAGATTTTATTTGATTTTGATAGGATTTTGTTCTTTATTGTTAGAAATTTTCTATAAATAAGTATTGTAATCAGCAATTGAAAGGGGGAATGAAAAATAAAAAAAATTTGTGAAAACTATGTGTGGACTCACAGATTAAAATATCTTTTCGTGGATTCACTGAGAGTGGGCGTGGATTCGCCTGAGTGGATTCCCAAATTAAATATCTCATCGTGGATTCGTTGAGAGTGGGTGAGAAATCATCTGGGTGGATTCACAAATTAATCTTTATCCTTTTATTTTTGTTCTAAATTTCTGCAAAAATTTTTTTTTTTTGTTCTTCCGTAAATTTCTTGCAATAAACCCTAATTTGGCTTCCATCCCGTGTCACTACTCAAATATCCAAATACAACCAATAACACCATAATTTGATAATTTTGATTTAAGTATTCCCTGAAATATTTTTGATGCTAGGTCTTTCCTTAAAAGTGTTGAGTCTGTTGATATTGAAGTGGGAAGACGTTTGTCATCTTGATATTACTATTTGACATTCTATTGGATATCCAGAAGTATATCAGATTCCACCACCTTAGAAACCTAAATGATGTTTCTGGGTAACATTGGTTTGGTTCATGCAGAATATATATATATATATATATATATATATATATATATATATATATATATATATATATATATATATATATATATATATATATATTGTTGGTGTCCCCATCTTACTTGCTCTGTTTTTATATGCATGAGTCGACTGAAGAGTGGAAACTAAGGTCCATTTCTCTTCTGTGAATTATACTGTTATGGATGGATCCATTTCTTGCTATAATAATACGTTTCTTCTCTTCGAATGGGTCATCTTTTTGTCTAAGATATGTATGTTGATTCTGCAAGATAGAGAAGAAGGGAAAGAATGTTGTCCATTTTTCTTCAAGGTACTCTATGTACAGCTACCAACGACTCATTAGTGAAATTCCTAAACATGCTATATTAGGATTTGAATTCTGCTCCAAGTTTCCAGCCCCAATGTGGACATTACTTGAACATTTATGGCTGTATAACTTGCTCAATTTTTTACAATATGGTTGGATTTCTCGGGTACAGTTTTGTGGCTCTGGGCTTCTTTGATATATGCGATGACCTTCTATTTTAAACGTTGCTAATTGATAAAAAAATTGATTCCTACTTTTGATGTATTTTATATTTTGTCCAATGATCAAATGAATACTTTCTGATGCAGCACTAATTTTCTTCGTTTTTTCGTCTTATCTATACTTCTTTGGCTACTTTAGTTCACTGGCTGCCTTATTATTCTCCATGAATGTTTCAGCTGTTTCTTTTTTTTAAGCCACTACTGCTTTGATAATCAAAACCACAAGTTTACAGGAACACAAAATTGAGATGGTACCAAAGAGGGAAAGAGAAGAAGGAAAACATTATAGTGAACCAGATATAAAGAGTGATTATATAATTGTCTTGGCAGCTATGAAGCATTTATATGGACATAGACACTGACACAGGATGTATATACGACACAATATAGACACAGTAACATGGAAAATCCTTTAAAAATAGAATAATGTGGGATGCCAACATAAGTATGTCTGGGCATGCGTACATATGTAATACACGTCAAAACCTTTTATTGGGATATGTTTTATTAATAGTAGAAATAAAAATAAAATAAAATAATGATGATTAAACAATAGATTCTAATCAAGTAACTATATAAAAGAAAAGTATTTGAAACTTAAATCCAAGATATCGCACAATACGAGTCTATAAAACCTCTCACATGTTTATGAGGTGCTTAGCTTTTATTGACATAATATTTTTTATGTTGAAAGTTCTTATTCTATTTGTAAGCAAGGTGTCAGCCATGCAATTTTTTAGACTTCTTTAAAGCCGACACTGGTCAGACATATACATGTTTTTGGGCTCATAGAATTTGACACTGCTCCAGAGTATCTGGTACGCCGAGCTTAGTGTCAGTTTAGAGGTATTTGTGTACAAGTATCGGTGTTGTTTTAGATGTGTTTGATATGGTCACAAAAGCCACTTTGAAGTGTCCAGGATTCATAGTTGAGCAGCATATTTAGAGGAGTCAAAACAAATATCTTGAACTACCAAGTACCAACTGGGGTGGAAAGAAAATCTATATTCTCTGTTACTGAACTCAGATGCATGCCCTCAATTTATTGCTCTTGGTTTATAACTAACCATTCAACAAAAATTGAACTTAAATTGGATCATCTTGTGAGGCTGGAAAACATTCAATAGCATAACTATTAACTCCAGTGATGTAAATAGCTTACAATAGATGATTGGATTTTCCACACAGAAAGATCACCATGAATCCTTTCCATAGGCCAAGAATCCAGGAAAACATGCAGTACTTTCCAATGCATAGAAGCTTCATCTCATTGTCTTTCAAATCCTTCTTGTTATGACTGGGCCTAAAATAATCTAAAGTTTCATATTTTGTTGGAATCATTGGACAATTTTTTGCTATCTTGTTCGTCCACGAATAGTCGTATACAGGCACGGAAACTGCACAACTCAAAAACATGAATATAACAAATCTAAAAATTTAAGATTCAATGTGGCATGATACTGATATGAGACTATCATGTTGTACAATTGCAAGCTGGGCCATCCATGTTATTGAATGACATTGACAACTATCACTACTGAAGCTTGGTTACCAACTTAAAGACTGAAGGTGGTGGAGGGTGGATCTAGTATAATTGGAGCACTGTCCGGTACTTGTCATCTTCAAAGATGCTCTCCTTTCTTGTGTACTGGACTTTCTTAAAGAGTTATTTAGCGAGACATATTTGATATGCGTAGGGCGCTTTCAATCCAAGAGGTTAATCCATAAGTTCTTGGAGTCTAATCATGTATCTAACACCTACAGTTTTACTATTTTTCCAGTTTGGAACAAGGCAACAGAAGTTTTTATTTTCTTGCCTTCTGAACTTGGTGGTTCACAAAATGCAAGACATAGAATCAGCTATCTACACCCTGTCTAGTATAGCTAGGCCTGAACAACTTTTAGATAATCCTTCACCTTTGTCTTCCCAGACTAATAAATCAAGTGATGTACGCTTGATCATCGCTCTGAATCCTTGAGTAGCCTTCGGAAACTAACACATACTATGTGTTCCATCTCTGGTCGACGTTGTAGTCAACCTATTTGATTTAGCTATGATATGCCAAGCACCTAATATAATGAGACTTTATTTAAGATCCAAAATGACAAGGCGCTACAAGAAAGTTTGCACTACTATGCTACTTCATGCTTAATTTGCCAGGACTCTTGTCCTCCCACTTTCTAATGTGACTTGTGGAGTTCTATAGTGAGAGAGGCAACTAAGAAATCAATTCTTTAAGATGCTGCTTACTGTGTATGCTTGACCATGTGCTTGATGCAAAAGCCCACACATATAGAAGGACTAGAATTCACATGAAGGAAGTTCATGTAAGTGAAATGGATTGAGAAACATAAATAGTTCTCTCAAAATAAGTTGCTCAATTTTCACTCAAGGCAATGGATTTTTTCTACTCTCAGTGTTATTTATTGAATAAGGACAGGTACTTGTTGATAATTTGACCTTCACATCACATCAAGGAGTTTAAATGGTTTATGCATGTGAAAGTGAACCTTTAGTCAGTTTGAAGGCCATCTGAAATTGTAACTCCTTCAACATGTTAATGAATAAGGATGTTGAAAATTTTAGCTAAGTTGCTTTGGCTCCATGAAACCCAATGTAGAAACCTGAAATCTCATGAAACCAAGGTTTCACTTCGAGGGCTATGGTGTTTGGTGCCTTCCAAAGTAGCTTGTTGACCAATCAGTTATTTGCTTGCAACCTATGGAACATGGGCCTCTTAAGGTTTCAAAAGATGGCAGGTCCAAATTTGCCAACTTACGCAAGTTCTATGATTCAGATTCTTGCCTGATGAGTTGACCATTAAAATTTTTCCTTGTTACATTACATTTTTTATCAGGGATTGGAAATTTTTTGGATTCGTCATGGAAGTGTTTTTTTTTTTGAAAAATAATGATAGTTTGAGGTTTCATCCAAAGGTTGCCAAATAGTTTATGATATGCATAAACATTGTTTCATCGGGTTGCATTGGGGATTGGGAGCCAAATGTTGTGGGTTTCATCGAGGCAACACCCTTAAGCTAATCACAAGATCTAGTTTTTACTCCCAAGCTTTGAACCCAAAATAGATGGCAGCAAACATGAAAGCTGCTACGGGTGGGGCTTTACAGAGGTTGATTGAAGTTGTGGAAGTGTCAACTGTTGCAATTGATAAAAATTCAATTTCAGCTTCTAGCATTTCTTTGACCTACAATTGATTTACTATGCATAGGCACGAGCATCTACTACTGTAGTTCTACATCAACGCCAATAAAGCTTTCATCCTAGAATTTTTGGCTATTTCTATTGCAACACTCTAGTTTGTTATTTGTCCCATTCAATTTGGCTTGATGATGTGATGTTTCACATCCTTTGTCAATCTTGCTAGGTGTTATTGAAACAAAAAGAGCCGACTCACTAGATTAAAACTATATCCTACCTACTTGAGTACAAGTCAAATAGGGCATGCATAAAATTAATATAAAAATGTTTCTTGATTTTGCATAAGAAGCTATAGGACTTCATAGGGATATCCAAATGAGTCCACATAATCACCTCCTTCTAGATATTCTCATAGATAGATATAAATGCAAATTTGTAAGTTTATTTTTCAAAATTGGGAAAGCAGCAAATTTACATTTTTTCATGGTGATGAAATCAATTTCATCAATTCTATGGTGAAAAAATTCATAGAAAAAATGGTGATGAAATCAATTTCATCAATTCTATGGTGATGAAAAAATGTAAATTTCATGAATTGATACGGACGGTGAAATGAAATTTGATACGGACGGTGAAATGAATTGATACCTTGACTTATTTCATGAAATTTCATGAATTCTATAAAAATTCATAGCAAATTTATAGAATTGATTTTGCATAATCGTTTCCGCTGTTGACGATGGATGGTGAATCAAATGAGTCCTCACATTTGATTCTTTACCATGGAGTTTACTTTAAATTTTCACCGTCCGTGTAAATCAAATTTAAGATCCAAATTAGAATTCTTAGTGAAGCCAGTTAACAATTGATAAATTTGGATATCTGAGCATGTTATCATGAAATCAACTTTGATTTAGTCCTTGACTTTTGGACTATTATCCATGATGACAACAACTCCTTACAAGTTATAGTTTCTTTAATTGCTGATAGGAAGTGCTCGTGACTAACACTTGGATATGAACATTTGGGTAAGGGCTGATACTCGCATTACATTGTCATATTTCATTTTCGGAATCGGAGATCATTGTCTTGAAGCCTATTTTGTTCTACATGCCATTGGAGTTTTTCATTTGTCTCGTTAGCTCAAAGTGCTTTAGGCTCTTTTGGAGATGTCATGCAATCATATTTTGCTCCTTAAGATCTCTACTTTGAGCACTGAAGCTTGTGTTTCTTATTCAGTCTTAGTGATATTGGGTACCGATGATACCATTAGAATTAATATTTGTTTCCGATGTGAGTGGGGAAATGGTAGAGGTGGGAGGTAGCACAAGTAAAAGATGACAACCACCTATCACATTTTAGAAATTCTTGCAGTGTATGCTCAATATCCACTTGAAATTCAACCTTGAGGTAAACAATAAAGATGAGAGAACATTTATCCTAAACTGTAAAAACTGAACTATGTTAATTCATGATAAGTTTTTGTTTTCCCCTAAACATATATTGATGGAACATCCTCAAGCTTTATGCATTAAGAAATACTTTATGCATGATTTTGATAACCTTATTAATCCTGTTCCCAGCATTTATGTTGGCCTTATCCCTTTGCATTCTGACATTGGTAGTTGCTTCCAGAGCTACTTAACCCTCAACTATTTTGTCTTATAGGTAACAGAGAACAAAGACTCTTAAATGAGCATTCAAGTTTGAACTTCTGGTTGCAAGTTTTGTGCTCCAAATTGGATCGTAATAATGTTCTATCAGGATAGAATTTGGGCCAGCTTGTACCCATATTTGTTTGGTCTGAAATGTAATCTTCCATTTAAGCCTTTCTGGTTTTGCTCTGATGATGCTCTGGTATCAGTTGTTCTTTTGTTTCATGAATTGATACTGTTCTGTGGTGTTAAAAGCTGCCTGGATTAATGTCTTTTTGTGCAGCCTTTAACACAATTTAATTGGAGGGTGCCTGGTGCTCAAGAATTTACCACCCTTGTCACCAAGACCTGCCTATGGTTCTTTAGAAGACCAATCGTGCAACTAAAAGGGCAGGTTCCAACCTGCTAAGGTCTTCTTTATGGCAAATCGTGTTATGCATGGTTCCACCACTCTTAGATTTGGCACCAACATGAAAGGTTGAGTCAAGACATCATTTCGTCATAAAATAATTGATCTATTCAAGGCTTTTAAAGGTGTACACCAAATCCATTTGTGCAAGAAAGATGCAAACCTTATAATTATCAGGTAAGGAAAGATCGAGGACAAGCACATTCAAATGAGTGGTTCACCGTTTACACCAGTTCATCTGAAGGTTTTATGAGATTTCTATGAACAAAATCAAGTTATTAGTGTATTTTTCTTTTTTACCATTTTATAGCATGATCAAATGAGGATATTCTAAAATAGCTATTAAGCACCAACATCTGTGTGTGTTAGACACATATCAGATATTCTGGGCCGTGTTGAGCTTTAAGACATAAAATTGTGTGTTGGGACTGTATCAACTTTCAAAAAATTCCTAAAGATAACATATCGGACACCGTGAGATGTATAAATGGATCCTTTGGCATACAAGAAATATTATTAAAATAGATTCTCGTGCCTTGAACATATAAGGGGCTTCATAGACGTGTATGTCGGATTGCGCTTTCACATTCTTTTCTTTAATTCATTCAATTGGTCAGAATCTATAGATATAAAACTTTACACTTTTCTTTTTGTTTTTGTTCTACTTTTGAGAAAACATGTTCTAATCATTATCGGTTAATATTCATTTAACATGCATACACAGTCATATGGTCGTGTTCCTATATCCTTTTTAAGGATTTGTCTGTCACGTGTCGATGTCATAATTTGTCTGTCACGTGTCGGTGTCATATTGTATCTGTATTTTTTTCCCAAACTATATTGTATCCGTGCCATGTGTCCATATCCATAGTCTTAGGATTTAACTTCTCTAACAAATTGTAGAATTAGATCTGAATAGCATGATGTTAAGTTGATTGTTTATTCATATTTGATGTTCAATGACAGACTGATATGTAGAGTTCAATTTCCAAGTCCTATTTAGGTGCGAACATAATGATGAGAATGAACAGACTCGGAAGGTAGAAAAATATGTTGTACTCTGTTTGCACTCAATAATTGAATGGAAAAACTTAAACCTTCAGAACTAAAAATCTCCACATAATGGGCCTTCATAGATTATCAATAGTGAATAAGTGATCTAACTTAACATCCTAAAAAACATGTTAGTGGTCACAGGGGCAATATTGGTAATCCTCATCTGATCATAAAAAGATTCGGACTCTGATTACCACCCAATGAATGTGGAGAAAAAGAAATGAGCAACGTGTTATGCTGGGAGCCAAGTGAAAAGCCTATTTCATCTAAGGTGAAACTGATTGCATCAGTAGTATTGAAACAGTGTCAACAATTGTTCATTTCGCTTCTTCCCTCAATCCGATTCCTTGACCTCAAGTTGATAGTTCATAATTGGACATTATGATCATACTTGCAGTCTTTCTGCATACCCCCCCACCCCTTATCCCGAACCAACACACCCAAAACCCCCACTGTGTAACAGGCATGGTAGTTTGAGAACTCTTGCAAAATAAAGTTCGGGACCCCGGACATGCACAATTGTACATGCTAATCAGAAATCAGATGCCGGATTTCATCCTCATGTGGTGCGATTAGCAAACAATTTCTTTCTATGACAACTTACTATTACTATGGCCACGGTCATGCTTATGTTTTGTATTCCCTCTTTTGGTATCTGGCCTCATTCCATAGGTGCAGATCATAATAGCTGTGCAGATAATAGACTTTGCTGACTTATCATGCCATCAAATGTGCTATAATTGTAACATCTTGGTAAAGATGTTTTTATTAGAATTCTTTGTTATTCCAAATGTGTGTAGTTCTTGAGACTCTTGACTGTTTCTATGCCAGCTGAAATCATTGTTGCTTGTCATGGTGTTACTGAATGTAGTACATTTCCATCAAATTATGATTCAATTGTTACATCAGCGTGCATGATATGTTCTTTGTATGGTATAAAGTGATTCACATCCTATGCTCATGCAATGTCGGGAAGAATAGAATGCAGCTGTAAAATATTTCTGATTTATAAAAATTCAGTTAGCTTATTTACTCAAGAATTTATTGCAGTTCGAGGCTGTTAATTTTTTCTTCTTCTTTTGTTATTGCAGCCCTTTGAGTGAAAGTGCTAGTACAGTGGGAGCTGGACCAGCTGTACCCGCTGCACAATCTGGATGCCTGCCGGTAGCTGAGGTTTTTAAAATTGCGGTCACAAGCTTCAAGGTCCACCACTGGAATCTGTTCAGTCCAGGGGCGTGAGGGAATAAAATTGAATATATATCAAATTGGTAACATCCTCTTCTCTTTGTTATCCATTAGGTGTGTAAATCTTCCAGATTTGTGTTGTGGCATGCATGTGATCAGTGATTACATGCGAACTATTTTAGTGAGAGACAATGTTCAGTTATTGTTGGAAGAACATCTAAGTTTAGACCTATGTTTTTATGGATCTACGTAGAAACCATGTCTGTATGTATATCGGTTTGGCATCAAGGTTTTCTTTTTCATGTCCTAAATGTTTCCCATACTACGTATTTAAACTGTGTATCAATTTTGTATGGGGAAAGAAGTCTATTACGGGCAATGCATCATGCAGGACCGCATGCTACATAGTTTATTTGGTTGGGTTTGAGCTGTGTAGCCTTTCCTTTTGAATTGTTGTGTATTTTATTGGGCACCTTTAGAACTCACTTAGGGGTTTCAATTCTCTTAACCTGATTAAAATGTGGATCTTGCAAACTTTTGGCGGAGTAGGTTCATCTGCAAACCCCATGCATGTTTGGATTCTAAATTTTGTCTTTTCAGTTGAATATTCAACAACTCCATAGGTGGTCCATATCTGTTGAAACCTTTTCAATATGCATTGCATTCGCAGCTACACAGACGAATAGCATCCTAGAATGTTTCAAGTTCCCTTTCCCTAAGATGTAAGCTCTCTAATACACTTGTTACCATCTGTTTCCTTTTGGCGGAGTAGGCTCATCTGCAAACCCCATGCGTGTTTGGATCCGAAGCTCGTCTTTCAGTTGCACAATCAACAACTCCATAGGTGTTCCATATCTGTTGAATCCTTCTCAATATGCAACTATGCATTGCATTTGCAGCTACAGACAGACAAATAGTATCCTAGAATGTTTCAATTTCCCTTGCCCTAAGATGTAAGCTCTCTAACACTTGTTACCATCCGTTTCTTCAATTAAAGATTTTGTCGTCGGCAAATTTAGGATGTTTAATTGTGTGGCTTGCGGCTTGGATAACATAAATATACAGTCTCCATTGTCATTTTTCATTTTCCATTCACTGCATCCCCTTTCAATTTTGTTCCTTCATGCCTGATCACTGTATGACCACCGAGAGAAACAAACCATGCAATCAGTGCCCTCCAGAGTTTTTCTCTGGCTGTTTTTAATGGCTATCATTGTCCGTGTTAAAAAAAATAAAAAAAAATTAAATCTTGAACATATATTTTCTCAGACCATGGTTTAGATTAGGGATGATAATGGATACATCAATGGGCTGATTTTTAGTCTTCTCTATATAAAATTTTGATTTAGAAAAATGAAATTTTCATTTTGATTCAAAATTTTTTATAAGACAGGCAAAAAGGTAAAAAGTTAACCATTGGACGAGTCCATTATCATCCCTAGAACTATAGATGACTTGCATACTCCGTGTATTGCTTATTTTTCTATATATTTTTTTTAATAAAATCATGGTCTATCTACATCTCTTTGAAGATTTAAACCAGCAGGGCAGATATAAAGATGGGTTCAGAGGCTGCTCCCTCCATTATTATTCTCGCCTGCTCCTGCTCCTGCTCCTGCTCCTGCTCCTACTATTATTGCTATTGATATTACAAAAATCTCACCACCTGAGTGTGAGTGAGTGGTCCTGCTGCTGCTGCTGTTGCTGCTGCTGCTGTTCTGGTCCCTTCACTTGATTTTCACCCACCTTGTTCTCTTGCTGTGTCCTTTAATTTTTGATTCATTCTCTCTTAAAAGTTGAATAATTATGGACTGAACTTATTCATCATTGTCATTATTTGTGAATTTGTATTTTTGAATTTAGTACTGGGTATGTATGATGGCCGATATAGTGTTGTTTTGGTATGTATGAATGGGGATGGGGCTGGTTTCAGTTTCAGGTGTCCAGTTTGGGCCTCGGCCTTTTTTGGGGAGGGCTGTAGGAGCCCACATTTCCATTAGTAACAAGGGAGGGGACACATGTGCACTGTTTTCTTACTGTCTTGGGGGTGATGGGGATTGGGACTGGGCCGGGGGGCTCTAGGGCCTGAGCTGCTTTTGGGGCTGCAGGTGGGCCCTACGTGGACTGTATAATATGTGTACAGGGGGAGGGAGCAGCACATGTCTTCTTCCAGCTCTGCAACAGTTAGCTCCCTCCAATGGGATGAAGCCTGGTTCCCCCCTCATTTGGGGGACTGGAGTCTGGTCACCTCCTGTAAGTATAAGGGTTACTTACCCCCACTGCATAAGTCCTGCTTGGGCCCTGTGTTTGGGGGCTTTGGTTTTGTAGCGAGAAGGGGGAAGGTGAGTTCAAGTATGTGGAACCTGCTCGCCTCCTCCCAAACCTTTATAAATAAAAAGCTTGGATAAATTCCTCATTTGACTTCACCAATCGAGAACCGGTGGGCCGCTTCGTAATTTGAAAGCAGGGGACACGCGTCAGCTGAAAGGGGACTGTAAATCGGAGACACGTGGGCTGGGCCCAAAATAGAGAGAGCGAGGGGATTTGTGACTGGACCGCACCGGGGCTTGAATCCCATGGAAGTCTGGGGGTGACGCCAGCCCTAACAGTGAGGGTTTCGTTTCGGCCTTCGGGGTCTCGTGGGGGCCCCAGCCTGCTTCCCCACGAGGGCATCCTCCCTCGTTTTCTAATCCGGTGACACGTGAGCCCTAGGCCTGTGGTGGGGAATCCAGGGCCAGAAGATTCCAACTGTCCGATGACGTGGCAGCGCCAGGCCAGGCCAAGCCCACCATCTTTTGCTGCTGTTGACAGGACAGACGCTAGAGAGGGAGAGGACATTCCCTTCTCTCTCTCCGCCAGCTGGCAGTGGACCCAACCTTGCAGTCTTGTGGGGCTGCTGCTCTTGCTGGGCTCTGGCTTTGTTGTTGTCGCGGCCCTTTTGGGTCCATGGCTCTTGCCTTTCAATCCTGAAACTTGTTGGTTGGTTGGCTGCTTTTGCTATCAAATTTGATAGTAATCGTAAATTTTTAAGAGATCAACTCTTTCTAAGTACACACAAACGTCTTGATCGGTACTAACAAGAGTTTGGTTGTAGAAGTATACATAGCAAGTTTTAGGAAGATATTTGGGGAGCAGTGGGATTGTCGCATCAAAGATATTTTATCTAAATAAAATATATTATTTTCAATTTCCGACATATTGACAATAGTTATGGTTCTTCAGACATCTTTAGAAAATTTTGAATCTTCCGTTTTGATAAACTATTATCTTTTGTTATTAGTATTTAATATTGTTAATTAGGTGCTAAAGATGATTGTCCCACTATTTGATTCTTTGTACTGGTAAAGGAAAACTATATAAGTTGTGTATTTTTTTTATTTTTTATTTTTACTTCTAATTTTTCTTGAGGGCTTTTAACATTACATTTTCCAATAAATCTTTTCACTTCTAGCACAATTACTTTAGATAATTTCCCAAAAGAACAATTTTATCTAGAAATTCTCTAAAGTTGGTGTTTCATAAGTGAACATGGGAGTATTGAATTATGCCAAAAAAAAAAAAAAAGTTTAAATACACACTTTATCCCTATTTCCTAAAAGTGTAGAACACTTCTTTTAAAGCAAAATTGTAAAAGCTTTTGCCTCCTTCCTTTTTCCTTTGAAAAATGACTTTTATTTCAAGATTCAACAAAGTATGAAGAATGTAATTATGTTCAATGACTTTTAACTTTTCCTTTTAATCATCAAATCATATTTTTCCTTTAGAACCTTTTTCTCCATGCAATAATGCTCCAAGGTTTTCTGAGCTTGCAGCCATCAAAATGCTTTATCATGATCAAATACAGTTCAGAATGCTGGGAATTTCTAAATGAGCACACCAATGGTCTTATTGAGTTGGGCATTGATCTCCGAACGGTTTTTGCATTGTTCGGAAATTAGTCTCCGAATAGTTTTAATAACGTTTAGAGGTTAATTACCAGGACATAAAATTTGTAATTTTTTATAACTTTAGGAAGTATGTTCACTAAGATAAGTGGTGTGGTTATTTAGAAAATCCCCGGAATGCTAAACAAAGCTTGTTCATATATCTTCCATAATCACCCTTTTATGCTGTAAATAATTCTAATAATACCTTCTAACTATTCTTAACACATGACACTAATCCTTTGCCTCAGTTAACTGATAGATTTATTGAGAAATTTCTAGAAAGCTACACAAAAACTTTTGCTTATGTAAGCCAACACACAAGTCTCACTTGCTATGATCACTAGAAAAAAATATTTTAATTGGATAAACTTGCACAATGGGTGCATCATTGTTTGTTACTTATTTTTCTCAATCATTAGTCATGGAGAAACTAACATTTATCTATTTCTTTAGTTGTTTAACCAATTTATTTAATGTTCATGGGGCCCTTTCTAATAGTTAATTAGTATACAAATCATGTCATTATAGTGCATGATTAGTGAAAGTTGATCTCATTGTTATTCCTTTGATTGCTTGATGAACCTCATTGGAGTAATCTTCTTCTATTTGGTTTTAGTATTTTTTTCTCTCTCTGTTTTTTTTTTCCCTCACCCCCTCAATATCTGGTTCTGGTCTCACTTACTTAGAACTAATCAAAATCCTCAACCCTTTTTCTTGGAGGGCCAAAGAGCATAGAATCAATATCTACAAAATAATAATAATAATAATAATATGCATGTTCAGCCTTATAATATAATATACTTTTATAATTTAAGGAGTCTGTCGTGATAGAAGATTAAGGAGCTTGTATTATTGATAGAAGATAGAAGATTAAGGAGCTTGTATTATTGAAAATTGGAGATCAATATCTACATCAACATCTATCTAACTAAATATCTTTTATCTCGTCAACATGATAAACTTTAAATATCTAGTTTTTCTATTGATTCTTGAATTTAGTCTACATCGTAAGTGAAGATTTATCATTTGTAATGATTGTCGATACTATTTGTGACTAACAAGTAAGTTAGAGAGGTAAATTCTTAGTTCATTGTTAGCAACTGTTCGTTATATGGTTTCTAGCAATTTGTAAAAGGTTCCAAATTTCTCTGTAGTTTTTGATAACCCTGCCAACTTCTATTTTGCTAGTAGTAATATTTAATTAACTACATATGTGAGTGTCAAAAGTGTTTTTATTTATAGACCTCAAGATTGTGTTGATTAGAGAAGTAATGCTTGTAGTGAGCTCCAGTGATTTACAATATAGGGGATAATGGGGCTCACTAAGTCAAGTATGGTGCGCATTTAGAATTTGTAGTGACCCAAAGATTAAGGTTAAGTCAATCATCATTATTATTGTTATCTTTTTCTAATTTTCTTGTTCCCTAAGGAAGAATGTGAGTGGTTGGCAAGTTGAATTATGGGAATTTCTAAATGAGCACACCACTTGTTCTAGTGAGCCCACCTTAAGTTGTAAAGATTTGTCTTCAAATGATATTAAAACCGTTTGAAAATCATTCGAGAAATAATTCCCGACTTAAGAAGGTGTGCTCATTGAAACCATTGGCGCGCTAATTTAGGAAATTCCCTTGAATTATTAATTAAAGGGGAGGGTGAAGGGCACCTTGTTGTGTTGTGTTGGGTTGGCATCCATTTCACCGGGGACCACCTTGGTCCCATTTTGATGTAACAAGTTAGTGTCCATGTCTCACTTGTCTCCTCTAATTTGGGAATATCAACATGTATAAAAATGGACACATGCATAAGTATATGATTCATGTTGTTTCAAATAACCATGGATGAGAGTAATTTTTCTAGGTAATACATTTGGTAGTGGGGGAGGAGAAAAATATCAATTATTAGGGTGGTGGTGATGAGGGTTAGGAACACACCCCCACTTGTTTGTTGGTAAGCAATGATGAGGAGATTGAATAAAGGAAGACAAGCTCTCTTTCTCCTCTTGAACTTGATATGTCTTATCGCTCATACACTTGGTCTTGAACTTGATATGTCTTATCGCTCATACACTTGGTAATAGAGACGCTTATGGATAAAATTTTAGTTCATTATATACAAAAAAAATTTGAATTATCAAAATTTTGTATAGGGTGGGCTGGCTAAAATTTAGCTCGTGAACGCATTCATTACCATCCCTACTTGGTAATATAAAAATAACTGGAGGTGCAGGATGTAACTATAGTAATTACAGGTTGGCTCTCAACAAATATAGGTTCTCTCCGATTCTAGAATTATTTAGGCAAAATAAATCGAAGCAGGTTTTGGTTTATGATTATCTAAGAATTTAATAGGACTGTTATTAGGTCAGTTTTATCATATGACATATAATGTTGGACTATAAAGAAACGTTATTAAAAAAAGATAAGTGTAATAGAGATGTGCATGCTCCGCTAGATATGCGGCAATACTAGGAGAGATAAAGTGAGAAATGAAGATATTCGTGCTAAGTTAAGTGTAACTCCCATCGATGAGAAGATGCGAGAAAATCGCTTACAATGGTTTGGTCATGTGCAACGTAGATCTACAAATGTACCAGTTCGATGAGGGAAATTTATCAATGTAGGACAAGTTAAAAGAACGATGGATAGATAGAGGTGATACGAAAAGATATGCATTATAGAGGTTTAAATGAGGAGATATTACTTGATAAAAATAAATGGAGAAAGACTATCAAAGTGATCGATCCAGCGTGATTCTCTTTTTGGTTCGTGTACCCCAAATATTTGGGATAAAAGGCTTAGTTGTTGTTGTTTATTTTCTAAGAATTTAATCTAAAAAAATAAATATCTAGAGTTCGAATACACTAAGGGGCTTTTGGTTGGGGAGAGAGATCAGAAATGAAAATGGAATTTTATTTTATAACAGAGCTTACATGACTTTTCTTTTATTTGATAAGTTGCAAATTGCAGCAAATACTTACAGCATTAGCGCTTTTTTTTTTTGCCAGTCAAACTCTCACGCACATATTTTTTTCAGCATACCAAATAGACACTAAGTTAATAAGCATATCCAACTAATTATGATTTTCTCTATCTCAATATATGAATTGTAAGACAAACATTAAGCACACGTTGATATCAAATCCATCAATCATATGTAAAATTATGTGCTATATGAGATGCATAATAACCTGTCAATTTAAATAAATTAATTAATAAAAGAGAAAAAAAAATCTTATGTAAAATATGATCAATAGATCCAATCAATAGCCCCAACTACTATTGCTTTACATAGATTTTAAAAGTTAATATTACCATGAATAACCAATCAAATATCTATTTCTAAGTGTAATTGTCAAAGTTGTGCACTTAGCATAATATACCAAAGATCAAGTTTCTGAAATATTATCTTGATTAATCTGCTAATTCGAGTTTTATGGAGGAAGCATAGAGTTAAGAGAGGAATTTTATTGATTAAACATATAAAAATAAAAGTTTATAAGGGCTAGAGTTAGTTGGGTGACTGAGTAATGGTTGATTCCTATCCCAAAAGAATCAACTTTTTGATTTCTAACTCGCTATGAAATGAAACTGGACTACTTTTGGACTGATTCTATTAATCGATAACGTTCTGAATAGGGATGATAATATATATGTTCACGGGCAAAATTTTAGTCCTATTTATATAAAATTTTGAATTAGACGATCGTTGCTCAGTAGAGTCCTCTCTTGTCCATTCCAACTCTAGTTTGGCATTCCAAAATACGTTTTTTTAAGACTTTTGTGGACTTTTAATACTAAAATAATTATAAGTCTTCTTCTTCTTCATCATGGATCATGATTAATAAATGATACTTATCACTTGACAATCTCATCGCCTTCAATCATGCCTTTAGAAAATTCACGCTACTAAGATTGTCAATTGTCTATCTAGATTTAGCAAGTTACAACTTGAGCAATCGAATGACATATATAACTCATAACTCACGATTGTCAACTAGATATAGAGTCGTCGACAAGAGATTGAGAGAGAGAAAGAGATCAACAAAGACTTGCTCAAGCCTCGCTTAGAATTTGATGTGCATTTCTTGTCTCTTTTCCTATTTACACCGTTTATAATAATTAAAATAGACGACTAATCAGCTTGCCGATTTGTTTAAACCACTATAGAGTGATGCACTGGCTTAATCTCACGTTGCAATTAGCTACCAATTAAAATTGTAAAGCTCATTTTAATCAACCAGTAAAAGAATTAATAATAAAAGGTTTAACATTACAAAATAGGGGTTTTTTATATGCATGTCCCTTACCTCTATAAAAATTAGAATTTTGTTCATGAAATCTTCATATTTTGATTTTAGTCTCCTAAATCCTTTAAGTTACTTCATTTTAGTCCATTTGGATAATTTTTGGCACGAATTTTTCGTTATATTCCTAGAAGTTTCCCTCTCTTATCTCTTTCTACTCTCTTCCTCTTCTTATTGGGTTTCTCTTTTCATTCTTCTCCTCTCTTTCTCTCTTCCCTCCCAGTTAATCTCTCTCTCTTTATTCTTTCTTTTCCTAACTCTATATTTAACGGAGATGGGAGCCCAATAAGTGGAGGAAGAAACAAGAGAGTGAAATAACTAATATTTTTTTTCTCTTTTAGGGTGGTATAAAGGAAAATTCGGATCAAAAATTATCGAAGAGAACTAAAGTGAAGTAACTCAAAAGATTTAAGAGACTGAAAATTTTATGATCTAAAGTATAAATTTTAAAGATGAAAGGGATGGATATGTAAAAACCCTGGCGAAATAACTAAGCAACAAGAAAGTACTCTAGAGGGTACACAAAGGATGTGTTGGGATTAGATTAATCAACTCTACTTAAGAGAAAGAAAGAATGCAGTTCTCTTTTAACTCGGGGAGGTTCAAGTCTAGTAGGGTACCTTACAGCTAGGGTACCCTAGATGGCCCTTGGGATCTCAACCATGGTTAAGGGGAACAAAAGGCCAAGGGAGGAGAGAGAGAGAGGGAGAGAGAGAGAGAGAGAAGAAAAAAAAAAAAAAAAGAAAGAAAGAAAAGGCCAAGGAATGATTACTCGAGGGGAGGTGGGGCCCACACTTTGTTGATCTTTTATTTATTTATTTTCTCCATGGGGGGAGTTGTAGGGCCCACATCGGGCACTAGTGTCTTTATGGATTGAATGAATGATAAAGGGCACCGCACGTGGGAGACTCCTGAGCCCCCCAGCCCCCAAGTGACTGCCCCTCACTGCACTGGGAATTTTTTTTTTTTTTAAATAATGTTTGAAATCTTTGTTAACATTTTAAGAATATAATTTAATTTATTAAAAATATCAATTATAAAAAATGTTAGAAGACAAATTCAGAGTTTTTTTTTTTTGAATGTGATTGATATGACTTTACAAGATTATTTTTTATGAAGTAATTAATAAAAAATTATAAATAACCTTACATGATTATTTTCGATGAACAAATTAAGAAAATTAAAAAAATAAAAAATTACTGAGTCCACCAGTTTACTTACAATTTTCCATTTTTATAAATCAATTAGACCCTTATCCTCTTCCTCCTCCTGTCTCTTTCTCTCTCTGAAAACTTCTCTCTTTCTCTCTCCCCTCTCTAAAGTTTCTTTCTCTCTCTAAGACTTCATTTCTCTCTCTCTCTCAGGGCTAACTATCTTTCTCATGTCTCTAGCTCCATAGAGGCTCAAATTTTGCCACTCCTTCTTAGTTCTCATCTCTCTCTCTCTCTCTACGAACACAATACACAAATACAAACACAAACACATACATAAATAGAAAGTATTTGTTTGATGATATTTTCAAACATATAATGGATGACCGAGGAGACCACTCCGGCGGCGTCGGCGGCGGAGATAGGCGGCCGCACTTCCCGCTGCAGCTCCTCGAGAAGAAGCAGCCCCTCGACCCACCATCATCAGCCAACTACCCCTCGACCCTATCAATCTCCCCATCATCCTCCTCCTTGGCCGTCGCCGGACCGTCCTCCTCGTCCGACCCCCTTCCCAAGAAGCCGCCGCCGAAGCGGTCGTCGACCAAGGACAGGCACACCAAGGTCGAGGGCCGGGGGCGGCGGATCCGCATGCCCGCCCTATGCGCCGCCAGGGTGTTCCAACTGACCCGGGAGCTTGGCCACAAGTCCGACGGCGAGACCATAGAGTGGCTCCTCCAGCAAGCGGAGCCCGCTGTCATCGCTGCCACCGGCACCGGCACCATCCCCGCCAACTTCACCTCCCTCAACATCTCCCTCCGCTCCTCCTCCTCCTCGGTTTCGGCTCCCAACTACTACCACTCTCATCAACATCATCATCTCCTCCCGGGCCCGTCGTCGACCGCCGCGTCGCAGATGCTCAGCTTCCACTCTGGAGCAGTCGGTCTGGAGTCTTCTGCCGACACCGCCGCCGACTCCGGAAGCTTCCGGAAGCGGCGGTGGGAGCAGGACTTCCTGCAGAGCCAGCAGCAAAGCCAAGGCCATCAGCAGCAGCAAATGTCGGGGTACGGGCTGAGCCACCACCACGGAGCGCAGATGCCCGGAACTCTGTGGATGGTGACAAACCCTAACCCTAGCCCAAGCCCTAGCAGCAGCAGCGGCGGCGGCGTTGCGACGGCCGCTGCGGGGAATCAAGGAGGGATGGGAGAGGCGCCGGGGTCGTCGATATGGGCCACATTTCCGCAAATGGGGTACCGGGCAGCGGCGGGGACCGTGTCGAGCACGGGGCTGCACTTCATGAACTTTCCGGCGCCTATGGCGCTGCTGCCCGGGCAGGGGCTGGGGCTGGGGTCGGGGGGCGGTGGGGAGAGTAATATGGGGATTCTGGCAGCGCTGAATGCGTACCGGTCGTCAGCGGTGACGACGGCGGTGGAGGCTCAGCAGAATCAGCATCATCAGCAGCATGGTGGAGGAGGAGGAGGAGGTGGTGGTGGTGGTAGTGGTGGTGGTGGTGGTGGAGATAGGCATGATACAATGAGCACAACCGATGACTCTTAGTAAGTTTGGAGTCAGTGCGTGCATGATATGCTTTTGTTCTTTAATTTCTCTACATTCACTTTTTTTTTGGAAGAGAAAAAAAAATTTCTAAACATGCAAAACAATTTGGAAGAAATTGAGGTGGATCAAGATATTTTAATTTTATTTTATTTTATTTTTTAATTTCTTAGTGTGAGTGAGAGAGGAGAAGGGTATTAGGGTTTTCATTTGGCTGTTTAATTTGTTTTTTTTTTTTTAATTATTTGAATTTTTTTGTTCTTAGGGTATGGTGGATGAGATCTTTAAATTTGGATTAATTCAAAGAAGTATCTTAATTTCTTCTTATATTTCATGCATGATTCATCTTTTTTTTTATTGCATTGATCTTCATATATATATATATATATACACGTTATGTTTAATTTATTTATTCTTGTTCATATAATTAAGCATTTGCTAATGGTCTTTGGATGTTGAACAAACAAACCAATGGTAGCTTCAAACACTCACACACACACACACAGAGAGAGAGAGAGAGTCTATAATCCAAGGAGAAGTAGAACTCCAATGGGAGATGAGTGATCATTGCAGAGAGAGAGAGATAGAGTCTACAAACCATGGAGAAGTAAAACTCCATTGCGAGATGAGTGACCAGTGAAGAGAGAGAAAGAGAGAGAGAGAGAGTCCAATCCAGAGAGAGAGAGAGTCTCCAATCCAAGGAGAAGTAAAACTCAGAGAGAGAGAGAGAGAGTCTCCAATCCAAGGAGAAGTAGAACTCCATTGGGAGACGAGTGACCAGTGAAGAGAGAGAGAGAGAGAGAGAGAGAGAGAGAGAGAGTCTCCAATCCAAGGAGAAGTAAAACTCCAATGGGAGGGAGGGGGAGGGAGGGAGGGGGAGGGGGAGGGAGAGGGAGAGAGAGCTACAAGCCAAGGAGGCGTAAAAACTCCAATGGGAGATGAGCGAGAGTGACGAGTGAAGTGAGAGAAGAAACAAACAGCAAAGCCAGCAATGAGCCACCATGCATTGAGATTGAGTTCAACAGTGACTCAAACTATAAAAACACATATTGGCCACTTCACCAATTGATTTGTCTTTGAGCTTATAAGCTGGCCCATGGCATGGGCTGACTGAAAAATATTTGGTCATGCACACAATATATATTCACCATTTTCTCTATATGTTTCAAAACAAAACTTTCATCAACTATAGTTGATCAATAATACTGATCGTTTATCTCAAGAAATAAATATTGAAGAGACCATGATTGATCAATATGAAGAGAGAACATGAGCAAAGGGCAGAGAGGTTGAATTAACAAGCTAAGGAGCTGTCGGTTGTTTTGTTCCCATAGTAGAGCTGTCACATGTTACAGTGCTTGGCTTTTCACTATAGTTAGTGTACCCACCACACGATACACATAATGGTTCTTATCTCTCATTTAGCTTGCAATTTGAAGCTCTCCTCTCTCTTTTCTTCTCCATCAACAACTTTGACTACTACAACAAGGGGACATGTCCAAACTCTTTGAAAGGAAAGTGATATTGATGGATTCTCTTGCACATTGTCTCTCATTGTTCATTTTGATCCGGAGTGCTACTAAGATATGGGTACCATACACTTGCACATATAAGTTATTGTAAATACAACGATACTGGGTGGACAGTCTATCTGTCTTTTAGTGGTATATATTATGAGCCATTCTAGAGGAGCACCCGATTTAACAAATTTTCTTTTAAATCCAAAAAAAAGCATCTAAGTTCTTACGGTTTCATTCGTAAGTTAATAACATTTGCGTAAAAAATTACAAAATATCAAGAAGCTAGGTTTGAAAGATTTGGTATTTTTAGTCGGCAATATTCCTATAGATCCCACATAATCATGCCCCAAGTCATGATATAGCTTGGTGCTAATACTTCCACAATGTTACAAGTGATGTTGAATTATTACTACTAGTAGTGTTTTTAGGAAGATATAGTGGGTGAGTAACTTGATTAATTTTCTTGATCCAATATAGGATTAATTATTGGCCTTTTTGGTGAGAATATCAAAACATAATGTTAGTAGTTAACTTAGACTATTCTTTTTGATCCAACATAATCATGCTCAAATGATAAGAGATGAGAAGGATATATTTGGGGAGGATATATATAGTAATGTGAGTGGTTAACTTAGGGAAACTTCTCTTGATCCAACATAATCATTTACCAAGTGATGGAGATTAGGTGTAGCCATACCTTTTGGATTAGCTTTGTGGGGAGACTATTATATATACAATGTGGGTGGTTAACTTGGGAAATCCTTTTTTCCCAACATAATCATGTTCTAAGTGATATAGTTTAGAACTAATAGTAGTATTTTAAATTTGTATTTAGCTTTTTGACAAAAAATCTAAATTTTTTAGTGGGACATGCATGATTGCATGGACACAATGTCCCCCAATATTATATGAGTTTCACGAAAATATTGACATGGGTATGATCATGAGATATTAAAAATGCAAAGAGAGGATTTGGAGGGTAGACTGATTTAGGATTTTCCTTTTCTTTTTAAAGACCTATTGTTAATTGATTTCTTAATTTTGTTTTTTTAGGTAAAATATTGTCTAAGAGCTTTGCCTGTCGCAAATCATATTTGGGAGAAAAATAGTGTCAAAAAATAAAAATAAAAACGTGGAGGAAAGATAATATATATGCGAGTCTTAGCCAAAAAAATTGGATATCTTAAAATGGTTTTTTAAATCAAAATTCCTATTTAAAGACCAATTGTTGATTAATTCCTTAAATTTTTAAATAGTTTTGCCTACTTCAGATCATATTTGGAAGAAAAATAGTGGCAAAAAGAGGTATTAAAGAGGAGATATCTTAAAATAATTTCTTAAACTAAAATTCTTGATTATATAATTTTTTTTTCTTCAAAATTTCATTAAATATCTTTGAAACTAATCCTTGGATTCCGAACATTTCATATGCATAAAAATTCTAGACAATAACATTCTAAATGGTTGTTAAGCAATAATTAAAACAGACCATTATGCAATCTTAAAACTTTTCCTAGATAACTTATTATAATTTTTAAACTACAAAACTTGGCAATGGGGCATGAATTTTAAACCAAATTTATAATCAATATTAATTAAAATTTCTAAAAGGCATTTGTACACAATACTCAAGATCAGCACAGTACTCATCATAATGTCCAAATGCCTGACTCGTGAGTTGAGTTCAAATTTGAAGCAGTGAGCCACATAAATTGGCTCGTAAATACATTTTTCAAGGTAAATATATATATATATATATAAGGATAATTTAATAAAAGAATATCAATTAAGACGGTAGTTAGCTAGCAAAGCTCGACTCAGTGACAAGAGAACAATAATGGATTAAAGAAATCTCAGAGGTAAGTTACATGAACTGAAAAAAAAAATTATGTCATATATATTATTCTTTTTCGCTCATTCTGATATGATAATATGTTTTATTTAAAAATATTTACATTTATATCTTTTTATATCACCCACCTGCATTCATGTTTCTGCTTAGTCCTCGAGCTCATTTAAGCCATTTGCATGATATGTTTGTTGTTGACATATAATTGAAGAGGAATACTATGAGTGAATAGTTGTGCAGAGGACAGGGAACAGTTCATGGTTCATCATCAAGAGGTACAGCTCATAAAGGGGAATCAAATAGACAGCTTAATTATTCTTCCCAATCTCTCTCTATCCATCAGCTTCTCTTTTCTCTCAGCATTTGCTTTTGTCACTCTCATCAAAAGGAACCCACTGATCTCAACATGCATCAATAGTTAAGACTCTGGATGTATATACACCATGATTTGGTGTTATGGAGCGTTTTTAGTATACATGACAAGTTCCCCCTTTTTCTTTCCTCCATCATAGCCTTAGTTAGCTGATTATATTATTATTATTGTTGTTGCTGCTACTATTATATGTATTATATGTATTTGACGGCTAAAAATTCATCATACATAGACATAGACTTAAAGAGGGAATGGAAAGGGAAAAGAGAATGGAAGTGATGGTATCGGGCTAATTTAGATGATTTTGTTCCTAGATTTTTCTTTTTCCAAAGGATTAGGCCAGTCTTTTAAAATGGTTTGTTTTGATCCTAATTTTTGACAAAAATCCAAAGGATTATAATTCATACCTATGATAATCTTAATAATGTATACATTCATGAAAACTGTACTGTCTTAAAAAGCTATAAAATGAAACATTCATTTTATTTTTTGTTATGAAAATGACAAAACAAAGATGATGGACAGGGAGAGGTGTGCACGCGGGCGAGGGAGTGGGTGTGTATGTATTGTGTAATTCTTATTTGTTTAGCCAAAAAAAAGAATGTAATTCGAAATTATGTACGCCAAACAACATGCACCAAGATCACAGTATACGTATCGGATATATTTCAGGGTCTTTATTTGAATTTCCCCACCCAAAATATCAAGACCCGAAAATATAGATCACATAAAATTATTTTTTAAGCTAAATATACTGTAAAATTTTAATTTTTTGGCTAATTATACGATGAATTTTAAAAGGCACATTGAAAACAATAATAACATAGCATCATGTAAATATATATGAATATATCATATAAGACTGTGACATCACACATAATAAAAGTATCCGTGCATCATAGAGAGTAATGAGTCTAAATATAGATCATATAAGATTTTCGAGCTTCATATATATATAAAAAAATATTAATTCAAGCCCCGGTGCTTGCTCATACTATAACTTTACCAAGCTTATAATCTTGTTCTTCTACATATTTCTGTCTTGCAAGTAGAAATTACTGATGAACAATCGGAATAAATTACAAATTTAGAATCAACAAGGCAGTTCTATATAGAACTCAATTCAAGAACCTTCGAAGACGAAAATTCTCTCTTCCACTGGACAGAAATTTCTATTACGTTCATCCAAGGGCATGCTACTCTTTCTTCCCTGATCCCAAATTGAAGCATGTTGCCTAAATTTGTGAGAGTACTGGTGGAACAAATCTGTAGTTTTGGAGCGTCTGCTCGAAGATATGACCAACTCTCAGAAGCTTTGCCTGTAAATGGAACTAGAGAATTAGTTAGAGTGTCAACAACTTCAAATTGTCACGCGACTCCACACAATCCTGGAAATAATTACCATAGCATCTGTTTTTCTCTGACAATTTCACCACAGCTTCTGTATTTAAATTGAGTAAAGTTTTCGAAACAAACCGTCATTATAATATAAGTTGGAATGAGCGCGTCTTTGAAACAATTAAATTCACAACTAGAAGGTACAAATTTACCATAGTCCGTTCTTATTTGACATAGTAATGGATGAGCTTATTAGAGCTATTCAGGATGGGATAGTTGACGAGATAAGAGCAGGGAGGAATACTAAGTTAGAGTTATAGAGGCAAACATTAAAATCTCGAGGTTTTAAATTTAGTAGGTCCAAAACAGAGTATATAGAGTGTAAATTTAGTAAACGACGGATCATAAACTATAGTGCTGTGACAATGGACGGGCAAGAGACAAATGAGCAGTCAGTTTAGGTATTTGGATTCTATTATTCAAAATGATGGACAGATTCCTAGTGACGTCAACTATAAGATCCAAAATGGCACTGGTTGAAATAGAGAAGTGCAAAGAGAGTTTTAAGCAATTGTAACATTCCGTTAAGGCTGAAGGGAGAAATTTTTTGGAACTGCTATTAGGATAATTTTATTATATGGTACGGAATGCTGGACTATAAAGAAATGTCATTCACAGAACATAAGTGTAACAGAAATGCACATGTTTCGTTTAGATGTGTGGCAATAATAGGAGAGATAACGTGAAAAATGAAGATATTCACACTAAAATAGGTGTAGCCTCCATCGAAGAGAAGATGCAAAAAGATCTCTTACGATGGTTTAGTTATGTGCAACGTAAGCCTACAGATGCACCAGTTTGACGAAGAGAACTTATCAATATAGGACAAATTAAAAGAGTAAAGGGAAGACCAAAGAAAACATGAATGGAGGTGGTACGAAAAGATATGGATTCTAGATGTTTAAATGAGGACATATTAATCGATAGAAATGAACAGAGAAGAATTATCAGTGTGATCAATCTGACGATTCTCTTTTGGTTCATGTAGCCTATCCCAAGTAGTTGGGATAAAAGGCTCGGTTGTTGTTGTTGTAAAGGTACAAATTTAACATAGGATAATATTATCGAGTAGTTCCAGCTAGAAATGATAATTAACCAGAATTCAGTGGCTTCACTCTGAAGTCAAAAATATAGTAGTAGTAGTAGTAGTAAAGCTAATAAGTGCTAAGCAAATGAACAATATGTCCTAAAACAGACTGTGGGTAGAAACCCTGCGATAAGGGACCTAGGTTCAAACCACAGGTCGAAATTTGAAGTACTTAGCCAGAAGTCTGCATCTTATTCCTAAAGAAAATTATAGATATGCCTCTCACACCATTATGGTTCACTAGTTGATCTATCGGTTTTGATATGGACGATTCCAAATACAAACGTATAAACTTATTTTGTCTACATCTGGACTGGGATCCAAGCATAACAAAATTTTGCCAAATCAAACAGATTCCCTGCTAATAATAAATTCAAAGAAGCCTTAAACTAAGAAAGGCAAGAGCTGGATTCAATAAGAGCTGCTTTGTGATCTCACTTACCTCATCGAAGGCAGAACCTATCATCTGAAGGCCGACGGGAAGTCCAGCAGATCCACCTTCAACAAAGCCACATGGCACAACCAGAGCAGGGAGCCCAGCCAAGTTGACATTAACCTGTAGAGAGATGAAAATATGGATAAACATAAGCAAGACTTACAGTCACTCTTAAACTTGGGTAAATTAGGAAATATGCCGACTGACAAATTGAGAATATAATATCAAGGCTAAATTTGGTTGTGAACCAGGGAAAAAATAAAAAAGCTGATTCTAATTTCATGAAATTCAAATTCCAACTTGGTATAGAAGTATAAATGTCATGATAATAAGATAACGATTTTGTACATCTGGATTTTGCCAATCAAACAGACTTGGTTGATTTTGGATTTAAAATATCTCAAAAATATCAGGATATTTCGTGATAATCATGTCCGAACAAGGCCTAATTTTTAGAATGTATCGTCAGTTTTCGACAAGTGTTAAATATTAACACTTTCCTGAGGGATGCTACCAATTCTGACTAAGGTGTCAAATAATTCATAATTTTCAAAAAAAAAGAAAAGAAAAGAAAAGAAAATCACTGATCAGAAACTTCTGTAGAACATACCCACCATTCTCCAATTTGAAATATAGTGAAAAATCAACAACTTTATACGAATTCTTCAGGAAGAAATATCCACTGTTGTCCTCAAAGCTTGTGTAACAATAAACAAAATTTACCCCTAAAATCTGATTCAATCTTGCACCCTATAGCCTTTCCTCTCATAGATGCTCTAGTGTGTAGATGGACATTTAAAATCAGCTCTTGCTATCCTAGACTCCCAATGTACTCCAGCACTAACGGTGAGCCCATAATATTGATTGGAAAAGAATACTTAACCTAGTAATATTTGACAGTAAACAAATATAACTACTCATACCGAGCAATAGTTTCCAATGGAGAGGAATTTTGTTGCTAGTCAAAGTCAATTCTATTCAATCTAGAACGGCACTGCACAAAGAAAATCACTCAATCTCTTGGTGAGGAAATGGACTACCCAAGATATAAAGATTAGGCTACATGGATTTTCCTTGCTACAAGAAAATAAAACTGAAAACCAAACGATAGAAAAGCATATATGATGATATTTACTGTTAAATGGATTTTTAGATTCCCAAGTACATGAAATTTAAACTATAGAAAACATGAAACTAGCTTGTTTCAAGCCTGTTATCGAAATGCTCTAAATGATATCCGTTGGCATAGCTTATAAGCCATGTACTAGTATATGATTTCCTGATACCAAAGTTTCATGATAGATGCCAACAGACTTGATACATAGTTGTTAAAGAAAAATAAATATAATATGACTGAACTACGGAAACTTACCTATGACTTCTACAACCATAACATAATGGTTTAACTACAGAGCTACATTTTTGCAACTGTTCACTTAAACACCTTCAATTAGCAAAAACTTTATAACTATAATAAGTAAAATTAAAAAAAAACCTCCACATTTTAAATTCTTAACAAAAATAAGGAAGAATCATACGGTCATGATGTCGCCTGCATACATAGCCAATGGATCATTGGTCTTCTCTCCTGCAAACATGACAAGCCTATGTCAAAGTAAAAAGATATATGCATTAAGTTGCAATTCTAGAGAGTGTACCTATCTTATAAGCTGCTGAAGGTGCTGCAGGTGAAATAAGGATGTCATTCTCATTCAGTGCATCCTTGAAACTTTTCTGTACCACTGTTCTCACCTGCGATATTACAACAATTATTACTCTTATTGAGTATCAATCACTACTCTAATTGGCAGAATTATGACACAAGGCGGATCAGCCAATTAACCCTCCCTTGTTTGTCTGGGCACAAATTGAGGGGGTGGCAGGGTAGGATGGAGACCCCATTCACCTTCCTCTCTCTAACTTATCAGATTTAATGCAAATAGAAAATCTAAGTCCCGGAACAAGCTTACCTGCTGAGCACGCCTGTAATATGCATCATAATAACCAGCAGATAATGCATATGTTCCCATCAAAATTCTCATCTTGACCTGAAAAGAGCACGGCAAGAGCAAGTTAATCTACAAATAAAACCATCTGCCAAGTACACACATCCATGCCTTTGCGTTAAACTACAAAATGCTAGAACTTCGGCATTATGAGAGTATATATGGCTCTTCAGGTTGAGAAGGACATGATATTATGTACCTCAGCGCCAAATCCGTTGGACCGAGAATCTCCATACAAAGAGTTCAGTTCATCAGCTGCAATCTGCTTCCCGTACCTGGGATACCAAGGTAAACATTAATAAATAACCTGAAGTTATAAAGATTAATCTCCAACTATTACTGGATTAAGAAAATGAGTGATCAACATATTCATTAATCATGAAATAAAATAGTAAGCTAACCTATCACCTTACACCATCATAGCGTGATAAATTAGAAGATGCCTCAGAAGCAGCTAATATATAGTAGGCTGGCAAACCAAGAGAAAACGAAGGCATTGATACCTACATCTCATTAAGAGATATATAAAAACTCTTAGGAGGTTGCATTTTAGTAACGATGAATATGTATAATGTAATCATGACAAAAGAAAGGAACATATTGTTGAAATTATTAGTCCCACATCGAGTGTGGGACTAATTTGAAAGGGAGGGGAAGGCTATAAAATTAGCCTTCCCCCCTCCCATTAATCTTGTCCCAATCTCCTCTCCCTTTGTAAATTATTACTTTTGTATAGTAATAAATTCTGCTGTCTTATCCGTGGTTTTTACCCAAGAAGGGGTTTTCCACGTAAATCTTTGTGTCTCCATTTTTCTGGTCATTTGCTATTTTCCCACTCGTTTAGTCCATAACAGTGGTATCAGAGCAAGGTCAGCAAGGTTGTGGTACTTATAGTATGCTCTGTGGTTGTAAGTGGATCCTCCACATTTGTGGTTGCCACCCTCCACATCAGAAAATAAGTATTTGCTTCTTTGCGGAACCTACTCGGTATGCTTGCGGGGTCCACCCGCTTGTTGTTGTTCTTGTGTGAGTAAGGTCAATAAGGTCGTGGTACTTATCGTATGCTCTGTGGCTGTAAGTGGATCCTCCACATTTGTGGTTGCCACCCTCCACATCAGAAAATAAGTATTTGCTTCTTTGTGGAACCTACTCGGTACACTTGCGGGGTCCACCCACTTGTTCTTGTTCTTGTGGGACCCACTTTCTTCCGCTTGTTCTCCCACTTGTTCTGGTAGGGCCCACTTCGTGAATAGTATTTTGGTAGGGCCCACTTCCTTGAATAGTGTTCTGGTAGGGCCCACTTCGGTGAATAGTGTTCTGGTAGGGCCCACTTCTGTGAATAGTGTTCTGGTAGGGCCCACTTCGGTGAATAGTGTTCTGGTAGGGCCCACTTCTGTGAATAGTGTTCTTGTGGGGCCCACTTTCGTGAATAGTATTCTGGTAGGGCCCACTTCAGTGAATAGTATTCTGGTAGGGCCCACTTCCGTGAATAGTGTTCTTGTAGGGCCCACTTCCGTGAATAGTATTCTCGTGGGGCCCACTTTCGACCACTTGTTTTGAATAGTGGGAGTTGTGTTGGAGTTGGGATATAGCAATGACACACAAATTTGAGATTGAAAAATTCAACGGAGGCAATTTTGGTCTCTGGAAGATGAAGCTGAGGGCTATCTTGGTAAAAGATAAGTGCCTTCCTGCCATCGGTGAAAGGCCAGAGAATATCTCAGACGAGAAATGGTTGGAGATAGATGCTGAGGCTGATCTCCATCTCGGATTAGGAGATGATACATTGTCCAGCATTAAAAGAAAAAAAAAAAAGGAAGACAGCAAAGGAGATTTGGGATCATCTCATCAAACTGTACGAGGTAAAATCTCTCCACAATAAATTTTTTTTTTTGAGGAAGTTGTACACCATTCGGATGTCAGAATCCACTGCAGTGACGGAGCACATAAACACCCTCAACACTTTATTTTCACAACTCAAGAATTTGGGTTATGATATAAAGATGGGTGAACGTGCTGAAATTCTACTCCAAAGTCTACCGGATTCATATGATCAACTCATCATCAACAAAACAAGCAACTTGGCTGAAGATCGCCTCGACTTCGATGATATTGCAGCTGCAGTCCTAGATGAAGAGAAGCGGTGCAAAAACAAAGAAGACAGGCAAGCAAGTTCACACCAAGCAGAAGTTTTGACGGTGACGAGAGGAAGACCAATGGAACCTGGCCCCAGTGGGAGTCAAGGTCGCGGTAGATCCAAATCACAGAGTAAGAATGTCAAATGCTACAATTGTGGCAAGACGGGTCACTACAGAAGAGATTGTTGGAATTTGAAACAAAATTCCGGTCCTCAAGGAAATGTGGCAAACAGCTCAAATGATGGAAATGCCCTAGTATGTGAGGCAGCAACATCACATGAAGGCAGAAAAAGATTACAGGATGTATGGTTGTTCGATTATGGAGCAACATGACTTCTCACATAGAATGGTTTCATCACTATGAACCAGTCTCTGAGGGGATGGTTTACAACTGTAATGATCATGCTTTAAAGATTGTTGGAAGAGGATCCATCAAATTGAAGATGTTTGACGGGACAGTTCGCACCATCCAAGAAGTGCGACATGTGGAGAGAATAAAGAAGAACTTGCTGTCTTTAGGGCAGCTTGACGACCTCGGGTGCAAGATTGAAGATGAGAAGGGGATCATGAAGATTGTACAAGGCGCGCTTGTAAGAGGAGAATACACTGGTGATGATTTGATAACTTCTGCAAGTAAGAAGGTATCAAAAAACAGTTCATGACGGCGTACACCCCTCAACAGAATGGAGTGGCAGAGCGGATGAAACGTTGCTTGAATGTACAAGAGCAATGTTGGGAGCAGCAGGCTTAGAAAAATCTTTCTGGGCTGAAGCAGGCAACACCGCCTGTGATGTGATCAATCGGACTCCATCAACAGCATTTGAGTTGAAAACGCCGATGAAGATGTGGACAGGTAAACCAGTCGATTACTCTAAATCTTCATGTTTTTGGAATTTTCTGTATATGTGATGCATAATTCCCAAGAAACTACTAAGTTGGATCCAAAGTCCAGAAAGTGTATTTTCTTAGGGTATGCTGATGGTGTAAAAGGGGTATCGTTTGTGGGAGCCCACTACCCACAAAGTTGTCATCAGCAGAGATGTCATCTTTACAGAAAAGAAGATCCAAGATGATAGCACTACTTCAAAAGCAGAGACTGCAGTGATACAGGCGAAAGATAATTCCTCTGAAGCAGTTGAAGAGAACCAGATTTCAGAAACTGTTGATTCTGGTGTGCAAGAGATCAGACGATCAGGCCGAGACAGAAAAACTCCAGTTTGGCATGCTGACTATGATGTGGATAGTAATGTTGCATATTGCCTTCTAACTGAAGATGGAGAGCCATCAACTTTCCAAGAAGTATTGACCAGTTCAAATGCATATCAGTGGATGACAGCAATGCATGAGGAGATCGAAGCTCTTCATAAAAACAAGACTTGGGATCTTGTGCAACTACCATCGGGAAGAAAACCCATTGGCAACAAAAGGGTTTACAAAATCAAAAGGAACAGTGATGATCAACTGGAGCGTTATCGTGCAAGATTGGTGGTCAAAGGCTACGCTCAGAAGGAAGGTATTGATTTTAATGATATATTTTCTCCTGTGGTTAAACTTTATACAGTTCGAGTAGTCCTGGCTATATGTGCTATCACTGATTTACATCTAGAGCAATTAGATGTAAAGACAGCACTTCTTCATGGTGATCTTGAAGAAGAGATTTATATGCTCCAACCAGAAGGTTTTGAAGAAAAAGAAAAGAAGAACTTGGTTTGCAGGTTGAACAAATCTCTATACGGATTAAAGCAGGCGCCGAGATGTTGGTATAAGAGATTTGATTCTTTCATCATGAGCCTGGAATACAATAGACTCTATGCAGACCCTTGTGCATATTTCAAGAGGTTTGATGATAACAACTTTGTTATATTGCTATTGTATGTAGATGACATGTTAGTTGCAGGCCCTAACAAAGGTCAGATTCAAGAATTAAAGGCTCAGTTGGCTAGGGAGTTTGAGATGAAGGACTTGGGACCAGCAAACAAGATTCTAGGGATGCAAATTCACCGAGACAGAAGTAATAGGAAGATTTGGCTTACTCAGAAAAACTATTTGAAGAAAATTCTTCGAAGGTTCAATATGCAGGATTGTAAGTCAGTTTCTACCCCTCTTCCTGTTAATTTCAAGTTATCCTCAAGTATGTGTCCTAGCAATGAAGAAGAGAGGATGGAGATGTCTCGAGTACCGTATGCATCAGCAGTGGGGAGTTTAATGTTTGCTATGATCTGTACAAGACCAGACATTGCACATGCAGTGGGAGTGGTTAGTCGATACATGGCAAATCCTGGTAAAGAGCATTGGAATACAGTAAAGAGGATTCTACGATATGTGAAAGGAACCTCAAATGTTGCATTATGTTATGGAGGATCAGATGTAATTGTTCATGGATATGTTGACTCTGATTATGCAGGTGATCTTGACAAAAGTAAATCCACTACTGGATATGTGTTCATTCTTGCAGGTGGAGCTGTAAGCTGGGTTTCAAAATTGCAGTCTGTTGTTGCAACCTCAACTACAGAAGCAGAATATGTAGCAGCTACACAAGCCAGTAAAGAGGCGATATGGTTGAAGTTGGTGATGGAGGAGTTCGGGCACAAACAAGAGAAGATTTCTTTGTTTTGTGACAGTCAGAGCGCTTTGCATCTTGCAAAGAATCCAGCCTTTCATTCAAGAACCAAGCATATCCGAGTTCAGTATCACTTCGTTCGTGAGAAAGTGGAAGAAGGAACGGTGGATGTACAGAAGATACACACTAAAGAGAACCTAGCAGATTTTTTGACAAAAGGAGTCAACACGGACAAGTTCATTTGGTGTCGATCCTCTTGTGGCCTAGCAGAGACGTAAGCAACATGATGACAAGGCAGAAAGAATGGTGTGAAGATTAATTGAAACTCAATTAAATCTTCAAGTGGGAGAATGTTGAAATTATTAGTCCCACATCGAGTGTGGGACTAATTTGAAAGGGAGGGGAAGGCTATAAAATTAGCCTTCCCCCCTCCCATTAATCTTGTCCCAATCTCCTCTCCCTTTGTAAATTATTACTTTTGTATAGTAATAAATTCTGCTGTCTTATCCGTGGTTTTTACCCAAGAAGGGGTTTTCCACGTAAATCTTTGTGTCTCCATTTTTCTGGTCATTTGCTATTTTCCCACTCGTTTAGTCCATAACACATATCAATTTGAGAAGATAGTGTTGGCAATTGAAACAATAGAAAGAAGCAGAAACCTCGTTAACTCTAGCTCCTAGCTGACCCAAGTGTAAAGCAGCAGACTGTATCGTCTGCACTACTCCACTGTCAACTCCTTCTCCAAGCATTTCTTGGATCACCCCCACCCTTAATCCCTCCAGAGGTTTAGACTCCATACAGTTTAGTGAGGCCAAATCATCTGAATAACTAGGAACCACCTAAAAAAGAAGGGGAAAGCCACGTAACTAAGCTGCTCAAAAATTAAAATCATCAGCATTCTTTACAAAGTCAGAAAAAATTTAAAATGGCACCCTGGGCACGTGAGGTCCTGAATTTATATTCTCTTCGGTTTCTGTAACAGGACTTGTATTGCCACGATGAGGACAAAATAACATTTTACAAGAGCAGAAGAGACAAGTACTCGAATATACAAGCAGGTCAGGTTGAAATCAAACTAACTTCACAATGTTACATAGTAATATGCAGTATAAAGGGGTACCAACAAACAGCAGAACAAGCATCAAGATTAAAAATCATCCACCTTCATATGTTCCTCTAATCCTGAAAATCTCTAAAATTTTATGTGAACGATAACTTGCTAAACTTACAAACGAAGAAAAGTTTACAATTTTTGTTTCCAAAAATTCCTTCCATACAGCAACCTATGAAGCATAGACACAAACACCGGGCACATATATAGGGACCTGTATCTTGAATAAAATATTTGAAGCATCTATATTTTAAAAAGCATATGCGGCTTAATAGCTTAGTATTCTTTTTATGTCTAAAGAACTTTTTGTCTTTTTAGGCAATGTACGATTCTATAGTGCTCAATATAGATCTTTATGACTTTTGAAAACTGGACATGGCCCCGACACGGGATCTAGACTTTATGAAAATGACATGAGGTGATATGCAAGTTTTTGAGTTCTTAAATCCAATCCGGACACAGTGTGGTAACACAATACTCATTTTGAAGTGTTCATACTTCATAGCCAATAGCCACTACAGGATCATTACTTCATGCAATGATAACAAGCCGAATACATTTAAGTATTCTACAATGTAAATTGTTGTAGAAAGACAAAATGGCAAGTAAATTTTAGATTTATCAAAGCCAAAAATAGGCAGGTAAAAATTGTTATTATACAACAACAACAACAACTAAGCCTTTTATCCCAAGTACAGGTAAAAATTGTTACTATCACGAGATAAAAAATTGTTACTATCACGAGATAAAAGTATTGCTAATCAAGCCGTAGACAGTGGAAATACTAAGCCAAGAAAACTACAAGTGACATGCTAATATGCTAGACAAATACATGTTATGTAATTTTAAATTTTTACTATCAAAATGCAAGAGTGCCCCTAACTAGTACGGATAAAACTATTGTTTCCTTATTATAATGCATGTGAACAAAGCATACCATGCATCATTAGTAAAATTAGCCTACAAAACTTTGAGTAAATTCAAGAAATTTTTTAGTTAAAATGCAAAATCATGAAAAACTATTCATGTGCTAACTTGCATGATTCTCATGAAATAATGTCTATAGAAACTAATGGCATGTATCATATAAATGAAGGATGGTAGAAAATGTTTCTTTCTTTTCTTTTTTTGCTACATGATGGTAGAGTAGTTTATATGTGGATAGCCTTCCAAGTTATCAAGTGGTTCCAATAAAAGCCAGCGAAGAACAAAGAGGGCCTTAATCATTCAAATTAGACAGTCCATCAAGATGATTTGGAGTTGTTTCATGTAGTCAAGGTATTTTACTTTAACTTTTTTAAAGGTAAATAAAGGCATATTGAAGTTCTAAAACTTTATTCATGGATATAACTATTAAGATCCCATAGTTACTATTTTGTTTTTACTTTTGATTTATTTACAATTTCTTGGGAGAAACTAAGATCGAGTTGGAGCAAGCAACAACAGCCTTAAAAGCACTTAATTAAACAGACAGCGTGCATTTGTTACAAAACTGCTCCAAGATTTTAACAAAACAATGGGACTTTGTAGCAAAAATAAAATCCATAAAGAATGTTTGAGCATTGGGTTATGGTCTTCGAAGAAGTATTTAGAAATTACATTATCCAGTATAAGATGATGCCTCAAGCGATATACAAAATGTATAAATTCACTTAACAAAAGTAGTGACACTATCATCCTCATAGGTAGACAGTTACCTTATTTATATGAAAATAAGAACACTTAATTATAAACTGATGAATTGATTAAAACCTTGTGACCAATACACGGAAGCATGTGTAATAAACCGAATGAGACTTACATTCTTGCTGCTTGTTGCATCAAATTTATCATGACCAGATATTGCACCTAAAAGAATTGCAGTATCAATGACCGATGAACCAAAACAACCAATAACATCCAATGATGATGCATATCCCATGAGCCCAAATCGTGAGACACGACCATAGGTTGGCTTCATCCCGACAACCCCGCAAAATGATGCTGGCTGCCTCACACTGCCCCCAGTATCACTTCCTAAAGATACTATACATTGCCTAGCAGAGACTGCAGCAGCCGATCCCCCTGATGATCCTCCAGGGACCCGAGATACATCCCAAGGATTTGCAGTAACCTAAACAAATGGATGAAAATAAGTATAAGTTATATCTTATGATAATAAATATATACTAACTAAAAGCTCATAGAAAAATAATTATGGGATTAATTATACACAACATGATGTGCCGATAACAGAAGTATCTTAACAAGAAAACAATGAAAAGAAGTTACACTCCTAACCACACAATGTTTTTCACAATTTACAATTCTTAGCAAATAGCAATAAACCAGAAAAACCCTTCAGACATGGTTTTAAATAATCCGATTAACTCGCTATAACTTGTTATGCAACTTTTCTAGGGCCTGGGAATATCATTATTTAACTACTTCAAATAACCTAAATGTTGCCTAACTTAGCATAAATTTGGGTTATAACATGTTATTTTCGATTATCTTTCATTATAGTTTAACTTCATTATGAGGTTTTTTGGGTGGATAAATCTCACGACCCACGCCCCCAACAAGGACCCTCTTTCACGCAATTAAATCCTCACTCATGACGGTAATTCTCCACCTGAACTCTGACTTTCACTTTAAATCCTATTTCTAGCTTTGACCCCATAACATCTAAGACTTCCACTCCAACCCATTTTCTGGGTTCCCACCTCAAATTTCACAAATTTTAATTTTTTTTAATCATTTCTTGATATTGTCAAAAATATTTTCCTTATGATGAAATTATTATGGATAATTTTATATTTATTTTGAATAAATTTTTTTTTTAAAATGTGTAAGATATGTTATGTGTTACACTATATTAATACCTTTTGGAATGCCAAATGTTACATTATGCATTATTGGTATTTTCAACATTGGTTCCCACATGCACACTTTTTATTGATTCACATGCAAACTTTATTAGTTTCAGCCAAAATAAATGTTTTTAAATTCAAGGACCAATCATTTTTATTGGAAAGGCTTATTTAACATTTTGTTCAGAATATCTTCTGCCATTTCCACACATTTATTTTTAGCCCGTAACCAAATCTCATGAAACCCTAGTCATTGGTACCGCTATAAAGCAAGACATATTGATCACTCCAGAGGTTTAGCCATTTGCTTGAAACTAGACAGTTAACATCATTAGGGAAAAAAAAAAGTAAAGCAGGAAGTTACAATAACAATAGATTACCAAGAAAAGCACCAAGCTGTATCCAATCCATTTTCCCAACAACCACTATGTCTTGTCTTTTTTTTTCTTTGGGGGACCAGTCTTGTCCAAAAGTAGGCATTTGGCGTGTCTCCATTATGCAAATGTCAACCTTTTCACAGTCTCTATGGGACGCATCACTTAATGCACTATTTTCTGGAATCGAAAGAAAAGCTAAATTAATGTACTCAAGCTGTAACAAATTTTCACCCATCAAACTTGAACCTTTCCTTCAAATTGATCATTCCGAAATCCAAACAAAAGATGATATCAAATGAAAAGTTACATTGACCACCTAAAATCCCACAATGAAAACCCAAATCCTCAGGGTACTGCCCATACTAACATAATCACACCTACCTAATACAAGCAACCCCAATCTCATTCTAGATTAAATTATGCATACGATGTTTATCACCATCTGAAATGAAAACTTCTTCGCAGTTACTCATGCCAAAATAGCATTTTTGAGCAATAAGCATTGCATTAAGCTTCTTGGTTTTGACTGACTCATTTTAATTGCATAAAACAAGCAAAGCACATACCAAAACTAGGACAAGCAGAAACACTAGATCACATCAAATGCAGTGTCGGAAGCCCAGGTTTGGGTAATGTTCCCCATCCCAAAATCGTCCAAATACATCACGCAAACCATACCATCTTAAAGTTAACAATTGTTCATTCAGTTCTTCCTTTATACGAAACAAGTTTTTCGTATCTCTCGTTACAAACTACCACAGTTACGTCAAATTCTAAATTATAATCAGATATAACAAATCAAAGAAAGAAACATGGACAAATTATGAATAAGTATAACTACCTCAAATTTCCATAACTAAAGCTCTGGTCCTTCAGTCATGCTCCCTAAGTCCGCATTCTAGCTTAAATTTCCCTTTTAGGCTCTAAACCTAACCAAAATACTCGAAACCTGGAGGGCTGCTTCTGCTGTTCATCACAACCTCATCCAAAATCCGTAATTTCCAATTGCTTTCTTTAACGTCTAAATTACACTGAGATAAAGAAAATCAAAGAAATACTGCTCCCCGTCCTAGCTCAAACTTTCTGCTTTCTTATTATTTTGGTAAATTAACCATCTTGCAGCATTGTTTGGTGTTCTCAATCTTCAAAATCCCATCTTTTTCACAATTCCCATTCCAAGATACCATCTTTTTTATATTAAAAAAAATTAAAAAGAAAAAAGTGAATCTCCAAACTCCATGCCTGAAACCCTGAGCCTTCGGTCGTGCTCCCCATCCCGAACTCATCCAAATTGGTCTTCCCCACGACGATCGCCCCCTTCTGCCTCAGCCTCCTCACCGCCGTGGCGTCGAACGCCGGCCTGTATCCTTCCAAAATCCTCGACCCGCCGGTGGACGGCAAGTCTTTAGTGCAAATATTGTCCTTCACCCCCACCACCACCCCCGCGAGGGGTCCCACCTCCTCCCCGCCCTCGATCCGCCGGTCGAGCTCCTCCGCGGCCCTCAGGGCCTCGGCCTCCGCCACGTAGATGAAGGACCTGAGGAGGGACTCCGTGCGGGCGAGGCAGGAGAGGGCGTCGGAGGCGATGGCTGCGGCGGTGGTCCCGCGGGATAGGAGGGACTCGCGGACGGAGAGGATGGAGGAGGACGGGGCGGCCGCTGGGATCTGGTCGGAGAGGGAAGAGGAGGCGGCCGTGGTGGAGTATCGGCGGGGGGTATTTGGCGGGAAGCGGCAGCATTGGCAGAGGAGGAGGAGGCGAGGGTTTTGGATTAGGGATGGCATTATCCCCTTCTACTCTATCAGAGGGAGAGATTGAATATTCAAAAATTTAAATTAAAAATTAAAAAATTATTTTTTTAACGGGTCGGGCCCAAATTCAGCCCTAGAATCGGCCCATTTTCAACTACATTATATAGAACTAAGCTTTTCCCTACAAAACAAAGTACTATAAAATATATCTTTTAATTTATTTTTTTATTAAGACAGCTTTCTTCAGTCCCAGGCTACAATCGCATGCATGAACAAATCTTCCAACATTTTTCACCCTCATCTGCTCACAAATTTCAGATTGCATAGCGGGATATATCGAAGAATTCTTCGCGAGAGACCGATATATTCTTCATCCTGAGTTGAAGGTAGTCCTTGTACCAGAATCCCTTGTACTTTGGTGCAACACCGACCTCGCTAGTGAACCGAGGCAACGGCTCGATCCACTTCTCTCCGCCGGCGTTGAAGAAGAACGCATAGGAATACCGATCCCTCTCTCGCCTCACCACCCTGTGTGTTGCGCTCACAAATGTGTTGTTCGTAAGCACCGACAAAAGGTTACACTTAAGGGTTACGATACGTACTGCAATGGACTAACTTGCTTGGTTAGATGCTTACTTGAACTATGTCGCCGATGTTAACGACAATGCTGCCCTCGGAGGGGTCTGCCTGGATCCACTTTCCGTGCCTGAGGACCTCGAGCCCTCCAACGTCGTCTTGGAAGATGAACGAAATGCAGCTGCCATCCTGATGTTCGGCTAGTCCGTTGGTGTCGTTCCCAGCATCGTCCTCCTCCGTCGTTGCAGCGAAGTAACGCAATGCCACCATGATGTCCGTCTTGCGGCCTTCGTCATACTCTTGATGAAGTTTGGGGGCAGCCTCATGCGGTCGGTCAGAATGCTCTCCACCAGGAGTGCTGTTCTGCTGAGCTGACCGAAACACTCGTCCAGTGTTGGCCTTCAATCAATCAAATTTGAGGACGGTGTTACTTTCAGTAGTGTTGGGAAGCAAAAATCAAGTGTATGATCGACTGAAACCATACCTCAGCTCAGGGGGCTCAGCCGGATACACGTTGAGGCCGAGCTCGGGCTTGAACATCAGCAAGTACTCGTTCTTGTTACCGGAGATCTCAGGCTGGAGCGCGTATCCAGTGGGCAAGGGGGAGTCCGTGCCAGGTACAGGGCCGGACTTGGCCTTGTCTTCGTAGGGCAGATTGAAGAAGGCCTTTGAGAGTTTGATCGCCCGCCTCATGAGTGCAGCCGGCACGCTGTGGTTCACAATCCGGAAGAAACCGTAGGTTCGGCATGCGTAAGCTATGGTCTCCTTGGCCTTCTCCTTCCCAGATTCATTGCCTTCTTCAAAGAATGAAGAAAGATCAACAGTTGGGATGGCGTTGATGAGCTCACTACCACCCATATTGGCCAAAAGGGATGAGAGGGTTTTTTGCGTGGTGTTGTGTTGTGGCCTTGAAGTCTCTTCATATAGAGGAAGAAGGGCTTCCCCATGTAGTTTTGTCGTCACCATCACATCATCCATTTTGTCTATTTCCATGAGCCTCTATGGGGATCTTTTCCTAGAATTTGCAAGAGAGAACGACTTGTTCACAAGTGAAATCGTAAAGAAGTAGATGTGTAGTTTCAGTGAGTGTTGGATGTATTTGCCCTTTAACCCGTCCATTATTCGACCAATCCAATGCTTGGCAATATGAAGTCTTTCCTTTTATTGTTTCTGCCTCAGGTCACAGATAGTTTTTTTTTAATGAAAAAAAAAACATATTTGACCTGAAATAGAAACAGTAAAAGGAAAGGATTCTGGGGACTCTATAATGGCTTCTATCATGTTTAGCCAAAAAAAGGAAAGGAAAAAAAAAAAAAAGATTTCATATTGCTAAGTATTGAAATGCTATGTTGTGCTTCAATGATATAAGAATTGTGAAATTTCTTTGAATATACAGAAATTCAATAGTATGCAAATAGCTCAGTAAATTTTCAGAAACTTATCCAACCGAAATTTAAAGAAGAGCATGTAGTAGTACACAAGGTAGGCACATTGCCAACCATATGCTTTTAGAAAGAGAACAAAATTATGAACAGCACTCGATAGAATTATACAATTCCGAGGTAAACAACTGTTTTCCTTTTTTAATTATTAATTTACAAAGAAAATGCAGACAGTGGCTCAGTTAATTATAATAGTTAATTATAATAAAGTTGGCCTAATATCAGTCCTATAAAATTTTCCTTTCAATCAGAATGTTACGGTCGCATAAAACATATGACACTACAAATACTTTTTAAATCCGTTTATTACCGCTTCAGCCCCTAGCAAGGCAACTATTACTTGGTACAGCTTCCAATAAACCTGCAAAAGGTGGAAGCTAAAGGAAACAACAAATGCGATCAATCCCTTCTAAGAACCATGCTAGTGACAGTAAATAATAGATCTTCCAACTTGTTTCGTGTCCTATTGAAACATTCAAGCCCTACTTACAGTAGAAAGTCACCTATTCCAATCCTAGTTTCCACAAGGACCTGCTAAAGTTATTAAAGTATACACGCAAATCCCTTTAGTGATAATACTGTAGCGGTACTTCATAGATAACCACATTCATAACTCATAACAAATAAAAACCTGTTATAATATACATTGGTCCATTTTAAAGTCCAAAGGTTCTCTTAAAACCTCCTACAGAAGATACGGTTATCTCCTTTAAGATGTACATAAAGGAAATTAAGGAAAATGCGTTTTAATTGAATTTCAGGAGGTAAATTTTCCTCTCCTGCTGAACAATAGAGAAGAAAAGTCTAAAGAGAGGATGAAGATAAAAAGAACTGGGAAAAGGAATGACATGGTAGCAACACAGAAGAGATAAAAAAGCATGAAATTCCAAACATCGTTTTGGCATGAAAAGTTGTGCAGGAAATTTTTTTAAATTGGACATCTGAAGTTTATTGATATTCGTCAACTTTATTTTCTACTGTTAGCAAACCATGTAAAATGAATTGACAGAACCTTTTCATTTATTAAAAGGGAGTGATAAGTCCAAATATTGCAGATGGTACACATTAACAGGGAATGCTGCACCTATTAGTTTCAAACTTGTATGGCATCTTCTTTAATTATCCTCTGGCCTACAAAACAAAGCTCTTCCAATCACCAAGAAAAAAAATATATAATAATTAAAAATTAAAAAAAATCCATGACCACTCTCTCAGCCAATGTCTAATGAGGAATTATCACTTAGTAATTCAAGTTATAATTAAACAAACACAAATCTAAATTAGATTCATATATAAGTCAATCAGAATTCCAACTCATTAAGTAGGCCACAAACAGACATACTCATAACAAAATCAAACCGGTTAATAGGACTAGGATACATCATACATGTGTTTCTTCTACCTAATGTAGTACCTTCAAATTTGAATGCATAGACCAGAATAATTGAAATAGATCCGTATCTGATCCATCGTATATTACGACTTAGAAGCATATTCAGCTACAAGCTAAGTCTATTTAGTCAGGCATAGATTGGATTAGATGATACCTGGTTCTCTCTACAAGACTTGTTTGCTCGCTAAATGGTTCATAATAAATTTGTAAATTTAAAGTGCAAGGCTAAGTTTGGACTAAATAATTCTTTAATTTGGAAAAGGTATGAATACTTGGAAAAGATAACAAATAAACTTGTCAAATAAAAAAGCAAGAGACATGGGTTTTCTCCAATAATATAACTGAACTTTATTTATTTGAAAAAACAAAGATACTACAAGTTGTGTTTACAATAGTAATCAAATTATTCATACACAAGTTGATGTTATTCATCAATAAGATGGATTCATGAGGCCATAGTGACTATGCAAACAAATGACCACAAAATTATGGGACAAAGATTTTGTTGATGTTGATGATGGAGTGATAAACAAGTATCATTGCCTGTCTTGCAAATGTGTATTTCAAAGGTAAAACAATCAATATGTACCAGAATTCAACGGGTTGTGTATATGTGTGGTCTTTCAAGGTTATATCTATATGAATCATAGTTATCATAGTTATCGTAGCTCTTCATTTAAGAAAGTGGTACATTTATAAATCAAATGGAACTCGAAAACTATCATCTACACATTAGATTTTTAAACTTCTTACAATTGAACCATCCTTGGTATGTTTGATAAGTACTAGATACATTAAAACTTTTAGAATACACCATATGACTATCTAGCAAGTATCTATCAAGGATTCGAGTATCCAAGCACGAGAATAGTGTCAATACTTAGTGATATACGATAACATAAATAATATGTAACAATTCAATACAACATATAGAAAAGCATTATATATCTGGGTTAATTTGTCATATGGCACATTTATTGTATGTAATGATTTTGGATTCTATAATACACAACATCTTAAGTGAAGTTAACTCGATTCCAGATGAATTTCAAACCCATTTAGAGAGGCCTGTTAGGTTCAGTTACAAGTTACAAACTTAAAATTTGTTCTAGTAGCAATTTAACAAAAGAGAACATTGAAATCCAAGAAATACTATTTTGTTAATAGAGATGTATAAAACTATCATAATCCTCAGTTTTCTATCTCCACACACTATAGAGAACAACCATTTTCGAGACACCTATTTCAAATACGCAACCAGGGGTTGAGTATTACTTGTAGAGGCATACAATGTGAAAGAAATTGGAGTGTCCTTAAATTTCTATATAAGATAAATAGTTCGGGCAAATTAAGGCTCAATGCTTTGAGTTTATTAAATTACTCAAATTATATAGTAAACACTTCTATAATGAATCATGTGTCATGTCGCACAGTCGAATATGCTTATAGACCCATGTGTCCTATGTATTTTTCTTCAAATTTGCCACCTGTCAGCATTTATCTGTGTCAGAGTTCATTTGTCCTTGCAATTTAACAATTAGAACCGATGATTGGAAATAAGATGAAGAGGGAAGATGGATAATAATACTTACATTAAATGGAAAAGAGGACGAGCAGATTATGAAAAAAAAAAAAAAAACAAAAGGGTACACTTTGTTGAACATCACAAGAATTTGAAGGAAGAACCTGAACATGGCTACCTGAAAAAGGGAGAAAGGAGGTATGTTTAGTAATTTAGTAGTAGTACTAAATTTACTAGTTACTTTCTAGTTCCTACATTTCATGTATGTATTAAGCTCATTTATACAACTATCGATAGGACATTAAAAATTGAATGGCATTGCTAAGAACACACAAGAAGAAAAGAAGGTAGATGAAGAGGAGTTTGTTGAGAACGAATAAGACGAAAATAAAGATTATGAAGATATCATTCATTAGGATTAAAGAGAATGATAACTTATGGATTTATGGGGTCGATTTATTGACATTGATCAGCTTGTTTTGTTGTTATCCAAACAGAGCATGAACCCTATTTTGGAAGTTGTTGCTCAAAAAACTAATTATCCTTAGAAAAACAAGATGGGTATGTTTATGTTAGAAATAGTTGAAATATACAGGCATCATTCGTTTGTGTTATCTACATCTTAAATTTTAGTTGACAGCTTTTGCATTTCGCCTCTATCCCTAGTCATTTATGGTTCTATATTTAAAATTATCCATAACCTTGTGATAAAATACTATAGTAAACTCTATTACTTACATTTTACATGGGTCAATTTATCTTATGCTACACAATGTGATGTGTACTTGATGGGGCATATATGGAAAATCATACATGGGATATATATCCAATCAGATAACTTTAAGGGGAAAGAAGCACGCTCTTGGTGAAAGTACGTCGGGCCGTGTTCCCATGAAGGCAGGGGAATATATCCATTAAGAGAGGTCGAAGGAGGGGTTAAGTTTGTAAGAGACCAAATGGATGTTCAGGTCAAATATTTTAAGAGGGCATAAGTGGGATTCATTATAGTGAGGAACTAACATAAGAAACTGCTCCCAGAGGGGATATTGTCAAATAATAGAATTTTCTAAGGAATATATCCTAAAAATAAAATACCAAAATAAGTGGACCTATCTCGCCTTAGCACTAAACAGATGTTTACCTATCCAAAATCATCTTGCAATTGGATTTGAAGCATTTGCTTCTAAGAAAGTAAGAAGTGTTCACTTTCTGCGATGTTAGCTTTGCAACAAGGTGTCTTTTTGAATAGATCAATGCCCAGTGTTATAAAAAACGTCCTATGCGGGCGCATATGCGCCCGCATAAGCGTTTTCGGACCCAGAACGCGCAGGAAAGTGGGAAAACGGTCCATTATGCGGACATTCGATTATGCGGACGCATAATTGATTATGCGGATTATGCGTCCCGCATAATCCGCATTCGATTATGCGGTTTTTCGGTTTATTGGGTTTCGAATGTTTAATTTCGCCCAAAACCCGACCCGTACCTGCTACCCACAAATAAAACTCCCCTCTTTAGCTGTCGAACCCACCCTCTCGAGTCCCCAAAGCGAAAAAACCCTAACCCCTCTCCGATCACCCTATCCTCCTCTCCGATCACCCTATCCTCCGTTCATCCTATCCCCTCTCCGATCACCGGCGACATCTCCTCCGGCGATCGTGACTCCAAACCACCGACAAAAACGAAAAAACCCTAATTCTATTCTCCCGATCTCCCGAGCTCTCCGTTCGCCCTTTCCCCTATCCGATCACCGGCGACATCTACTCCGGCTATCGTGACTCCAAACTAGCGACAAAAACGAAAATAACCCTAGCTCTACTCTCTGATCTCCCGATCTCCCAATCTCCCGAGTTCTCACGCTCGCCCTTTCCCCTCTCCGATCACCGGCGACATCTCCTCCGGCAGCGGCAGTCCTCAAGGCGAGCTCTCCGGCGGCGTTGATTTGGTAAATTATTTTTTCCAGTTAGGATTTTAGATTTTTTTAGGGTTTTGAAGTTTATGGTTTTTTGGGTATTATTCCTATTGTATATTTTGCTGGATTTTTGGTGCAATGTTTGGTGAGAATTAAGTTTAGTTGCTGGATTTTTGCTGGATTTAGTTTACAAAATTTTGGCAGTAAATTTTTCACAGCATGCTTATATTTTATGGCATTCCAGTAAAAATAAATAGGCTGGGGAACTAAAGATAGAGACCCTCACCTTCTCTCTCAACTAAATGGATGAAAACTTTGTGTCTTTTGCTTACAAATGCTATTTTTTAGTCATACATGCTATTTATAATTTTTTAGAGTTTTATAGCATTAATATATCCATTTTTTAATAATTATTATATTAATATATATTAAAATATTAATATTCCGCATTATTCCGCGTAATCTGCATAATCGGCGCGTAATCCGATTATGCGTTATGCGGTCCTGGACCGCACGCATACTGAAACCGCATTCTTGAACATTGTCAATGCCATATTAACAATGATTCTATCTCACTGTTCTAGTTTCTCAAATGGCAGAAGAGAAGATGGAAAAAGGGAGTGCAGAAAGTATAACAAATAATTTTAGAAATTAATTCTTCAATTTTGTTTTTGATGTGTTTATCTAGGAAAGTCCCGTTGATAAGAAAATTGGTCTTTCAACAAATAACTAGCTTTGCAAACAAATACGCAAGAGTTACCGTAAGAAAATTGATTCTTCATTTGAGACTATTTTTCTGGGGCATTTAAGATAGGCAGTGTCTAAAGCTTATTTTTAAGTATCCTGGTTCAGCAAGAAGATAGTCAAATGAATGTAACTGTAATGTCCTATAACTTAATAGTTCCACATAGGATGTGAGACAAAAGGAAAAGTAATTTATAATAATTCCTATGAAATCACAAAGTATTTATTGCTAACTTTTTTTGAGGAAGAGTCCGTGACTAATTATAAATTATTTTAATTCATGTTATTCTACCAAAGGCTTTTTATATTCCTAAGCGAATATACTGTCTGCATTTCACTATCCAATTTCCGAATGGGAGGCGTTACAAATAATATCAGAACCAGACACCAGCTGGAAGTGTGCGGATCAAGTGTCACATGGAACTAAATGTTACTCGAAATAAAGTGCTACACAAAAAGTGGAGCCACCTCTTGAATCTATAGGGAGTCACCTCTAGAATCCATGAGGCCGCCTCTAGATCCCATATCGCTTGATCAAGTATTAACGTGTTACTGAGCCTCTCTGACGACAATGTCAAATCGGAGGGAGAGAGAATGTAATATCCCATAACTTAATATTCCCATATCGGATGTGAGACAAGAGAAAAAGTAATTTATAATGATTCATGGGGGAGGAATCCGTGGCTAATTATAAACTATTTTATTCATGTTATTCTACCATAGTCTTATTATATTCCTAAGCGAATATGTTGCCGGCAATACCGCTATCCAGTTTCTAAATGGGGAGTGTTAAAGTAACCTTCCTCCATTGTCTCTTTCTATATTTATCTGTTTGGTTTCACACACACTTTGAGCTGCAGGTAGATCTTAAATGATAGTTGGCAAACAAGGGACAGCTTTGACTTGTCAGAATCCTGTGTGCTCTAACAACAAATACATAAATCAAACACCTACTCCCATGTAGTTAGTGCAGCTATTCAACTGACAGCATAGTGCTGGTCCAATGATGAAGTAGAAGCTGCATGAAGTTGGAAGTTGAAACTTAAAAGTGTATTGCAGCAACTTCGAATACATGCGACAAAACATCGCTTTAATTACTTGCTGAATTTAAACTGACAATTTCCATCCTTTCCGTAAGCACAAAATAAATAAGTACTTAGTAACTAGATGACACTCACGAAAGGCAAAACAATTCTATTATTTTCCTATTTGCCAAATATGGTCCAAGTGTGATCATGCATCATATGATCATAAAATTTTCAAATCAGAACAAACACACCACTCAAAGCATTGAAACTGTTATGGACTAAACGAGTGGGAAAATAACAAATGACCAGAGAAATAGAGACACAAAGATTTACGTGGAAAACCCCTTCTTGGGTAAAAACCACGGACAAGACAGCAGAATTTATTACTATGCACTGAAGTAATAATACAGGGGAGAGGAGAGATTTTGGGACGAGATTTAAGGGAGGGGGAGAGGCTTTTTTTATAGCCTCTCCCTCCCCTTGCCTCAAGTCCCACTACCGATGTGGGACTAAAAATATAACATTCTCCCACTTGAAGATTTAATTGAGTTTCAATTAATCTTCACACCATTCTTTCTGCCTTGTCATCATGTTGCTTACGTCTCTGCTAGGCCACAAGAGAATCGACACCAAATGAACTTGTCCGTGTTGACTCCTTTTGTCAAAAAATCTGCTAGGTTCTCTTTAGTGTGTATCTTCTGTACATCCACCGTTCCTTCTTCCACTTTCTCACGAACGAAGTGATACTGAACTCGGATATGCTTGGTTCTTGAATGAAAGGCTGGATTCTTTGCAAGGTGCAAAGCGCTCTGACTGTCACAAAACAAAGAAATCTTCTCTTGTTTGTGCCCGAACTCCTCCATTACCAACTTCAACCATATCGCCTCTTTGCTGGCTTGTGTAGCTGCTACATATTCTGCTTCTGTAGTTGAGGTTGCAACAACAGATTGCAATTTTGAAACCTAGCTTACAGCTCCACCTGCAAGAATGAACACATATCCAGTAGTGGATTTACTTTTGTCAAGATCACCTGCATAATCAGAGTCAACATATCCATGAATAATTACATCTGATCCTCCATAACATAATGCAACATTTGAGGTTCCTTTCACATATCGTAGAATCCTCTTTACTGTATTCCAATGCTCTTTACCAGGATTTGCCATGTATCGACTAACCACTCACACTGCATGTGCAATGTCTGGTCTTGTACAGATCATAGCAAACATTAAACTCCCCACTGCTGATGCATACGGTACTCGAGACATTTCCATCATCTCTTCTTCATTGCTAGGACACATACTTGAGGATAACTTGAAATTAACAGGAAGAGGGGTAGAAACTGACTTACAATCCTGCATATTGAACCTTCGAAGAATTTTCTTCAAATAGTTTTTCTGAGTAAGCCAAATCTTCCTATTACTTCTGTCTCGGTGAATTTGCATCCCTAGAATCTTGTTTGCTGGTCCCAAGTCCTTCATCTCAAACTCCCTAGCCAACTGAGCCTTTAATTCTTGAATCTGACCTTTGTTAGGGCCTGCAACTAACATGTCATCTACATACAATAGCAATATAACAAAGTTGTTATCATCAAACCTCTTGAAATATGCACAAGGGTCTGCATAGAGTCTATTGTATTCCAGGCTCACGATGAAAGAATCAAATCTCTTATACCAACATCTCGGCGCCTGCTTTAATCCGTATAGAGATTTGTTCAACCTGCAAACCAAGTTCTTCTTTTCTTTTTCTTCAAATCCTTCTGGTTGGAGCATATAAATCTCTTCTTCAAGATCACCATGAAGAAATGCTGTCTTTACATCTAATTGCTCTAGATGTAAATCAGAGATAGCACATATAGTCAGAACTACTAGAACTGTAGAAAGTTTAACCACAGGAGAAAAGATATCATTAAAGTCAATACCTTCCTTCTGAGCGTAGCTTTTGACCACCAATCTTGCACGATATCGCTCCAGTTGATCATCACTGTTCCTTTTGATTTTGTATACCCATTTGTTGCCAATGGGTTTTCTTCCTGGTGGTAGTTGCACAAGATCCCAAGTCTCATTTTTATGAAGAGCTTCGATCTCTTCTTGCATTGCTGCCATCCACTGATATACATCAGAACTGACCGTTGCTTCTTGGAAAGTTGATGGCTCTCCATCTTCAGTTAGAAGGCAATATGCAACATTGCTATCCACATCATAGTCAGAATGCCAAACTGGAGCTTTTCTTTCTCGGCTTGATCGTCTGATCTCTTGCACACCAGAATCAACAGGTTCTGGAATCTGGTTCTCTCCAACTGTTTCAGAGGAATTATCTTTCGCCTGTATCACTGCAGTCTCTGCTTTTGAAGTGCTATCATCTAGGATCTTCTTTTCTGTAAAGATGACATCTCTGCTGATGACAACTTTGTGGGTAGTGGGATCCCACAAACGATACCCCTTTACACCATCAGCATACCCTAAGAAAATACACTTTCTGGATTTTGGATCCAACTTAGTAGTTTCTTGGGAATTGTACATCACATATACAGAACTTCCAAAAACATGAAGATTGGAGTAATTGACTGGTTTACCTGTCCACATCTCCATCGGCGTTTTCAACTCAATTGCTGTTGATGGAGTCCGATTGATCACATAACAGGCGGTGTTGACTGCTTCAGCCCAGAAAGATTTTTCTAAGCCTGCTGCTCCCAACATTGCTCTTGTACGTTCAAGCAACGTTCTATTCATCCGCTCTGCCACTCCATTCTGTTGAGGGGTGTACGCCGTCGTGAACTGTCTTTTGATACCTTCCTGCTTGCAGAATTTATCAAAATCATTACCAGTGTATTCTCCTCCATTATCTGACCTGAGACATTTGATCCTTTTACTAGTCTCAAGTTCCACCTGCGCCTTGAAAATCTTGAAGGTTGGAAGCACATCTGCCTTACTTCTGATTGGATACAACCAACATCTCCTGGAATAGTCATCAATAAATGTTACAAAATATTTTGCTCCTCCAAGAGACATACCTGGTGCCTGCCATACATCAGAGTGAACCAATTCTAGAATTTGAAGGCTTCTAGAATTTGATGTGCTGAACTTTAGCCGGTGCTGCTTGCTTGTCACACATTGCTCACAGAATGGTAGAGAAACCTTCGTGAGACCCGAAAGTAGCTTTCTATCTGCAAGAATCTTCATTCCCTGCTCCGATATGTGGCAAAGTTTTTGATGCCACATCGTTGCAGTCTTCTCATCATCATTGTTTGTGACAACTGATGCTTCTCCTTCCTGCAGAGTCTCTCCCTTGAGTAGGTACAAGTTTGCAGCTAGCTTTTCTCCTTTCATGATCACAAGCGCTCCTCGCACAATCTTCATGATCCCCTTCTCACCTTCCATCTTGCACCCGAGGTCGTCAAGCTGTCCTAAAGACAGCAAGTTTTTCTTTATTCCCTCCACATGTCGCACGTCTTGGATGGTGCGAACTGTCCCGTCAAACATCTTCAATTTGATGGATCCTTTTCCAACGATCTTTAAGGCATGATCATTACAGCTGTAAACCATTCCCCCAGAGACTGGTTCATAGTGATAGAACCATTCTCTGCGAGAAGTCATGTGAAATGTTGCTCCAGAATCGAACAACCATACATCCTGTAATCTTTTTCTGCCTTCATGTGACGTTGCTGCCTCACATACTAGGGCATTTCCATCATTTGAGCTGCTTGCCACATTTCCTTGAGGACCGGAATTTTGTTTCAAATTCCAACAATCCTTTTTGTAGTGACCCTTCTTGCCACAATTGTAGCATTTGACATTCTTCTTACTCCGTGATTTGGATCTACCGTGACTTTGACTCCCACTGGGGCCAGGCTCCATTGATCTTCCTCTCGTCATCGACAATGCTTCTGCTTGGTGTGAACTTGCTCGCCTTTCTTCTTTGTTTTTGCGCCGCTTCTCTTCATCTAGGACTGCAGCTGCAATATCATCGAAGTCGAGGCGATCTTCAGACAAGTTGCTTGTTTTGTTGATGATGAGTTGATCATATGAATCCGGTAGACTTTGGAGTAGAATTTCAGCACGTTCACCCATCTTTATATCATAACCCAAATTCTTGAGTTGTGAAAATAAAGTGTTGAGGGTGTTTATGTGCTCCGTCACTACAGTGGATTCTGACATCCGAATGGTGTACAACTTCCTCTTAAGAAAAATTTTATTGTGGAGAGATTTTACCTCGTACAGTTTGATGAGATGGTCCCAAATCTCTTTTGCTGTCTTCTTCTCTTGAATGCTGGACAATAAATCATCTCCTAATCCGAGATGGAGATCTGAAATAGCCTCAGCATCTATTTCCAACCATTTCTCGTCTGAGATATTCTCTGGCCTTTCACCGATGGCAGGAAGGCACTTATCTTTTACCAAGATAGCCCTCATCTTCATCTTCCAGAGACCAAAATTGCCTCCGGTGAATTTTTCAATCTCAAATTTGCGTGTCATTGCTATATCCCAACTCCAACACAACTCCCACTATTCAAAACAAGTGGACGAAAGTGGGCTCCACGAGAACACTATTCACGGAAGTGGGCCCCACAAGAATACTATTCACGAAAATGGGCCCTACCAGAACACTATTCACTGAAGTGGGCCCAACAAGAAAACTATTCACGAAAGTGGGCCCTACCAGAATACTATTCACTGAAGTGGGCCCCACAAGAACACTATTCACGAAAGTGGGCCCTACAAGAACACTATTCACGGAAGTGGGCCCCACAAGAATACTATTCACGAAAGTGGGCCCTACCAAAACACTATTCACTGAAGTGGGCCCCACAAGAAAACTATTCACGAAAGTGGGCCCTACCAGAACAAGTGGGAGAACCAGCAGAAGAAAGTGGGTCCCACAAGAACAAGAACAAGTGGGTGGACCCCGCAAGTGTACCGAGTAGGTTCCACAAAGAAGCAAATACTTATTTTCTGATGTGGAGGGTGGCAACCACAAATGTGGAGGATCCACTTACAGCCACAGAGCATACGATAAGTACCACGACCTTATTGACCTTACTCACACTAGAACAACAACAAGTGGGTGGACTCCGCAAGTATACCGAGTAGGTCCCACAAAGAAGCAAATACTTATTTTCTGATGTGGAGGGTGGCAACCACAAATGTGGAGGATCCACTTACAACTACAGAGCATACTATAAGTAGTACAACCTTGCTCTGATACCACTGTTATGGACTAAACGAGTGGGAAAATAGCAAATGACCAGAGAAATAGAGACACAAAGATTTACGTGGAAAACCCCTTCTTGGGTAAAAACCACGGACAAAACAGCAGAATTTATTACTATGCACTGAAGTAATAATACAGGGGAGAGGAGAGATTTTGGGACGAGATTTAAGGGAGGGGGAGAGGCTCTTTTTATAGCTCTCCCTCCCCTTGCCTCAAGTCCCACTACCGATGTGGGACTTGAGGCAAGGGGAGGGAGAGGCTATAAAAAGAGCCTCTCCCCCTCCCTTAAATCTCGTCCCAAAATCTCTCCTCTCCCCTGTATTATTACTTCAGTGCATAGTAATAAAATTCTGCTGTCTTGTCCGTGGTTTTTACCCGAGAAGGGGTTTTCCACGTAAATCTTTGTGTCTCCATTTTTCTGGTCTGTGGTCATTTGCTATTTTCCCACTCGTTTAGTCCATAAACAAGGGGAGAGGAGAGAGTTTGGGGCAAGATTTAAGGGAGGGGGAGAGGCTCCTTTTATAGCCTCTCCCTCCCCTTGCCTCAAGTCCCACTACCGATGTGGGACTAAAGATATAACAGAAACTACAATGCATGATTCAATTTAAATTTACCAATACATTGACAACGAATTACAAACGAATTAACTGAGCCACATCATACACCGGCCCCCAACAACCAGAACTCCAACTAAAAACTCTCTCTTTTCTAGTTAGAAATAATAATAATCTAAATTTTGCTATCTATGCCACAAAATTGAACAAAAGAAAACACAAAATTCAGGTTAATTAGGGCAAAATATCGTTATACCTTCTCGAGCTCATCTTGAATCTCCTGGAGCTTCTCTATGGAGAGAACCAATTTCTCATCAATGTGATCGATCGGAATCCTCCTCGTCCGCCGTCTCCTCTGCCACCGCCGCCGTTGCCTTCGATCTCTTACCCTTGTCCACCACCACCATTTCCAACAAAACCCTAATTTGCCCCCTAAAAGAAAACCCAAGGGAGACTCGAGTGAGACCTGAAATTTTCCAAGAACTGCAGCTGGGGGCGGTTTCATGTATTTGAGGGGAAACTCTAAATGAGCACCATGTTTTACTAATGAGCACCATTTTCCCCCATGTTGTTAATCGCTTTACTGTATAGTATGCAGTGCTCACTAGAAAAATGTCGTGCGCACTGATAATTTCCCGTATTTGAGTCTGCTGTTGCTCTATGGGCCCCAACCTCGGGGGATTGATATGTGAGGCCGCGGATTAATCATTTGGATAGTTTTAAAAGCTTACATTAATATATGATTAATCATTGTTTAGTTTGAAAGCATTGATTAATTATTCTGTTCAAGCTCATGTTCTATTAAGCCATATATAGTATTAGAGGAAACGAAAGTCCTAAGCTTCACACACAACCACCCTTTGTTCTATTAAGCAATAAATAAATATTTCTAATCTTGACCATAATTTCGGACTTGGCCGAATTGAATTTCATGAATATACTGAGTCAATGCCATTTTAATCATGCTTGATATACCGTTCACAAGCTCTTTTGATTGGTTCAACTAGATGAAACTCTGCTATGGTACTATTTTAATAATGAAGGGAGAGAAAATAAGATGAACAAATGGTTAAAGCAATAAACTTTTCAACAAAGAATTTATCTATGGTGATCCGAGAATAAACCTACGATACTTATTTTTTTTAATATAAATAGTGGATTACTATTTTGGCTGTAGAAATGAAGCAGTGGAAATAAGGCTACTTTCATTACTTCAATTATTTGTTTGGCTAAAAAAAATGTATAAAGTTACTTTTTAAATAGTGATATGACGCATATATGATATTTTACTTCTAAATTTTTCTTTTTCATACTTTTGGCTTGGAAAAGCTATAGGAAGTAAAGGATCGAGACAAGAAATTAATTTTGTATTTGCATGTTATGATTACCCTTTAAAAAAATTAATTAAATAATATTAGCTTCACTTCCTAGTACATTCTTTGCTTTAAAAAAATTAGCAAATAAATATATGAAGAATTCTTGCGTTTTACTTCAATTTGTAAAATTACTTTTTAATTTTTTTCATACACTTCTTGTACATCTATGACTCAAAGGTTTGGTTTTATTAGAAAGATTTGGTTAGTATGGAGCTGTTGGGGGGTGGGGACCCAAAAAAAAAAGAAAAAATTTGTTTGGAAATTCTAAACAAGCACACCAGTGGTCTTAGTGAGCACACTTTCCTAAACAAAGAAATAGTATCCAAAGTATTTGGAGATTAGTTCTCAAATGGTTTTAGTAATATTCGAACATCAATCACAGATCAGGATAAAAAAAGCAAGACGGCAAACTCACGGTTCCTTACGACTTTTGAAGGGGAAATTCTAAATGTGCACCGTATTTTATTAGTGAGCACCATTTTTCCCTATGTTGTAAATCATTTTAAAATGCGGGGCTCACTAGTAAAATGGGGTGCTCATTTAGAAATTCTCAGTCGGTTCGAGGAGGTTATTGAGACACATGTTACAAGACGGTGTCTCCCTCCCTTTTCATAGGCTTCAATTGTGTTCTTTTCTCACCCGTTGTGTAAAGTCCACGAACTTCAAACACGTCACTTTTCAAATGTAGGGTTATATATATATATATATATGACCACATCCCTCAAACTAATCATATATATCATCCTCGTTGCAAGTTGTCAGCGGGAGAAGTATATATCTAATATCTCCACGTGTTCATACTAGCAACCAAGTTTGATTCTAAAGCATCGCTCATCCTCTATATAAGCCTACCTCAATGCCACCAAAACCAAGCCATCCACAAAAAAATCTCTCCTCCTACTCCTCACCAAGATCTAGCTGGACCAGTGCTCAATCTACAATGGAGTTCTACTCCTATCTCCCCTCCGATGACGTTCTGGCCGTCGTCGTGCCCATTGTGCTCTACTGGGTCTACTCCGGCTTCTACATGATGCTCGGCTCTCTCGACAAGTATCGTCTCCACTCCCGAAGGGACGAGGACGTCAAGAACCTCGTCTCCAAGCGCCGCGTCGCCATCGCAGTCCTCTCTCAACAGTTCGTCCAAGCCCTTGTAGCCATCATCGTCTTCAAGGTCAGTCCGTAACTGTCAAAGCCTGCACCTAGAGCTGATCAGTACTGTCGCATAACTTTGTTTTCTGACCTGATGGTTTTTATGTTACAGCTCACAGGAGATGATGATCAGAAGAGCGCAACCGCCGGCGGTGCTGGTGAGCAGCCGTCTGCCCTTGTCGTTGCGAGCCAGTTCTTCGTCGGGATGTTCATCATCGACTCGTGGCAGTACTTCTGGCACCGGTACATGCACCTCAACAAGTTCTTGTACAAGCACATCCACTCGTGGCACCACCGCCTCGTGGTCCCCTACGCCTTTGGCAGCCAGTACAACCACCCGGTGGAGGGCTTCCTCCTCGACACCGTTGGCGGGGCTCTCGCCTTCGTGGCCACCGGCATGACCCCCCGCACATCCATCTTCTTCTTCTCCTTCTCGACGATCAAAGGGATCGACGACCACTGCGGGCTGTGGCTCCCGTTCAACGTGTTCCATATTTTCTTCTGGAACAACACCGCGTACCATGACGTTCATCATCAGCTGCATGGGAACAAGTTCAACTTCTCGCAGCCCTTCTTCATCACCTGGGACAAGATCTTGGGGACGCACATGCCGTACTCGCTGGAGAAGAGAGAAGACGGCGGGCTGGAGGCGCGGCCGGCCAAGGAGAAGCTGCGCTAGCTACAAGTATACATTTCGTGGGAATAACTATTAAATTATTGTTGTAACTTGTGATCGTGAGCGTCAAGTGAAGCTCGTAATTCATTCCAAAAAGGAAATAAGTTTGAATAATATGTAGGCAATGAAACTAAAATTTACTACCAGACTAATTTCTAGCTATTTTTGGAAAGTTTGACTCTAATCAATGCAGAATATATAAGAACAATAATCCCTAAAAAATTTAAATGACATGCACCAAGAAGAAAATGCAGTAGCTATAGTTCTACATACTAACAAGGTTAGACCAAGGCATTTTGTTTGAGCTAATTAATGTAATTTATAATAATTTGACTAGAAAATAGAAAATTTAAAATATTTTTGAGAGTAATTATAGGCAATGTATATATGCTTCCCTTGTTGAAAGAAAATAAATTTAATTTCAAGTAGTTATCCATTGTTCTTTGTTATTTATCAGAGTTTATATAATTAATATAACAAGCTAATGCGTCAGATTTAGAGAGTTCAAGATATGATTTTCGTTGAACCGGCTTAATCCACAACTTGCTTATTATGTAGATATCACAACAGAAGAGGTTTGTAATGACATATATTGATGATTGCTAATATAAATTAGAGGAACATAGACACTTGGATGAATATTAAGTTCTAGATAAAATTTTGGGTTTTATTTTTTTGCCAAGACAAGATTTTAAACCGGTTATACATGACGTCAGATACATCTTTTATTGCAAGTTTCAATAATCATTGAGAAAAATTACCTTACAGTTCACTCACTGTATCTATAATCGATGCACATATTCTCCTCTCTCTATATCTGTTGATAGAAATTTCAGAAAAATAACTACTCAACATATTATCATCACGAATCAATGGGGATGATGGAAAGAACTGTCTTTTTTTCTGAACAAAGTAAGTATACTCTGAGCATATCCTGAACCAATTCTGGCCTTTTCTCCATGCACATTCTTTAGATTGTGCTTTTTCAGAGCTTTTCTTCTAAGTTCCTGTTGATTAATTTCCATATTTTGTTACAATGAAAAGTATCTAGCTATTTTTTTTTTTATTATGTATTATCGGAGAAAGTGAGAAAATTCTCATGTCCTTGCACCTAATAAATTATTTTAAAGTTAGGCAACTCTTTCAGAAGATTTTATAATATATATCGATAACGAAAATCCTAAGATGGAATATTTCAAAATAAATAAATAAAGAGAAGAAAAGGAGAAAAAAGAAATGGTAAATATCCAATAATAATCATGCATGAATCTTAACATCAAAGACAGTGCATCTCATAGAAAAAGTAAAACCCTAGACAATCAAACTTTCTTAAGTAAAAAATAGCATGATTTTTGAGAAGAAATCAACGCAACGAAAAAGTCTATATGAGACAACTACATCGTAACTTCCTATTCTTCTCTCATTTAAGGCTAAGAATTGCATCCAAATTGTCTTTTGTTGGGTTTTAATTTGAGTGCATTAAGTTGGTGGGGTTCCAGGAGAGTGCCTGATCCAACAGCAGACCATGAACTCATGCGTGCTTTAAAAGATCATGGCAATATGTACAGTTATGCGAGTTTTAGTAAAAGCTTTCACTTTCAAGTCATTATTCAAAATTTTCTTTCTTCATAATTATATAGGGGCCACGAGGTTGACAAAATTGTGGTAGTGTTCAAATATTTATATATGGTCTAAGTCTTCGCATTAACATTTGGTCTCTAAACATGTTTTTTATGAATACATGTTGCACTTGCCAATGATTAATTAATCAAAAAAGATATAGAGAAAAATATTAGTTGATAGTTAATTGACGATCACATTTATAAGAATTAAAAGAAAAACAAAATGAAACACACTGCAACTTGCAATCACTCGCTAAGAACTTGAAAATGAGTCTAAATGTAATCACATTTATGCAAATGTCTCTCATTTGCATGGCTGATTTTTCTGAAGTTGAAAGCGAAGACTTATAGTATGAAATCATTTAAAATGCACGTTAAGACTCTCTTTTTTCTGGCTATATATTTTTTGAATTGCCTGTAAGTATGTTGGCATGAGTTTGATATTTTTTTTTTTTAATCTTTTTTTTGTGTGGGTTATTTTTTTTTTTTTTTTGGTTCTGAAACTTGAAGAGTAAATTAAGAACAAGGCACATGGCAGATGTGGCTTCAAGTTTACAGTAGGGTTAGGGTTAGAATTCATCAACCATATTCAAGTCAATAAAAAACAAAATCAAAGTGCACGTTGCATTGACAGTATTTGTTATTGTTAAACAAGTATATATTTTGTTTGAAAAATCTTGCAACTCGTTTTCAAATAATTGACTAAAAGAATCAACTGCGGCTTCTTGCAACTTCCATGAATCAAGCAACTAGCAATTACTAGTCAGAGAGATGATCACACTTGACAAGTTTAATCAATTGAAATAAAATTGAACGACATTGTCCATAACTCGCTATAATAACTCCAGCCTCCAGCCACATTGAATCAATCAATTATGTATATTATCCTTTTCTGCGCTCCAACTGCATCAAATCAAACATCTATATATCTTTTGTACGCACGCGCATATCCCAATAAAAATAAGTTTTCTTCCTTCTTAGACCGAAGAAGTTTGGATCGAAAAGTCAGTCTTTGACCATGTCGTTCGTTTTCGAGCTTGGGGTCAGCATGCATGGAACTTGATGGCTAGCTAGCTCTCAACTTGCTGCCTGCTTACATGCTAATGACTTAATTGATTAGCTAGCTTACAACTTGATCAATTTGTAAGACAAGAGAGAATAGTATGCACCCATATTGGCTGCCAAGTCAATGATAAGATGCATGTATCAACATCATTTGTAGCTTGGATTGGATTTCAATTAATAAATTAATTAATTAACCTGTTGTCAAAGTGAAGAATTTTGGCATTTTGAACATACTATAAGTTTATCTTGTTAGCCCTTGTTCAATCTCATGACTCCCAACATTTATTAATTATGTAACGCGAAGGATATTAGCTCACCATTTAGCCTTTTTATAGAATTGAATTGCATACATAATGCCACACATATAAGAATTGAAGTATAAATTAGTAGAAATTTGAAACTTGGAAAGATATTTTGGTTAAGCAGTTAGAAGAAAAGTTTAATAATTATATAATAAAAACTTGTCATTTGGACAAAGAAATATTCATAAAGACTTTATAACAATTGTTCCAAACTTCTAATTATGAGACTACTTACAAATCTATCCTAGGGATTTAGTTTGTATAAAGTTATTATAGAATCTTTAATTGGTTAATTATTTATACTTTGATTTTCTTTGTTTTTTTTTTCAAGAAAAAGGATTGAAATTTAATGAAGATAAATCAAGATCATCAAGGATTAATCTAGAGAATACGGTCTTTCACCTTAAATATATATATATATTTATAAACAATAGTTGATAATAATTGTTTTTTGTTGGAAGAGATTTTATAATAGATAATTTAGTACAGAAATAATTAATTTGTATTAAGTTGGACTGAAAAATAATTAATAAGATCCACATGCATCATGCATGTATGATTAGTTCATCATTAATCAAATATTTAACTAAGTAACGTAACTATCTATGACTTAATCATGCAATAAGATCTAATGTCAAGAATAGATAACGAAACAAAGTAAAAAATTTGTTTTGACACACTAATTTCAAATCGTGATGCTCCATTTTAACTTAAAAATAATTATGGTATTGTTTTGGTATATGTTGGATAGATAGTCATTGAATATTTGACTTTATCATCTTTTTAATTTTAAGTGAACAACTACAGTGGAAAAAAGCTTGGACACGAAGAAATTCCACCAAAATTTGGGTAATGTTGGAAGTAATAACTCGTAATTAATTCTCTCCATCTCTCGTGCACCAGAAGAAGGCACTGATAGAAATGGAATTGTATGGCTACTGAACAAACATATATTGAATAATGTAAGAATGTAAGAGATCAGTATATGTCATTTAAGATAGTAATTATATGTTTTCTCCGAGTCCGATAACATCTTTCCGATTTTATTATTTGTTTACATTTGTATTGTTAATTTTCTGTAAAATTTCAACATGTTAGCCTTAGTTGATATAAAAGTTGACTTTGGGTATGAAGAGTTTGTATTTATTAAGCTAGGGAAAATGAACACGAAGAAATTTTGAGCAGCATATGTAGACTATTATTAATATAATTTTTCTCGACACCTGCTCTGTACACACACAGAAGTCCAAAACTTGTCCCGTTAGGACCCTGTCTATGCACGAGACAAGTATTCAGGAGGAGACTGTGTCCACGTGATCAGTGCACCCTAAAAATGGCGATAAGTTAAAGGATTATTTTCGAATTTTCATACATGAAGGAGATAACATATTCAATAAGAGAATGATAACTCAGCTTCAATAAGTTGTCAAATACTATAAAATCTCAAAAATAATATAATTGATGACTCACTTATGATGAATAGTCATTCTCATGTGAAGTGTTAATGTATTTATGTATAAGTTATGCACATGAACTAAATCCGACAAAGAATAGATGAGTTTGGTATTCTAACTCCGAGAACAAAACCAGGACTTGAACTGCCCTTAGTTTATCTTCTTCATATTCTTAAGCACCAGTTCATGCGCTCTAGATACATGTATCATACACAATCCTATCCGTATTCATTCTTCTAATTGGATACCTTTTGATATTATTCTTGATGGTGCTTATATGGCTGTTTTGTTGACAAGTATATTACATGTCGTAATTTGCGAATGTCAATGCTAAATAACTAATGATTGACTGTCACATTATTAAGTTTATGATAAATAAGTCAATCTTCCTACTTACTTCCTGCAGGGGATTGAAAAACTACCTAAAAATCCATTATTTAAAGTCTTCTCCTTTTGTGGAAGATGACGGTGGCTTCTGGGCACTCCACCAGAAAGAAGAGATCCTAAGAGGAAGATGCTACTCCGATGATAAAGGGGAGGAGCAACATAATCAAGAGATGGAGCAAGAGTAGGGATCGTGGTGGCTTCGGGCAACTGCAGGTGCTGATCTTTCATTGTATCAGGATGGCACTTGTCTTTGTTCGTTCTCTTTTGTTATTTTATGTATGCACTTTTGTCCTACTCCTTAGTGAGAGACTAGTCTATGTATACTCTATCCGATAGGTTTCATAAATTTCCAATTAATTGAACACAAGAGGTATTAGCCTACTGTTTTTCTCAAACAAAGAAAAAAAAAAAAAAAAAAGAGTATTCTCCTTTTTAAATTACAACAACTAAAAATCTTGCATATATATATATATATATATATATATATAGTTTCTTCACCGCCGCTTAGGTGGCCCAATAAAATTATAACACGGAGCGTCATTTAAGGTAACAAATAAATGAATTCTTTTAAATAACACCACGTGTAATAATTTTATTGGGCCAACTAAGCGGCGGTGAAGGAAACTTCCTTCACCGCCGGTGTATTTCCCGTTTTCTCATATATATATATATATATATATATATATATATATATATATATATATATATATATATATATTGTTTGCTCAAAAATTGCATCTTTGATTCCATTGCAAAATTGACTTATTACAAGGAAATTGAGATTACAAAAAATCGGAGAGATTACAAGAACGGGAATATTAATTTATTCCCTTTTTTATGTGTGGGTTCGGGTGGCGATGGAGTCTCGTTGATGCCTCCGTTGACCGTCCGACTGGGAGAAGATGGCTCTGCTCCACTTCTCAACCGAAATCCTCCCAAAGTCAAAGAATCCAAAAGTCCTTTCTCCGATTAAATTTCTCTGTTTTATAGACCTAAGAAGCTCCAAATCCGGCTCGATTATTCCTGAAAAACCGGATCACGGGATATCAGGAAAATAAAATAGGAAATAAAACAACAGAAAACAACGGAAACAAACCCGCGGGTTGGCACTTGCGGAATCGCTCCCGCGTAACCCGCGGGAGAAATTCCCGCGGGTGTGCCAGCTGAGCAATTTTTTTTTTTTTTTTTGTATCTACATAACCCCATCCAAAGTTTTTGAAGTTTTGTATTGAACCGTACTGAATTTCGAAATACTTTGGATTCTTTAATTTTGGCTATAGACCTTTTAAAGGATTTGGTCAATAGAGATAACTGTTAACATATTCATTTATTCAATAACAAGCAGAGGTATGATTTTAACGTACTCATTAAATGACAAACAGAGGTATGATGTTAACATGCTTATTTTAAATCAAGCAGAGGTATAATATTAACGTGCTTATTTTAATCCTAACCGTTCAGTGACATCTAGTATGACGAATCAGGGAAAGACAGAGGTGACATTAAACGTGTCTTAGAGCTTAACCTATTCAGATGATCTGGTCGTGATAGGGACAAGCTGACTAAACAGAGGTGACGGTTAACGTATTTAGTTTTGGAATCAGACTATCAGAGATAACTGTTAACTTGATAGGGAGATGATTTTCGTCAGAGATGACTTTTAACTTAACGACATCAAAAGCACGTTCATCAGAGGTTGTAATGTTGGACTTGATGAAGTGTGAATTTTCTTTTCTGTCAGAGGTGAAATCTTAACGTGACAGGGGATCGATTTAATTAGGATTTTATCTCATCTGATTTTGAATTTTAATGTCAGAGGTGAAACTTAACGTGATAGGAGATTTATCTGATTAGGATTTTTAGCAAACCCTCAGCTATCAACGGGTTTGATTTGCCTTTACCAACTACCGTTTGAATCGGGCTAGCCATGCTATTCTCCTCAGCATGGTGAGTTGTCGAGAATTTCGTTTGGGCTTAAATGCCAAACTTTTCCTCTTTCTTTTGTCTTAGCAGCGTAGGGCAGCGATGTATCCTTATATTCGAATAAGGAGACTGTTATGACAGATTTGTCGTGGGATTTTTAGCAAACCCCCAGCAATAAACTTGTTTGATTTGCCTTTACCAACTACCGTTTGAGTTGGGCTAGCCATACTATTATCCTCAGCATGGTGAGTTGTCGAGAATTTCGTTTGGACTTAAATGCCAAACTTTTCCTCTTCCCTTTGCCTTAGCGGCGTTGGGCATTTCATACTTTTACCCCCAGCATGAAGGGGTTGGCGAAAAATTTATTCTCTTCCCGTAGCGTTGTCGGCGTTGGGTGATTCATGCTTTTTACCCCCAGCATGTTGGGGTGGGCGATAAACTGGTTCTCTTCCCATTGCCTTGACGGCGTTGGGTGATTCATGCTTTTTACCCTCAGCATGTTGGGGTTGGCGAGAAACTGGTTCTCTTCCCGTTGCCTTGACGACGTTGGGTGATTCATGTTTCTTACCCCCAGCATAAAGGGGTTGGCGAGAACTGGTTCTCTTCCCGTAGCTTTGATGGCGTTGGGTAATTCATACTTTTTACCCCCAACATGATGGGGTTGGCGAGAAATTTATTCTCTTTCCGTAGCCTTGATGGCGTTGGGTAATTCATACTTTTTACCCCCAGCATGATAGGGTTGGCGAGAAATTTATTTTTTTCCCGTAGCCTTAGCGGCATTGGGCGGTTCATTATTATTATTATTATTTTTTTGATTTTTTGATTTTTTTTATGGGGGTTTAAATTAACCGCCCTGAGCTCGTCTTGGGAATTGTTGTGAGCCCAAGTGGTACTTTTAGACCACACACATTAAATGTGTCGGAGTTAGCTCTAACTCCTTTTTTGTTCAGCTTTGAGCTGAACTGCTCCAGCGTCAATCAACGCTTGAATTTTATCTTTTAAGATAAAACAATTCTTTGTAGGATGACCTACAATCCGATGGTACATGCAGTAATTCGGATCGTTAGTCTTCCCAACTTCTTCAGGCCTCTTGCTTTCCGGCAATTTGAGCATCTTGCGTTTGCTAAGCTGATTGAACATAGTAGCAGTATGTTCATTCTTGAACGAATATTGCTTTTGAAGCCTGGACGACCTTGCTTGAAGCCTGGGTGACTTTACTGTGTTGCTTTCTACCGCCATTGCTGTTATGTCTTTCCCTTTGGAATGGAAAAAATGGAATGGAGATTCATTTGTACTGTCTCCGATTGCGGACTGCTACTTTTCGAGGCGTCGAAGTATTTCTTCAGCCTGTTCACCTTGCTTAAGCAGATCTTTCCATGATTTGGATTCGACCGAGCCCATCTTGTCTAGGATATCGGTCAACAAGTTGTGTCTGCAGGTTTCCACAAGTGTGTCCTGCGTCATGCCATGTGGGCATCGAACAGAAAGTTCTCGGAACCGCTCGACATAAGTTTTAACCGTTTCGTCTTCTTCTTGCATCGCTGCTAGCAAAGATAGTATAGAGACTTCAGCATCATCTTCAAAGAATCGGGCTAGGAACTCACGTTCTACATCAGCCCATGATTTAATGGTTCCCGGGGGTAGCTGCATGAACCAGGTAAATGCGGGCCCTCGTAAAGTGCTCGCAAATATCTTAGTCATAGTCGGATCATTCCCCATGAGATGTCCTGTTTGCGAGAGGAAGTAGAAGATGTGCTGTTGCGGCGAACCTTTACCGTCGAATGATTGAAGGTTCAACGGTTTATATTTTGCAGGATAAGGTACGGTCTCCCATTCTATAGGATAAGGACGGACTACCCCTACCTCTTACAATTTCTTTCGATGAAGAAGAGCTTGTAGTTGATTCTCCATCTTCTCTATTTTCTCTGCGTGAGGGTTGATGATAACCTTCACTTTCTCTTCCTCTCTTGAATGAGGAGGAATTTCTTCATTCTCGTCCTTACTGTCCTCATTTATTTGGACATGCCGTTTTCTTTCTTGTCGACCAGAAATGGACAACGAGGATTGGTTCCTCCTAGTTTGAGCCAACAACTTAATTAAAAGTTGTTTCATTTCTTCTATGGTCTCCTCTTACTGTTCGAGACGTTTTTCTTGTCTCTCAAGCCTTTCAGAGACTTCTTGTAGAAGCGCGCCCTCTGGTTCAATAGAAACTCCTTTTGACCCCGGAGTGATTTCCTTATCCGAAGGGTTATTTCTAACCACCTTTGTGCCTTTATTAATCATATGCGATGTGGCAGCAGGCAGATCGGTTTCCGAGCACACCCTTTTCACCATTCGCATTCTTTTAGGTTCAGTGAGCCGCTCAAAAACTGATCGTTTTGAGTTGCACTGGCAGTTTGATAGAATAGTTGAGATCAGCTGTTCGCATTGGCAGTGAGGGATATTTTGTGAGGAGTTCTTCTTCCAATTGAGATACTCTCTCAAATCTTGAGGTATCTTCTCCTCTCTATCTGCATATTGACGCCTCTTGCGTTGCAAATTTGGTTCATAATACTGGAGAGTCTGCAATATCTCAAGGCTGAGCTCTTTTCCAGCATCAGATTGTTCCCCGACTCCTCTACGGATTCTTCTAGAGTGCACACTAGTCTGAGTAGTTGTGTGGGCCCCGCACGCCTCTGATAGAGAGATTAAAATTCTTGGTGCATGTAGTGTGCTCACCATAGGCGTGCTCGAAGAGACATGAGGGTTGTATCCATTGAACGTAACCCATCGATTATATCTGCGGGATGCAATCATTTGCAACTGCGGGTGTTCACTCCTGAGGGGTGCAACCCGCGGGTTGGCACCCGCGGTTGCAAGACCATCGGTTGGAAACCGCGGGATGGCACCCGCGGTTGGCAACCGCGGGTTTCCACCCGCGGTAGGCAACCGCGGGTTGCCTCCCGCGGTTGGCAACCGCGGGTTGCCACCCGCGTTTGGCAACCGCAGGTTGCCTCCCGCTGTTGGCAACCGAGGCAGCGGGTTTGCACCCGTGGGGATGCTTCCGAGATTTTTGACCGTCCCGGATTTTTCTGTCCCGGAATTTTCTGTAATTTTTCCCGTATGATTGAGGCGTGCTCGTTGAGTTTTACGCCTCAAATTTCTCTTTTGGGAGTGTAGATACCAAAAAAAAAAAAAAAAAAAAAAACTAAATTTGCTAAGTGGGCACACCCGCCATTTGCAACCCGCCCGCGGGAGCACCCGCGGGTTGAGAATTCCCGCGGGTTGCCACCCGCGGGAGGATTCCCGCGGGTGGCAACCCGCGGGGGCGATCCCGCGGGTTGCCACCCGCGGGTTATTTTTCGTTGTTTTCCGTTGTTTTATTTCCTATTTTATTTTCCTGATATCCCGTGATCCGCTTTTTCAGGAGGAATCGAGCCGGATTTCAAGTCTCTTCGGTCTATAAAATGCAGAAATTTAACCGGAGAGAGGACTCTTGGATTTTTGGACTTTGGGAAGATTTCGGGCGAGCTCGGGAAATTGAGAAGCGAAGCAGAGCCATCTCTTCCAGTCGGACGGTCAACGGAGGCAGCAACGAGACTCCACTGCCACCCGAACCCACGAAAAAAAGGGAATAAATTAATATTCCCGTTCTTGTTATTTCTCGATATTTTCTATAATCTCAATTTCGTTGTAATTCAAATAATTTTGCAATGGAATCAAAGATTCAATTTTCGGGCAAACAAGAACTGGCGACCACAGTGGGAGCCCCTCTGTTTGCAACAGAGAATCTGGTGGCGTAGTCCGACCGGGTGCCGATTGGCTCAATGGTTGAGACGCTGGTCATAGAAGTTGACCAGTAAAAATATGAGGAATTTCTTTCCTCCTCTGATTCGGAGCTTAGGCGTCATCGTCGGGTGACGATGAAAAAAGGTGAGGCGTCATCGCCCACCGGAAATCAAAAGGCGTCATCGCCTATGAAAATTTACGAGGCGTCATCGCCCGTTGAAACTTACGAGGCCTTATCGCCCGTTCCAAAGTCAAGCCAAAAGTCAAACCAGTCCCTGACTCGCTCTCAGAAGAGAAACTTGAGGCGTAAGGCCCAGCGGGCCCGCCTCAACAGTGCCTCTGGAGAATTGCGGTCAGAAAATCCAGATAAGGAAACATCGGGAAGAAAAAATTCCAAAAATGAAAATCCGCAGGCGGAACTGCGGGTTGCACCGCACGGGGGCAACCCCGCGGTTGCAACCGCGGGTGCAAACCCGCGGTTCCAACCGCGGGTTGCACCCCGCGGGTGCAACCCCGCGGTTGCAATCGCGGGTGCAAACCCGCGGTTCCAACCGCGGGTTGCACACCGCAGGTTGCAACCCGTGGGTTGCACTCCGCAGGAAAAATCAAGGGTTGGTTCTGGTGTCTATTCGGGCACACGCACAGTGAGCACACAGCGTACATCTAACTTTTTGGTTACTCTCTCAGGTGTACCATCCCGTTCCTCTACAAACAAATATAAGGATGTGCTCATGAACTCACCTGAGGATAGATCTTCAAATTTCTCTTCGGATGAACATATTCATGATAGAATCCTCCAGATCCCGAAAAACAAGTCAGATGCTTGCGAGGCTCGCACAACTGCGCAGGCCAGCACACACTCCAGAAGAATTCGCAGAAGGGTTGGAGAACAATCTAATGCTGGAAAAGAGCTCAGCCCTGAAATATTACAAACTCTCCAGTATTATGAACCAAATTTGAGACGCAAAATACGTCAAGATGCAAATAGAGAGGAGAAGATACCTCAAGACTTGAGAGAATTGCTCAATTGGAAGAAGAACTCTGCACAGAATACTCCTCAATGCCAATGCGAACAGTTAATCTCAACTGTTCTATCAAACTGCGAGTGCCATCCGAGACGATCCGTTTTTGAGCGGATCACCGAACCTAAAAGAATACGGACGGTGAAAAAGGCATACTCTGGGACCGATCTACCTGCTGCCTCATCAAATATGGTTAATAAAGGCAAAAAGGTGGTCGGAAACAACCCTTCGGATAAGGAAATCACTCCAGGATCAAAAGGAGTTTCTATCGAACCAGAGGGCGCGCTTCTAGAAGAAGTCTCTGAAAGGCTTGAGAGACAAGAAAAACGTCTCGAACAGCAAGAAGAGACCATAGAAGAAATGAAACAACTTTTGATTGAGTTGCTGGCTCAAACTAGAAAGAACCAATCATCGCCGTCCATTTCTAGTCGGCAGAAAGGAAAACGGCTTGTCCAAATAAATGAAGACAGCGAAGACGAAGATGAAGAAGTGCCTCCTCATTCAAGAGAGGAAGAGGAAGTGAAAGTTATCCTCAAATAGAGAAGATGGAGAACCAATTACAAGCTCTTCTTCATCGCAAAAAGCTACAAGAGGTGGGGGTAGTCCGTCCATATCCCATAGAATGGGAGACCGTACCCTATCCTGCAAAATATAAACCGTTGAATCTTCAATCATTCGACGGTAAAGGTTCGCAGCAGCAACACATCTTCTATTTCCTCTCACAGAGAGGACATCTCATGGGGAATGATCCAACTATGACTAGGATATTTGCGAGCACTTTACGGGGGCCCGCATTTACTTGGTTCATGCAGCTACCCCAGGGAACAATTAAATCTTGGGCTGATGTAGAACGTGACCCGATTCTTTGAAGATGATACAGAAGTCTCTATATTATCCTTGCTAGCGGCGAAGCAAGAAGAAGGCGAAACGGTTAAAACTTATGTCGAGCGGTTCCGAGAACCTTCTGTTCGATGCCCACATGGCATGACGCAGGATACGCTTGTGGAAACCTGCAGACATAACTTGTTGACCGATATCCTAGACAAGATGGGTTCGGTCGAATCCAAGTCATGGAAGGATCTGCTTAAGCAGGGCGAACATGCCGAAGAAATACTTCGACGTCTCGAAATGCAACAGTCTGCAACCGGAGACGGTGCAAACGAATCTCCATTCCATTTTTCCCGTTCAAAAGGGAATGACATAACGGCAATGGCGGTAGAAAGTACACTGAAGCAGAAACCATGGCCAACTACAAGAAACACAGCAAAGTCACCCAGACTTCAAAAGCAGTATTCGTTCAAGGATGAACATACTGCTACTATGTTCAACCTGCTCAGCAAGCGCAAAATGCTCAAATTGCCGGAAAGCAAGAGGCCTGAAGAAGTAGGGAAAACTAACGATCCGAATTACTGCCTGTACCATCGGATTGTAGGTCACCCCAGAAAAATTTTTTTTATCCTAAAAGATAAAATTCAAGCATTGATTGACGCTGGAGCAGTTCAGCTCAAAGCTGAACAAAAAAGGAGTTAGAGCTAACTCCGACACATCTAATGTGTGTGGTCTAAAGGTACCACTTGGGCTCACAACAATTCCTAAAAAATGGGCTCAGGGCGGTTAATTTAAACCCCCATATATATATAAAAAAAAAAGAAAAAAAAAATGAATCACCCAACGCCGAAAAGGCTACGGGAAGAGAATAAATTTCTCGCCAACCCCACCATGCTGGGGGTAAAAAGCATGAATTACCCAACGCCGACAAGGCTACGGGAAGAGAATAAATTTCTCGCCAACCCCACCATGCTGGGGGTAAAAAGCATGAATCGCCCAACGCCGTTAAGGCTATGGGAAGAGAATAAATCTCTCGCCAACCCCACCATACTGGGGGTAATAAAAATGAACCACCCAACGCCGACAAGGCTACGGGGAGAGAATAAATTTCTCGCCAACCCCATCATACTGGGGGTAATAAGTATGAATTGCCCAACACCGCTAAAGCTATGGGAAGAGAATAGATTTCTCGCCAACCCCACCATACTGGGGGTAAAAAGTATGAATTGCCCAACGCCGCTAAAGCTACGGGAAGAGAATAGATTTCTCGCCAACCCCACCATACTGGGGGTAAAAAGTATGAATTGCCCAACGCCGCTAAAGCTACGGGAAGAGAATAAATTTCTCGCCAACCCCACCATACTAGGGGTAAGAAGTATGAACTACCCAATGCCGACAAGGCTACGGAAAGAGAATAAATTTCTCGCCAACCCCACCATACTGGGGGTAATAAGTATGAATTACCAAACGGCGACAAGGCTACGAGAAGATAATAAAATTCTCGCCAACCCCACCATGCTGGGGGTAAAAGGCATGAATCACTCTAAGCTGCTAAGGCAAAGGGAAAAGGAAAAGTTTGGCATTTAAGCCCAAACGAAATCCTTGACAACTCACCATGCTGAGGGGAATAACATGGCTAGCCCAACTCAAACGGTAGTTGGTAAAGGCAAAATCAAACCCGTTGATAGCAGGGGGTTTGCTAAAAATTCCACGACAAATCTGTCACAACAGTATTCTTATCCGAATATAAGAATACATCACTGCGCTAAGCTGCTAAGGCAAAGGGAAGAGGAAAAGTTTGGTATTTAAACCCAAACGAAATTCTTGACAACTCACCATGCTGAGGGGAATAGCATGGCTAGCCCGACTCAAACGGTAGTTGGTAAAGGCAAATCAAACCCGTTGATAGCTGGGGGTTTGCTAAAAATCCTGATCAGATAAATCTCCTGTCATGTTAAGATTTCACCTCTGACAGCAAAACTTTTCTTGTCATTTTGCTCCAACAGAGCAAGCGACACTCCAAAATATTTGTCAAGTTAAAATCATACCTCTGACATCATAATTCAAAATCAAATGATATAAGATCCGATTAAATCCCTCCCCTGTCACGTTAAGATTTCACCTCTGACAGAAAAAAAAATTCACACTTCATCAAGTCCAACATTACAACCTCTGACGAACTTGCTTTTAATATCGTTAAGTTAAAAATCACCTCTGACGAAAATCATCTCACTATCAAGTTAACAGTTACCTCTGATAGTCCGATTCCAAAACAAATACGTTAACCGTCACCTCTGTTTAGTCAGCTTGTCCCTATCACGATCAGATCCTCTGAATAGGTTAAGCTCCAAGACACGTTTAATGTCACCTCTGTCTTTTCCTGATTCGTCATACTAGATGTCACTGAACGGTTAGGATTAAAATAAGCACGTTAATATTATACCTCTGCTTGACCTAAAATAAGCATGTTAAAATCATACCTCTGCTTATCCTCTAATGAGTACGTTAAAATCATACCTCTGCTTGTTATGGAATAAATAAATATATTAACAGTTATCCCTATCGACCAAATTTTTTAAAAGGTCTATAACCAAAATTAAAAAATCCAAAGTATTTCGAAATTCAGTACGGTTCAATACAGAACTTCAAAAACTTTGGAGGGGTTATGTAGATACCAAAAAAAAAAAAAAAAAAAAATAAATTTGCTAAGTGGGCACACCCGCGGGTTCCAACCCGCGGGTGAGCCCCCGCGGGTTGCAACCCGCGGGTGCGGGTTGCCACCCGCGGGAGGATTCCCGCGGGTGGCAACCCGCGGGGGCGATCCCGCGGGTTGCCACCCGCGGGTTGTTTTTCGTTGTTTTCCGTTGTTTTATTTCCTATTTTATTTTCCTGATATCCCGTGATCCGCTTTTTCAGGAGGAATCGAGCCGGATTTCAAGTCTCTTCGGTCTATAAAATGCAGAAATTTAACCAGAGAGAGGACTCTTGGATTTTTGGACTTTGGGAAGATTTCGGGCGAGCTCGGGAAATTGAGAAGCGGAGCAGAGCCATCTCTTCCAGTCGGACGGTCAACGGAGGCAGCAACGAGACTCCACCGCCACCCGAACCCACGAAAAAAAGGGAATAAATTAATATTCCCGTTCTTGTTATTTCTCGATATTTTCTATAATCTCAATTTCGTTGTAATTCAAATAATTTTGCAATGGAATCAAAAATTCAATTTTCGGGCAAACAGGGAGGACTGGTTTGACTTTTGGCTTGACTTTGGAGTTCTTGACAGACGATGACGTCTTGTCAGTTCGAACGGGCGATGACGCCTCATAAGTTTTCATAGGCGATGACGTCTTTTCGGTGGGCGATGACGCCTCACCTTTTTTCATCGTCACCCGGCGATGACGCCTACGCTCCGAATCAGAGGAAAAAAGAAATTCCTCATATTTTTGCTGGTCAACTTCTATGACCAGCGTCTCAACCATTGAGCCAATCGGCACCCGGTCGGACTGCGCCACCAGATTCTATGTGGTAAACAGAGGGGCTCCCACTGTGGTCGCCAGTTCTTATTTGCTCAAAAATTGCATCTTTGATTCCATTGTAAAATTGACTTATTACAAGGAAATTGAGATTACAAAAATTCCGAGAAATTACAAGAACGGGAATATTAATTTATTCCCTTTTTTATGTGTGGGTTCGGGTGGCGATGGAGTCTCGTTGATGCCTCCGTTGACCGTCCGACTGGGAGAAGATGGCTCTGCTCCGCTTCTCAACCGAAATCCTCTCAAAGTCAAAGAATCCAAAAGTCCTTTCTCCGATTAAATTTCTGTGTTTTATAGACCTAAGAAGCTCCAAATCCGGCTCGATTATCCCTGAAAAACCGGATCACGGGATATCAGGAAAATAAAATAGGAAATAAAACAACGTAAACAAACCCGCGGGTTGGCACCTGCGGAATCGCTACACCCGTGGGAGAAATTCCCTCTGGAGTGCCCGCTGAGCAATTTTTTTTTTTTTTTTGGTATATATAAATATGAGGAAACAGGAAATACACCGGCGGTGAAGGGAGTTCCTTCACCGCCGCTTAGGTGGCCCAATAAAATTATTACACGTGGCGCCACTTAAAGTAACAAATAAAAAAACTCTCTTAAATACCTCTTGAGTGGCGCCACGTGTAATAATTTTACTAGGCCACCTAAGCGGCAGTGAAGGAACTCTCTTCACCGCCGGTGTATTTCCCGTTTACTCTATAAATATATATATATATATATATATATATATATATATATATATATATATATATATATTCAGAATAATAATACGTATACTCATGAATTACTATCATAAGATTCACTTTCCTTCTCAGCCGCCTTCAATCTTCTTCGACATATATTATTATGTCAGTTAACTAAATCGACCATTTCTTTGTTTTTTAAGTTATTATGATGGATATATTCAATTTGCATTCCATTAAAAATAGTTACCAGAACAAACTATAAAAACAGATCCTATACAAGAATCAACCATTTTCTTTGTTTTGCTCAGTCTTTTTAATCTAATTTACAATGTAAAATAGTTAGCTCGCAGTTTGTGATCTATTTATCTTATGTTTGGCTTGGAATTAAGGAACAGCACAGAGCACATCATCCTAAATATACAATTTTTTCTTCCCTTTCATCAGATTAATTTCCTCATACAAAACTAAATCATAGACTTGGTGATCTCTACAAGAATCAAATTTAGCCACAAAGTATATACATATATGCGCAAGGTACAAGAATCAAATTTTCCGCAAGTAAAGGTGAAAATATTGCCTGATATGTCAAATGTATATTGCAGTTTAATGTAAAAAAAAAAAAAATACTGCCGATAATATTCAATAAGAAAATGAGTTCATGATGGTATTCTGCAGAAGTTGTGTGCCTTCAAGAGGGAGAAGACTACGATGACCAGAACGAGCTGTTGCAGAAGCACCCTCTTTGACGACTTGGCTCTCGTCTTCTTCGGTCTTCGTGTGAAGCCGAGAGCTCTCTATGTAGCCTAGGCGGACATATATATATGCCTGAAAACACCCAATGCACCCCCAACGGGCACGAAGGTTCTCAGCACATCATCGGAGAGCTCCATAGCAGAAACACTAAAAAAAAATGTCAAGATAACAAAATTCTGTTTGACTTTGCACTTGAGAAAATACGGAGAGTTATATCCTGCAGTTTATTGTCAAAAAAAAAAAAAAACTTTGCACTTGAGAAATAGATTTGTTCTCTAGGGTTTTTGAAAGCTTGAGAAAGGTTGCAAGGGTAGCTAGCCTATGTTTTTATAGAGTGCTAATTGAAGTTTAACAGTTTGGGTTTTGATAAATTCAAAATTCAAATCTATGGACTAAGACCAAAGATTTCGAGGGCAAAAAAAGAAAAGTTTACATTCAACAAAAGTACAGGGATTTTTGGTGCACTTGGAGGTTTGATACTTGAACTTTTAAGCATGCAGTGATATATACATGCATGAAATTTCAAACATATATAGGTACGTATAAGAGCATGGGGTGATACTTTTTCCTCTATTATTTATTCATGTTTTCAATTTCTTTAATGTTTACTTTATTTATGGGAATTAAATCTTTAGCCAAGAGAGAAGAAAAGATGGTCCAAAATCTTTTGCTTTGTGTTCCTCTTTGATTTGTTGCTAGCAAGAGCCAACACTAGCAATCGGGAGCTTTAATTTGACTGGTATCTCTACATTTTTTTTTCCAAAGGCATATAAAGAAATCTTGAATAAACAAAATAAGGTGGTCACTAAGATGAAGTTGAAGCTCCAATATTTGTTAAAAATAACAAAATATGATCAGGAAATTTTATATATGTCAATTTTTATCTTATATGAGACAGACTTTTAGATTTCTTATTGACTTGCCACTCGGAGATGGTGTTTTTTTCCTCTAATTTTTTCTATCCAAAAGCCATAATCTCGTGTGTAAAGTGGTTGTAATTAGTTACAAAAATTTATAACTGAAATTACAATCACTTGCGCATGTATTGGTAATTGTAGTTGAGGAAAAAAGTGTTTTAAGTCACTTTTCCTCTCTGGGTACTTTCTATATCCCTTGAAAATAAAAGTTTATATTTAAATTTTTTTACAAATCTAATTACCATTTGCAATTCTTAATATAATAATACAAGGGCTTAAGGCAGTGCTCTTGTTGCCAAACCAACTCTCTTCAAGAAAATATAAATTGTAGCGTGCAATATCATTTGCAAACAAGTAAATAGTTCCTAGATCGGGCTCAGGTGGTCCGTCTAAGTGGGTACTAAAGCTTCTTAACATCAACAGCTACTTGACTTCTCCTGAAGAAGTTGGAAAACTCAACCTCAAGGAACCTTCTTGTGTGAAGGTCGTTATGTCAACTTCAATCTTGAGAAGGTAAAATAAGCTTTTGATACTCGTTCTTCTCTAGGGTTTTGTCCACGTAATTCCAAATGACATAATGCTAAAGACTATTATGGCCAAGTGTGTGCATTACAAAGAAGAGTCTTTTGACTCTTTTCTCCCCCCAAAAAAAAAAAAGAAAAAAAGAAAAAAGAGAGAGAGAGAAAACTGTGCATTCAAAGAAAGAAAAGAGTCCACATACATGTGCATATTTTATTAGACATGCTCTAATACTAGAGAAATAATATGAGACATTAAGATATTTATATTAAGATAAGTGTAACTCTTATCAAAAAGAATATTCAAGAAAATCATCTATAATAGTTCGGTAATGTGCAACGTAGACTTATAAATACACCAACTCATAGAGTGGCGCTTATATACCATTGTAACACAAGTTAAAAGAGTGATGTTGAAAGAATATAATAATATATGAATGGAGGTGATATGAAAAGGTATGGATGCAAGAGACTAAAATAAAGGCATATTGCTCGATCGGAACGAGTAGAGAAGGATCATCAATGTGATCGATCTGTCATGATTTTCTTTATTTTAGTTCATATAATCTATCTCAAACACTTGAGATTAACGGTTGCAGCGTAGAAAATTATCTACACTGTACAAGTCTATGCAATCCTTTACAACTATCTCTCTAAACGTCTCTTGCGACTGCGACTCCTGCATCTTTCTCTTCCACAAAGCGAAGAAACAAAAGTATCATGAAATCAACACAAGCTAGCATATTAAATTTGACTAAGTTTTCTTATTGTCAAATCCGTAGAAAATTAAACACACCAAACAAAATTTCAATCCAAAAGCTTTATAGCCCACCTTTGTAGACTACAACGACCAATCAATCGAGCCTATATAAATTGTTGCAATAATTCTTTCTCATAAAACCAAGCCAAGTACTCTGAGCTTCTTCCTTCAATCTCAACACACAAAAAAACAATTATCAGTCAAGATGGCGTTCGAGATGTCGGATGAGCTGCTCAGTACTTTCGTCCCCATCGGTGTCTACTGGATCTACTCCGGCATCTACTACCTTCTCAGCTCGCTCGACGAGTATCGGCTCCACCCCAAGGCCGACGAGGACAAGAAGAACATCGTCTCCAAGTGGACCGTCGTGAAGGGCGTCCTCCTGCAGCAGGCCATGCAAGTCGCCATCTCGCTCATCATATTCACTGTAAGTACAAATATCTAACTACTATCTTACTGCAAGAGATAAAATGTTCCTTGTAGAGGATCGATATGTTAGAATATACGGTTTTTGTGACAATAAAATTCGTCACTAAAAATCTCTAAATCATTACTAAAAGTTTTCAGTGGCGAGTTTAGTGATAAAAACTCTTCACTATAATTCTATATTCTTGTAGTGATATTATATTTTGCAGGCGCTTGAGGATGGTTCAGCGGAGTCAAAGCCCCAGCCGCCATTCCCAGTGGTTGCGTTGCAGTTCATGGTGGCCATGTTCGTGGTGGACGCATGGCAGTACTTCATGCACCGGTACATGCACATGAACAAGTTCTTGTACAAACACATCCACTCCCAGCACCACCGCCTCATTGTCCCCTACGCGTACGGTGCCCTCTACAACCACCCGTTGGAGGGCCTCCTCCTCGACACCACGGCGGGGGCCCTCGCCTTCTTCATATCCGGGATGACCCCCCGGACGAGCATCTTCTTCTTCTCGTTCGCGACGTGCAAGAGCATCAACGACCACTGCGGGCTCTGGCTCCCGTTGAACCCCCTGAACATGATGTTCGATAATAACAGTGCATACCATGACATCCACCACCAGCTCTACGGCAACAAGCACAACTTCTCGCAGCCGTTCTTCGTCGTGTGGGACAAAATCTTCGGAACTTACATGCCGTACTCGCTGGAGAAGAGGAAGGAGGGAGGTCTCGAGGCGAGACCCATCAAGAATTAAGAACCTCAACTGTACCACCATAACTTTTGTTGTCCTGGTGATGCATGAAGCCCCAGGTTCCTGCTTCGTTTCGTTAATTTCTGATTAATGGAACATAATGGGACTCTAATCTATTATTTATACAAAAAAGAAGAAGCTACAGGTTCAAAAATTTTTATATATCAATCTGCTTATTGTTTGAAAGAAATACTGTGAATGTAATTTTAGAAACATACTTGTTTCACTGTAAAAATGTAGTAAAAGCTGTAAAATGCAAAATTAATTTGTAGCAAAATTTTGCATTATGTGCATGTTGTCACCAAATTGGGATGTATACGAGTAACGGGAACAAATTAATAAGGATGCTAATTAAACTGGAAATTTAATTAACAGTGCGGTATATGGGAAAATATGATTAAGAATTTATTAGAATTAATTAACAATTTTAAATAGAAAGTTATATTGTCAGTCTCATAACATTGCATTTATAGAACAACGGTTAATTAAATGTCATATAATGTAAAGTTTACGTATCAAAACCTATCAATTGTTTGCTCGAAAATTGCATCTTTGATTCCATTGTAAAAATTATTTGAATTACAACGAATTGAGATTACAAAATAATCCGAGAAATTACAAGAACGGGAATATTAATTTATTCCCTTTTTTATGTGGGTTCGGATGGCGATGGAGTCTTATTAATGCCTCCGTTGACCGTCCGACCAGGAGAAGATGGCTCTGCCATTTTCCTTGATCTCACGAGCTCGCCCGTAATCGTCCCAAAGTCTTCCAATCCAAAAGTCCCATCTCCGGTTAAATTCCTATGTTTTATAGACCGAATAAGCTCCAAATCCGGCTCGATTATTCCTGAAAAATCGGATCACTGAATATTAGCAAAATAAAATAGGAAATAAATAATCGGAAAAGAACGGAAAACAACCCGAGGGTTGGCACCTGCGGCATCGCTCCCGCGGGTGTGCCCACTTAGCAATTTTCAATTTTTTTTTTTTTTTTTTGGGTATCTACATAACCCCCTCCAAAATTTTCGAAGTTCTCTATTGAATCGTACTGAATTTCGAAATACTTTGGATTTTTTAATTTTGGCTATAAATTTTTTAAAGGATTTTGTCGATAGAGATAACTGTTAACATATTCATTTATTCAAATCAAGCAGAGGTATGATTTTAACGTACTCATTAGATGACAAGTAAAGATATGATATTAACATACTTATTTTAGGTCAAGCAGAGGTGTCATGTTAACGTGCTCATTTTAACACTAACCGTTCAGTGGCATATGGTATGACGGATTAGGAAAAGACAGATGTGATATTAAACGTGTCTTAAAACTCAACCTATTCAGAGGATCTGGTCGTGATAGGGACAAACTGACTAAATAGAGGTGACGGTTAACGTATTTAGCTTTGGAATCGGACTATCAGAGGTAACTGTTAACTTAATAGGGAGATGATTTTCGTCAGAGGTGAGTTTTAACTTAACGACATCAAAAGCACGTTCATCAGAGATTGTAATTGTTGGCAGTAAAAATTTCTAAGTTAAAAGGATTTTCCACAACAGAACGCGGAGCTAATTCAATAGCCCCGCGTTTGGTTACATTAACCCTGCGTTTGAATAAAACGCGGAGATGTTTAATAGCTCCGCGTTGATTTCGCAGTTTGGCTTGTATTAGCCTCGCGTTTGAGTAAAACGCGGAGATGATCAATAGCTCCGCGTTAGCTCCGCATTTTGGTTATTTAGCGTTGCGTTTTGATGCGATTAAAGCACCGCGTAAGCAGATATCCAGAATCTCAAATTAATTGAGATAATGATTCTGGACTTATCCAAATCCCGAATCAAGTTTAATCAGAATTCCATCAAAACTAAGATATTTGATTGGAATCCCTGATAATGACGAGTTCTATTTAGATAGAAACTCTTGCATTAACCTGGGGCTATAAATACCTTCCTGGTGAAACCCTAGTGGTCTTCTTTTGGGGCATCGGAAGTCTCCTATCGATCCTTTGGCAATTCAAGTACGCGAGAGAGCCTTGAAGCCTTTGCTGATCATCTTCTGAAATCTTGGAGAATTCAAGTTACGCACAGAGCCTTGAGTTCGTGAAGATCAGAGAAAACCACTATCTTCTTTCTGGAGTTCTTGAGAAGTTCGAGTTACGCGAGAGAGTCTTGAACAAATCAAAATCAGAGAAGATCATCTATATTCGGCCGATATCTTTAAAAGAGAAGATTTCAACGTACCGATCGTCCAAACGAACTACTATAGATCCCATCGCCACAGATCCCACGAAACTATTGTAAAAGAGAGAGATTGAAGTATAAAATCCTCTCGTTTGTTCTTTTTATATCTTGTTCATTTCTATTGTAATCTAAGATGTATTCAATGGAAGGAAGCGAAGGAACTTTTGCGACGAACAAACTGGCGACCACAGTGGGAGCCGTCTCTTTCACTGATGAAGAGATTGTGGCACAATCGGACGTTGACTTGATCGGATCCGAAATAGACACGCTGGTCGTTGAAATCGACCAGCAGAAGTACGAGGAGTTCCTCTCCTCCGGATCAGGTGACTTGGATGAGACACGGCACTATCGTCGCATGTACTCCAGTGCCCGAGTGATGGGTAGAAAGGTATCCACCGAGAGACGGGGATCCTTGGAGACTGCGGCTATAGAGCCGGAGTTCACACAAGAAATCCTAGCCGAGGATGAGCTTCCGACTGCCGAAGAAGATCTAGGGACTGGACTGACCAGGACCCAACTCCGGAACAGGAACCGGAGAGCGAGGCGTAGAGCCCTCAAAGTCCGCCTTGGACGCGGAGCTAACTCTAGAGGACGCGAGGCTATGGTCCCTCGCAAATTGGCTCGCGCTACCCGCGAGACCAATCTCTACCGCGTTAAACGCGAAGATACAACTTGCCTTAAAAGCAAGGAAAAGCCAGCGTGTGATTTTCCACGCGAGGCTGATATTAAGCCAAGCAAGAGACGCGAGGCTGGTAATACTGGCGAGTTACGCAAGATTCCTGACACTCGCGAGTTACGCGAGTATAAAAATTCTTCAAAGCCAGCGTGTGATTCTCCACGCGAGGCTATTACTGAGCCTAGCGAGAGACGAGAAACCAGTAAGGGTTGCGCTAGTCGCAGAATACCCAACACTCGCGAGTTACGCGAGTATAAAAATTATTCAAAGCCAGCATGTGAATTTCCACGCGAGGCTATTACTGTGCCTAGCGAGAGACGCGAAGCCAGTAAGGGTTGCGCTAGTCGCAGAATACCCAACACTCGCGGGTTACGCGAGTATAAAAATTATTCAAAGCCAGCGTGTGATTCTCCACGCGAGGCTATTACTGTGCCTAACGAGAGACGCGAAGCCAGTGATACTTGCAATAAACGCAAGACTTCTGACACCCACAAGGAACGGGAAGATGATTGGCAGATAGTTGTCAGTCGTAAAAACCGCGCTAAGCGTGAAGGTATGATCTACGTTAATCGTAAAGATAAACCAGCATGCAAGAACTTCTCTTCACGCGGGGCTATTATTCCAGAAGCTAAACTCCCGAGGACACACCAAACCAGCGAGAAATGCGAGGCTAGTGTGGATAAGAGCGGAGCTATTCTTCAGGCCCGCATGGTGAAACGCGAGGCTATTCCTAAACCACGCGAGGATCGGTCCGACCCCAGAGTCAGGGTTGATCAATCAAAGAAGCTTCAGTAGATTCCTAAACATTCTCAAGAGTTGAATGGACCTCTTGATTCCATGGCTAGAGGCACTGACCTCAGGGAACATCTCTCTAAGAAGAGAGGCATAGACCAACTTCAAGTTGAACATAGTTGCCATTACAAATAACTTGTGACAGCAGTATCAGCCGTGATGGACAACTGTGACTGCAGCAAGAACAGGATATCTGTGTTCGACCGATTAAACGAGTCAAACCAGAATCCTGCTAAGAAGACAAGGACCACTCCCCTGAAACAATGGAGAGCTGTAACTTCCAACATGGTAGGAAAATGGAAGAAAATTGCAGAGACGGATGATGATTCAGAATCGAGCGATGAAGAACCTCATCCTGTTACTCGACTAAGATCAGGAGCCGTCCCGCCCCGAAATTATAAGAAGCTCGCAGGGGGTTCTTACGACGAGGACAGCGATAATTCCGCTATAGCCTCGCCACCATCCTCTATATCGTCTCGGCTACAGAAGTCAGCATCGCATATGGCAGATAAGTCTGACGATATCAATCAGAGATTTGAAGCTCAAGAAAAGATGATTCGAGAGCAGCAAAAGATGATTGAAGGACTCAAAATCATGCTATCGAGGTTTGTTGAAGATAATGCCAAAAAGGGCAAAGAAACTCTGAATGAAGAAGAACAGGAAGAGAAAGCCCACTCGATGCATGAGGAAGAGGATAGATTTTCTTTCCATGATCCGCATGGCGAAAAGATAGAAAAGCTGCAGAGTCAACTCGAAGCTTTAATGCGTAAAAAGGAGTTGAAAGAAGCTGAGGTCTCTAGACCGTATCCTCCTGAATGGGATATGATACCTTACCCACGAAAGTATAAGCCGCTCAAGTTAGAGCCATACGACGGGAAGAGATCGCCCAGTCAGCATATATATTACTTTTTGTCCCAAGCAGGACACTTAATGGGTAATGATCCCATCATGACCAAAGTATTTGCAAGTACTTTGCGAGGGTCTGCCTTTACTTGGTTCATGCAGTTGCCCCCAGGTACTATTAATACCTGGTTAGATATTGAGAAATTATTTCTCTCACGTTTCTTCGAGAATGACACCGAGATTACGGTTCATTCCCTCCTTGCAACTAGGCAAGGAGAACAAGAAGCGGTTAAAGATTTCATAGAAAGGTTCCGGCAGAAATCCGTACATTGTAAACACGGAATGATCCAGGAAACTCTAGTCGAGACCTGTCGACACAACCTTAAGACCAATGTGCTCCTCAAAATGGGGGCCGTAGAGTCTAAGACATGGAGGGACCTGCTCAAACAAGGAGAGCAAGCTGAAGACTTGATTCGCCGAGTCGAGGAATCCCGCGAATCAAGAAGCGCTGGGGGTAGTAAGCCATATACCCAAAACAACAGCAATAAGAATAAAGGGAAAGCAGTCATGTCGTCAGAAGCTGCTCCTCAGAAAACCGGTCCTCCGCCAGAGCCAAAGCCTCAAAGTCAGCGAGGATCAAGGCAAATCAGACCACAACAAGAAAGGAATTACACTTTCAAGGCGGAACAGACGCATATCCTCTTTCACCTGCTCCAGAAGAAGGGAATGCTAAAACTTCCGGAGAATAAGAAGCCAGAAGATGCGGGTAAGACTAAAGATCCCAATTACTGTCTTTATCACCGGAATGTTGGGCACCCTACCAGGGATTGTTTTCCCCTTAAGAACAGAATCCAAGCACTAATAGAGGCTGGAGTTCTGACGCTTAAGGAAGAACAGAAGAAAGTCACTGCCAATATGGCAACCATAATGGTCGGAACCCACGAGTTTCCCACAGGAGTGACCCCAATCCCTAAGGGTAAGATGGTCATGAAGAATCTTGATCCGCACAACAAAGCCCAAGAGGGACTTGTCCCCGTAACAACCCAAAATGGGGAAGTTATGTGAGTTCACCCCGACTTGCTGGAAGATGAATAATGGACTACTTCAAGAGGTCCAGAGAAGAAACGGGCTGTTAATGCCATTTCTGCAGATATAAAGGAAAAATATATAGCTTCGGGAGCCTTCACAGATTCTGAAGAAAAACCCGAAACTATGGCCACCCATCAAGATGGGGCAGGCCCTTCCGGTATTCGATCTGGAAAGACATATCTTAAGGACTACACTAGAGTGGATCCAAAAGATATCTATGCAGAACTCGCAAAGCCTGCGAAGCCGAAAGGACTTCGTTTCCAGAAGAATCCTACCAGAGATGAAGGAGCCAAAGAAACCCCCTTCGAATTTGACATAATTGCGCAGTTGGCTAACATCCCAGCATGAGTAACGCTTTACGAATTGTTGAGATTATCAAAATCAACACGTGAAGCTCTAAGAGAGGCCTTGGCAGACTCTGAGTCGTTCCTAGCTCAGATTGTCGAGCCAGCCATCGAAGAGCGGGACTCTTGCCCCCACTGTCATCAAGTGAGGAGGCAAGTACCACAAATCATCTTCTCTCCAGAAGACATGCAGGTGAGGAATATAAAGCATAATAGGCCTTTATATTTCACTGGATATGTCGGGTCCACAAAAGTGGACCGAATTCAGATTGATCCAGGTTCTGCACTCAGCGTCGTGCCCAGTAGTTTGATGCAGCTGTTGGGAATTTTCCTTCATCGCTTGACACCTACACACACTACCATCTATGGATTCAACGCTAATAATAGCCATGCTCTTGATAAGATCCGATTGCGGTGTCAAATTGGAGACTTGAAAATGGAGGTTACATGCTACGTAATTGATGCTGATACCTCCTACAATATTTTATTGGGGCGACCTTGGATCCACTCTCATATGATAGTTCCGTCGACTCTTCACCAGTGCATGAAATATTGCGATGAGGAAGGAGAGGTCCGGACACTAATTGCTGACAAGCAGCCATTCAAAGGGTTGGAAAATTACTTCACAGATGTTGTACTCTACAAGCCAGCACATGAAGCCTCCAATGACAGTCTTAGCAAGTCTCCAAAGCCCGACGACAGTGGCAATGAAGCCGACACTGAGTACGAGCTCCTTGGAGAAGATGATGGGGGTGATTACGAAATCAACCCACACCTAGATCTTAGCTTAGGTCTTGATAATATAGTGGATGTAATAGAAAGTGAATGGGTTATTAATGAAAATGTAAAGTTGGTCTACGAGCATGCTGTAACTACTGAGTCTGAGCCCTCTTGTACCTCCACTGAAGTGGATGGCCTGACCGAACTTGAAGTTCTGGCGGCATATCATTTGCCCCTCAGGTCTTCCCTCCTCTCTCAATTAAAAATAACCGAGGATCAAGGGCACTTCTTTGAAGTGCCTCCCCGACAGAAGTCCCAAAGGCCGATCATGTTCGACAAAGTGGCCACGTCGCCTCGACAGAGACAAAGTAGTGAAAGTGATGAACAAACATCACCTCAATTTCACTTATATGAGCAAAGGTCCCGACAGATGATGGAAAAAATGGGATATAATTTTACCCAGAAGCCGGGATTAAACTTTGGAAAAGGGAGACGGAATCTCATACCCTCGTTTAGACCGCGAGGAAAGAGCCCTGATTATTATCAGAAGACCCGCAGGGGGTTGGGTTATGTATCTACTCCACCTTCGTCACCATTAAAAGCTGAAGAGAGTTCTTCGGCCAAAGAAGAAATATCTTCACCAGATCATAATTCAGATATAAGCACCGACACTTAGTTTCAATCTTTGACAATCAATATGGTTTCAGCCGCGCCAGAAAGCGACGAGGAACCAATTTATATTCAAAATGATGCTTGGGCTAGGCATATGGATACTCTCTGGGATGTCCGCTTTGAACAGCGTGACCCGTCCACAGAAGACAAATTAATACAGGTTAACATGGGAACGGAAGAAAATCCGAAACCCATTTTCATAAGCGACACACTAACTCCTTTAGAAAAAGAGGAACTTATATCCCTTATTAAAGAGTATATAGATGTGTTCGCATGGAGTTATGAAGATATGCCTGGGCTTGACCCTCAAATTGCCACACACCGGTTAAATATTAAAGAAGATGCTAAGTCTGTCAAACAACAGCTAAGGCGTTTTCGACCGGAACTGATGGAGGCAATAGTTGCTGAAGTCAACAAACTTATACAATCCGGATTCATCCGAGAAGAGCAGCATCCTGACTGGGTGGCTAACATAGTGCCAGTTCGCAAAAAGAATGGCAAAATCCGGATATGCATTGACTTTCAAGATCTGAACGCTGCATGTCCTAAGGATGAATTTCCACTCCCCATCACCGATGTGATGATCGATAACACTTACGGTTATGAGAGGATGTCCTTTATGGATGGCTTCTCAGGTTATAACCAAATCAAGATGCACCCGGATGATGAAAAGCATACAACTTTCAGAACGCCACAGGGGGTATACTGTTATACAGTGATGCCATTCGGATTAAAGAATGCAGGCGCTACCTACCAATGCGCAATGAGCGCCATATTCAAAGAACACCTGCGCAGAACAGTGGAGTGCTATGTAGATGACTTAGCAGTCAAAAGCAAAGACAAAAAAGATCATCTTCATGATTTAAGAGTGGTCTTCGATCTTATGCGGAAATATCACCTGAAGATGAATCCTACCAAGTCGTTTATGGGGGTATCCAGCGGGAAGTTTCTGGGGTTCATAATAACTTCAAAAGGAATTTTCCTCGACCCTGAAAAGGTAAAAGCGATTAGCGAAATGCCGCCTCCCCGCAATCTTAAGGAATTAAGGGGATTACAAGGAAAGCTCGCTTATATTCGGCGCTTCATATCCAACTTATCTGGACGATGCCAACCATTCTCCAAACTTATGAAGAAGAAAGCATCTTTCATATGGAATGAGGCATGTCAGCAGGCATTTGATGACCTCAAGGAGTACCTTACTAAGCCTCCTGTACTAATGGCACCAGCCCCTGGGCAGCCCTTCCTTATATATGTAAGGGCAATGGATAACGCTTTAGGAGCATTACTTGCTCAATATAACGAGCACGACCACGAACATGCCCTCTACTATTTAAGTAGAACAATGATTGGGGCCGAACAACGGTATACCTCAATTGAAAAGGAATGTTTAGCCCTAGTGTTTGCTGTTCAGAAAATGCGACACTACCTTTCAGGGCAAACAATTCATGTTATATCACGGGTTAACCCCTTGAAGATTCTAATGACCAAACCGGGATCCTTAAATGGCCGATTGGCAAAATGGGCGCTCTTACTATCGCCCTATGACATACATTTTGTCCCTCAAAAGGCCATGAAGGGACAGGCAATCGCTGATTTCCTTGCAGACCATCCAATTTGGTCCCAATTAAAGCAGACATCAGAAGTCAACACAGTTACCAAAGAGCAACCTTGGCAAATGTTCTTTGATGGTGCCGCAAGACGATTTGCTGCTGGAGTGGGGTTGTACTAATATCCCCACATAAACATATATTGCCTAACGGTTACTCATTAACAGAACCGTGCACTAATAATGTAGCGGAGTACAATGCGCTTATTATCGGCTTAAAAATAGCTCTGTAACTGGGGGTGAACCATCTAGAGGCATATGGAGATTCTAAGCTCATTGTCAATCAGATGACAGGTGAGTATGAAGTCAGACATGAAGCCCTCATCCCCTATCATCAGCTAGCTATTGAGCTAGCAGGATATTTTGAACAATTATACATATATCACGTATCTCGAAACGAGAACGTTTATGCAGATGCTCTTGCCGCATTAGCCGCAACGCTGGCAATCCCGCCAGGTGAAACTAAAAGCATCACCATTGGTAGTAGAGAACTCCTCCACCCAGACGTGGTATCTCAAACCGAAGAGGTATGCCAGATTGGCTTAAAGTTAGAACCCCGTGATTGGCGATTTCCGTTTGTGGATTATGCCTTGCATGGGATATTACCAGAAGATCCTAAGGAAGCCACCTCAATAAAGAGAAAGGCCCAAAGATTTTATTATGACCATAAACTTCAGACTTTGTATAGAAAGTCAAGAGGTGATCTATTGCTACGCTGCATATCGAAAGCAGAAGCAGAACAAGTGCTGAAAGAAACACATGATGGAATATATGGAGTTCATCAGTCCGGTCCCAAACTTGGAGACCGTATAAGAAGGCTGGGGTACTACTGGCCGAGCATAGTTACGGAAGCAATGGCATACACTAAACGATGTCATGCATGCCAAATACATGCCAATTTTATTCATCAACCCCAAGAATACTTGCACAATACCGTCGCAAGCTGGCCATTTGAAGCCTGGGGAATGGATATTGTAGGGCCAATAACTCCCCCGTCATCCAGAGGATATCGGTTTATTCTTGCAATAACCGATTATTTTTCAAAATGGGCCGAAGCCGTGCCCATGAAAGAGGTGAAAACGGCAGATGTGATCAAGTTTATCAAGCATCACGTCATTTACCGATTTGGCGTCCCTCGACGGATCATTCATGATAATGGTCCGCAATTCATCAGTCAGGGATTCTCCAGATTCTGCAATAAATTCAGAATCAAAGATAGTGCTTCAACGCCGTATAACCCCGCGGCTAATGGGTTAGCTGAAACCTTTAACAAGACGATCATCAAACTCTTTCGGAAGTTCGTCTCTTCCAATAAACGAGATTGGGATGAAAAGCTAGGAGAATGCCTGTGGGCTTATCGCACCACCGTTCGCACCCCGACTAAAGCTACCTCGTTCTCTTTGGTTTACGGAAGCGAGGCTGTCTTGCCTCTTGAAATCCAGATACCATCATTAAGAGTGGCATTAGCCACAAAGATGACGACAGAAGAACGCCATCAGCAAAGATTGCAAGAACTAGAGGCGTTAGATGAAAAACGTCTCAGGGCTCAACAACAAATTAAGTTGTATCAAGCCCGAATATCTCAAACGTTCAATAAGAATGTTAAACCAAGGACCTTTAAACAAAGAGACTTGGTTTTGGCTGTTAAAAGGCCAATGGTACTAACCCACAAGACTAAGGGTAAATTTGAACCCAAGTGGGAAGGACCGTTCGTTGTGGAGACAGTATACTCCAGTGGAGTCTATCGCTTAATGAATCAAGATGGCGACAGAATGATGATGCCAATCAATGGCAAATTTCTAAAGAAATACTATTCTTAGTACCCCTGGAGAAACGCGTCTTCTTTTCTTAGGCATGCGCATTGTGCGCCTCTGACCTAAACCTGGTGCGTTTGGTTCTCAAGTTTGAACCACCATCAGTCTTTTCTTAGGCATGCGCATTGTGCGCCTCTGACCTAAACCTGGTACGTTTGGTTCTCAAGTTTGAACCACCATCAGTTTTTTCTTAGGCATGCGCATTGTGCGCCACTGACCTAAACCTGGTGTGTTTGGAGTATCCGGTTCAAGTTACGTGAGAGAGGCTTGAACCGCCTCCAGTTTGGTTCTCAAGTTTGAACCACCATCAGTATTTTCTTGGGCATGCGCAGTTTGGCTCCTCTGACCCAAACCTGGTGTGCTTAGTTCTCAAGTTTGAACAGCCCCCAATCCTCTTTTAGGCATGTGTAATTAAGCACCTCTGACCTAAAAAGTATGAATTACCCAACGCCGATTAGGCAATGGGAAGAGAACTAGTTTCTTGCCAACCCATCATACTGGGGTAAAAGTATAAATTGCCCAACGCCGACTAGGCAATGGGAAGAGAACAAGTTTCTCGCCAACCCATCATGCTGGGGTAAAAGTATGAATTGCCCGACACCGATTAGGCAATGGGAAGATAACTAGTTTCTCGCCAACCCATCATACTGGGGTAAAAGTATGAATTGCCCAACGCCGACTAGGCAATGGGAAGAGAACAAGTTTCTCGCCAACCCATCATGCTGGGGTAAAAGTATGAATTGCCCGACGCCGATTAGGCAATGGGAAGAGAACAAGTTTCTCGCCAACCCATCATACTGCGGTAAAAGTATGAATTGCCCGATGCCGATTAGGCAATGGGAAGAGAACAAGTTTCTCGCCAACCCATCATACTGGGGTAAAAGTATGAATTGCCCGACGCCGATTAGGCACTGGGAAGAGAATAAGTTTCTCGCCAATCCATCATACTGGGGTAAAAGTATGAATTGCCCGACGCCAACTAGGCAATGGGAAGAGAACAAGTTTCTCGCCAACCCATCATGCTGGGGTAAAAATATGAATTGCCCGACGCCAACTAGACAATGCGAAGAGAACAAGTTTCTCGCCAACCCATCATGCTGGGGTAAAAGTATGAATCGCCCAATACCGGTAAAGTAAAGGAAAGAGGAAAAGTAGGGCATTTAAGCCCAAACGTACTCCTCGACAACTCACCATATTGAGGGGAATAACATGGCTAGCCCAACTCAAACGGTAGTTGGTAAAGGCTAATCAAATCCGTTAATAGGTGGGGGTTTGCTAAAAATCCCATATTAAACTTTAATTGTTATTTCGGCTCAAGAAATTGAGCATAAACGATACCAAGATAAATCGTTTTGACGACAGGTTATTTATTGGGCAAGCAAATCTGTTTTGAAGCCGGCAAATAAAAGAGTCAAAAAAATCATCTTTATTAAAAAGGTGAAGATACAAAAAGAATTTTAAAGAAACATCGTGAGGTTATCTCTCTCCTATTTACTAAGTTCTTATTACAAGGAAGATAAAAGCGTAAAGAGAGATGAAACTATTGGCCTCCCAGGAGTCTCAATTGGTTTATTGTCTCGTCCAAATTTCTACGATGAGAAGCCTCCACGGTTTGCTGAGCTTGCCTACGCAACTCATCATCACTTATTGTAAGTTGTTGCTGACGAGATTCTTCTATGGCACGATTCCTGGCCATCTCTTCCTGCTGAATCTGCTCCTGCTGGACAAGCAATATCTCCCGCTTCTTGACAGATTCTCCTAATCGGAGTTCTATTTCTATCAAGGTGGCCCGAGCTCTGGCAATCGTCTCCTGGGTTTTAGAGATGGCCGCCTGACCTTCCTTAATTCCAAAGTTTACCCTCTGCAGGTCGCCAAGAACGGATTCCCGACTGGCCTGGAGCTCCGTCAGCTCCTGAGACCATCTCTCCTCCTGCTGTCTTAAAATATTTATTTGAGATAAGGATTCTGCCCGAAGCCGCGCCAGCTCTATCTCAGTGATCGTCTCCACATCCGCCTGACGGAGTGTGTGTAGCGTGGTCACCTGCTCTTCTAAGGCTGCAAGGCGGGCCCGGTATGGAGCTGCTCGATCTTGTCCATCGAATTCTTCAATATTTCCTAAATAGCGGAGTAACAGTGGATGTGCGAAGTTGAAGAAATCGTGGCCAGCAAGAACCATCTCGACACATCTTCTTAACAAATACATAAAATTCTCGACAGTGAAGCCGAAAAGTTTTTCAAGAGGATTTGCACTGTCGGTAGGCAAAGTAGGTAATGCCAAGAAATGTGTCGTAAGTAAGGGAGCAGTAGTTGCTGGAATTGGAGAAGAAGAAGCCCATCCCTGCATTAAATTCATAATATGGGGGACCAGTAGAGCCAGTGCAGATCTGAAAGAGCTGGAGACCCCAGACGAAGTACCGTCAGTACAGATCACTTGGGTACCCCCACCAACAGGAAGAGAAGATGGGATCACTTTGCCTGAAGCTCCTCCAGTGGGAGAAGCATCTTCGAACGAGAATTTCAAATTATTCTCCTCCCCTGCTGGAAGGCTTGAAGTCGGAAGAGTTGCAGGTATCTCAGCAGCCACGACAACAGACGACATTAAAATCGCTAACTGAGAAGGCACGCCAACGACTGTGGGAAATGTCTCAGTGGAACAGACTGGCGTTGGAGATGGCATGCTAGGAGAAGGTGTAGCCTCATTAGCAGCAGCTACGATAATAATCTCAGTTCTCTCGTCACTTCCCAATTCGTCAATTGGGGGAATTGAAGAGGAAACAGAGGCAGGAGCCGGTGTGGAATAATCAGCCGCAAACTCACTAGCAGAGCTACCCACACCACCAACGGAGCCGGAATGGTCCATTCTATCGTCAGACTCTACTTGGGTAGTCGAGTACATTGGCGAAAGAAGTTGATCACCTGCATTTCAGAAGACCAGAAAAGCAGTGTTACGTTAAAATAATAACGGGCAAAAGATAAAATGCTAAAGGCCATACCAGGCGATACAAGTCCAGTTGTCGGACTTGAAGGGGGAGCCATTGTCATTTCTAGCAATGTACCCGTCTCGCTACCCGTTAGTTGCACCCCAGATTCTGCCACAGGCTCTACGGCCGAAGGAGCCGAAACCTCAGCAACACTTGGAGCTTTAGCAGGTTCATCCTCCCTTGCCAATGCTGGGGGTACAGCTGAAGCCAACAAGTCGGAAGCAAGTTTGATAGCCACTTCTTGGGGGGCTATCAAAGTTTCCTGTGCCAGTTTTTGCTTCTTACCCGGCCTTTTCTTTAAAGTGCCGCGGCGTTTGAGATTTGGACTCAGAGAACGACTGACAACAGGCTGAGGAACTCCACCAGCACCAGTATTGTCGTCATCATCACCGGCATCATCGTTTGATTCGCTGACATCCGAAGGCTCAGCCGCAGCGCCAAGGAATTCTTCCATTCCTTTTATCCTTACCCTAGAAGCACCCTGGCGGCTAATATAGAGGGCTTCAATCTCTTTGCAATAACTGTGATTGAGAGAGAAGTCGGGCACGTCAGCATTCGCAATGTTGAACCAATTGCAGGAGCTGAGGGTCATGGCCAATTCTGGTACTTTCTGGGGTAAGGAGAATTCAGCCTCGGTCCCGCCCGCTGCAAAATGGAACCAGCCACGAGCGCCTTCGTATAAGTTCCCCTCGTGAGCGAGATCTTTATTTGGATTGCCCACATAGAGTTGAGAATATCCAAACTGACGAGCAAAGCGACTCGGAGTATATGGCTCGATCTGACACCTGAGATCTTGACGATACACTAAGTATCCGGGGCGGATGTTGAGAAGCCACCAAAACGCTCCTGCAGATAAAGTAGTGAACTTATCTGCTCCCACGGCATCCTTCAGCCTCATCCCATATCCTCCGCTGGGAAAGTCAGGAAAACACCGGAAGATCTCGTAATTCTGAAAGCTACGAAGAGTCTTCTGAATCTGGGACATATAATTCTGCCTCCATGAAGAACGTTCATACAGTTCTACAAGGAAGCACTTTTCGCCCGAACGACGCTCTGGTGCACTCATTAAGGAGGGACAGTGCAAGACAAGCCACGCCATCAAATAGGTGTAGGGCATCTCCACCCTAGGGTTTGGAGTTTTCGGCTGGGCAGTCTCCTTCGACTTGCCATTTCCTTTCCCCTTGACTTTAATAGTAGGGAGGAAATCACGACAGAGCACCCTCAGTCCATATTGCAAATTGCATACCATGGCGGGAAGGAGTCCAAGGGGTCGGCCATATGCGAGAAGAACTGCTGGATATACCACGGTCATTGCAATCGCTTCCTTGGGCAATGACGGCACGACGCATCTTTTGAGCCACAGCATCAAAAACCCAGCAATGAGACCTCTGTTGGAGATCGAAAATTGGGCTTGATAGTGATAGCTCTTGAATAAAGTACCGGGACCGTATCCATTCTCATTGGATTCCGTAGTATAGAACAAACGGTAATGGCCCCTGGCTACACGTTGGTCGATCTCTGAAATAGGGACAGGAGAATGACCATGGATAGTGGCCGAGCTATCCTTAGAATTTAGGTTGGCAAAAAGGTATTCGGCCCACTTCTTGTGGCCAATACCGTGATTACGTGCACCTGTCTGGTCAGCGCAGATATGATAATGGCACATCATCTCTCAGTACGTGACATAGATGCGCTCATCCCTCGCCAATAGTATGTTCAACTCATCGGTGGTAGGGATATACTTCTCGTAAGGGACTTCACCCATCGAGAGCCCAGAAACCTCAAACATCTCGTGGAGAGCGAACCCTAGCTCACCCACTGGAGTAAAGAAAGTACAGGTCTCAGGGTTATACATCTCCAAAAGGCAGTAAAAGTGATAAGCACTCTGGAAAAACCCGAATTGGACATTCCTGATGGCCCTATACAAACCAATATCCTTTAAAATGGGCTCGTGGAAGTCCAGCATGTACTGAACAAGGCGGGCCCACCACATATTGTTAGAAGAATGAACCCAGCCAGGCATCCTGAAGTCGCTAGCCGGGTACTGACCATCCTTCGCCAAGAACTCACTTAAGAAAGTTCGGGCACGAGATGGGACTCTCCCACTGGAAGCTCCTTGCCAAATCGGCCTGGAAGCAAGCCAGTAATACATCTAGGGGAACCGTCTTGATAAACCCCTTTTGCACCAAATTTGCCTGTTGGGATGCCATTTTGCTCTTGAGTCAATCCCCACTTTATTTCTCGAGGCGTCGCTAGCCTCTGAAGATAGACCAGAGGATAGCTACGATCCATTCTAGGCAGAAACATCAGCATTTCACCTGAGTTATATAACCAAACGCGTTCCTCTTCAGAAAGGATCTTATCTGAATGGTCCATCTGGTCTCCAAAGAGAAAGGCGGGTTTCTCCATCGCCTTTCTGTTCACATCTTCAAAAGCCGCATCAGTTATGATCTCCCTCGCAGTGGTGGGATGATGTTTGATCAACTTCTCCCTGCGATCCTTCGGGTCTGGCTTGTACGAGGGCAGGATGGTAGTGAAACGGAATTGGCCTGAAGGATCAGAACCCCCAGCAAAGCCGAAGTAATTCTTGTGGGGAAGAGATTCTATTGAATACCCTACTACACGAAGAAACACCAGAGTAAGAGAAGTTTCTCTAGGACAGAAAATTTCTCTAAGTATGGATGCGCGAAGCTAAAGATTAGAACGCGCGAAGCTAAGAATAGCGCCGCGCGAAGCTAAAGATTAGACCGCGCAGAAGTCAAAATAGCCTCGCGTTTCAGCGCGACTGCTACTTAAAATAGCCTCGCGTTTTCAGCGCGACTGCTACTTAAAATAGTCTCGCGTTTTCAGCGCGACTGCTACTTAAAATAGTCTTGCGTTTTCAGCGCGACTGCTACTTAAAATAGCCCCGCGCTTTAAACGCGAGGATGACGCGATAACTTCGCGTAAAAAGGCAGTCAGAGACTTTTCTTCTTCTCCAAGCCTTACGGCAGGAGTACGCCGATCTCGCCGGTAAAAGAGTTGATTGATCAGTTAAATTTAAGCCAAATCACTCTAGAAATATTCTAAAGAGTCTCGATGGAGAGATTCTTACCCCCGATAGGCGAAATGTGGACTGGCGCGTCGCTGCCTTGGCCGCCGCCACCACTGCTTGCGCCAGTCGCCGATGATGGAGCCGCTCGAGAAGTAGCACGAGTTTTGGGTGCCATTGCTGAGGAAAATCGACTGAAAATCTGGAGAAACTCGGTCGGAAGAAGATCGGGTCGTCTGAACTCTGATCGCCTGAATCTCTAAGTTTCTGGAAAATTCTCAAATAGAGTGAGAAGGATAAGAAATAGAGATTTCTTTTAAATGAAAGGAACCGCCTCTTGGAATTCGGCGCGAATTTCGGAGAAAGTGACTGGTCAGTTACTCTCCAACACGCGAAGCTATTAGCCTCGCGCGATGATGGAAAACGCGAAGTTGTTTTACTCCGCGCAACTTTACAAAACGCGAGGATAGCCTGTACCTTAGCTTCGCGTTTTCATGGAAAAACTTAGATTTTTGACGAGTGCAATTAGGGACTTCCATCTAAGTTAAAAATGATCCTTATCCGATCGTTTGGGTATTATCAATCTAAGTCACGCAGAAGAGCCTTAGATTATTTTACCAGAATTATTGACCATCTGTTTGTTGTGCAAACAAGTTTATTGAAGCCAACAGATAGAGAGGAAAATAATTTATCTTTATTCATGAAGCAAGAGATTACAAAGAGGGAGTTATAACTCTCCCAAAAGCTTTTACATTATCAACTTGTCAATAACCAAACAGTAAGACTTCTCTACGGGGTGTTGAAGCTCAGTTCCCTGGTTCACATGCAAAAGAAATTCAAGATTCCTCTACGGGGTGTTGAAGCTCAGTTCCCTGGTTCACATGCAAAAGATTTCCTCTGCAAATGTCAACTAGGATCTGTCATCCGAAATGAAGCACGAGAGGAAAGGAAAGTGCTGCACTGAAGCGCAATTCTGAACTGCAAGTGCTGCAATTCTGCACTGCAAGTGCTGCAGCTCCTTATTTACAGCCCCTTCAGGAGTTTATCTCTCGGAGCCAGAGTTTGAAACTTACAACTATGTTGTAAAGCATATGCTTCTGACTTCCTTAGAGTTACTTTGCTGATGAAGATCGATGGACCCACATACATTCCTCTTCAGAAAGGATTCGACTTACTGCAAAAGGAACAGAGTTTCCAATAGAGTGAAAAAGCGGAGCTAAGCTAACTCCGTGCATAGTTGAAGAAATAACCTCGCGCTTTAAACGCAGAGGATGATGCGATAACTTTGCGTAAAGGGGGACAAGATTTCTTTCTGCTCTTTCCTTCTCTTTCAAATTCATCGCGGCTGCTAATCAAAGATAGCCTCGCAATTTATCGCGACTGCTAATCAAAGATAGCCTCGCAATTCATCGCGACTGCTAATCAAAGATAGCCTCGCAATTCATAACGACTGCTAATCAAAGATAGCCTCGCAATTCATCGCGACTGCTAATCAAGGATAGCCTCGCAATTTATAGCGACTGTTAATCAAAGATAGCCTCGCAATTCATCGCGACTGCTAATCAAAGATAGCCTCGCGGATTCATTGAGACTACTAGTAAAACCCCGCGTTTCAAGCGCAGGGATGACACAATAAAACGGCGATCTCGCCGACAAGATAAGCAATCGTCCAGAATAAACCAAGCCAAAATATCTCAGAATGGTTCTTAGAAAACCAAGAGATGAGGTTTTTACCTTCGGAAGACGCTGCATAGACTGGTTCGCCGTCCCGTCTACCTTCACGGCTGCTGCCATCAACGCCGGCCAACTTGCGAAAAGCCAAACTCCTCTGGAGAGACATCCTAATGATGAAAATCTATGGAGAATTGAACGAAGATCAGTTGAAGATCATTCGTGAGTCACTCGAATTCTCAGAAATTCTTCGGATGAGATGAAGAAGAAGATGAGCCGGAAGACTCTATTTAAACAGAATTTCCGTCGCTTGGTATTCGGCGTGGAAACTCAGGGTAATTAATGACATAATTACTCATTTCACTGAAGACGAAGTGAAGCTGATTAGCTCCGCGTAAGTGAGCATAACGCGAGATAGACTTGGTATTCTAACTCTGCGTTTCAGTTTAGATATCCAAAGTATTTCAAAATCTGCTGAAATCTAAGCCAGTTTGAAAACTTTGGAGGGGGTTCTGTTGGCAGTGAAAATTTCTAAGTTAAAAGGATTTTTCACAACAGAACATGAAGCTAATTCAATAGCCCCGCGTTTGGTTACATTAACCCTGCGTTTGAATAAAACGCGGAGATGTTTAATAGCTCCGCGTTGATTCTGCAGTTTGGCTTGTATTAGCCTCGCGTTTGAGTAAAACGCGGAGATGATCAATAGCTCCGCGTTAGCTCCGCGTTTTGGTTATTTAGCGTCTCGTTTTGATGCGATTAAAGCTCCGCGTAAGCAGATATCCAGAATCTCAAATTGATTGAGATAATGATTCTGGACTTATCCAAATACCCGAATCAAGTCTAATCAGAATTCCATCAAAACTAAGATATTTGATTGGAATCCCTGATAATGACGAGTTCTATTTAGATAGAAACTCTTGCATTAACCTGGGGCTATAAATACCTTCCTGGTGAAACCCTAGTGGTCTTCTTTTGGGGCATCGGAAGTCTCCTATCGATCCTTTGGCAATTCAAGTACGCGAGAGAGCCTTGAAGCCTTTGCTGATCATCTTCTGAAATCTTGGAGAATTCAAGTTACGCACAGAGCCTTGAGTTCGTGAAGATCAGAGAAAACCACCATCTTCTTTCTGGAGTTCTTGAGAAGTTCGAGTTACGCGAGAGAGCCTTGAACAAATCAAAACCAGAGAAGATCGTCTATATTTGGCCGATATCTTTAAAAGATAAGATTTCAACGTACCGATCGTCCAAAGGAACTACTATAGATCCCATCGCCACAGATCCCACGAAACTATTGTAAAAGAGAGAGATTGAAGTATAAAATCCTCTCGTTTGTTCTTTTTATATCTTGTTCACTTCTATTATAATCTAAGATGTATTCAATGGAAGGAAGCGAAAGAACTTTTGCGACGAACAGTAATGTTGGACTTGATGAAGTGTGAATTTTCTTTTCTGTCAGAGGTGAAATCTTAACGTGACAGGGGATTTAATCGGATCTTATCTCATTTGATTTTGAATTATGATGTCAGAGGTATGATTTTAACTTGACAAATATTTTGGAGTGTCGCTTGCTCTGTTGGAGCAAAATGACAAGAAAAGTTTTGCTGTCAGAGGTAAAATCTTAACGTGACAGGAGATTTATCTGATTAAGATTTTTAGCAAACCCCCAGCTATCAACGGATTTGATTAGCCTTTACCAACTACCGTTTGAGTTGGGCTAGCCATGCTATTCCCCTCAGCATGGTGAGTTGTCGAGAATTTCGTTTGGGCTTAAATACCAAACTTTTCCTCTTCCCTTTGCCTTAGCAGCTTAGGACAGTGATGTATTCTTATATTCGGATAAGAATACTGTTGCGACAGATTTATCGTGGGATTTTTAGCAAACCCCCAGCTATCAACGGGTTTGATTTGCCTTTACCAACTACCATTTGAGTTGGCCTAGCCATGCTATTATCCTCAGCATAGTGAGTTATCGAGGATTTCGTTTGGGTTTAAATACCAAACTTTTCCTCTTCCCTTTGTCTTAGTGGCGTTGGGCAATTCATACTTTTACCCCCAGTATGAAGGGGTTGGCGAGAAATTTATTCTCTTCCCGTAGCCTTGTCGGTATTGGGTAATTCATACTTTTTACCCCCAGTATGGTGGGATTGGCAAGAAATTTATTCTCTTCCCGTAGCCTTATTGGCGTTGGGTAATTTATACTTTTTACCCCCAGTATGGTGGGGTTGGCGAGAAATTTATTCTCTTCCCGTAACCTTGTCGGCGTTGGGTAATTCTTGCTTTTTACCCCCAACATGGTAGGGTTGGCGAGAAATTTATTCTCTTCCCGTAGCCTTAGCGGCGTTGGGCGGTTCATTATTATTATTTTTTTTTTGTGGTGGTTTAAATTAACCGCCCTGAGCTCGTTTTGGGAATTGTTGTGAGCCCAAGTGGTACCTTTAGACCACACACATTAGATGTATCGCAGTTAGCTCTAACTCCTTTTTTGTTCAGCTTTGAGCTGAACGGCTCCAGCGTCAATCAACGCTTGAATTTTGTCTTTTAAGATAAAACAATTTTTTGTGAGGTGACTTACAATCCGATGGTATAGGCAGTAATTCGGATCATTAGTCTTCCCAATTTCTTCAGGCCTCTTGTTGTCCGGCAACTTAAGTATTTTGCGTTTGCTGAGCAGATAGAACATAGTAGCAGTATGTTCATCTTTGAACGAATATTGCTTTTGAAGCCTGGGCGACCTTGCTTGAAGCCTAGGTGACTTTGCTGTGTTGCTTTCTACCGCCATTGCCATTACGTCTTTCCCTTTAGAATGGGAAAAATGGAATGGAGATTCATTTGTATTGTCTCCGATTGCGGACTGCTGCATTTCGAGACGTCGAAGTATTTCTTCGGTCTGTTCACCCTGCTTAAGCAGATCCTTCCATGACTTGGATTCGACCGAACCCATCTTGTCTAGGATATCGGTCAACAAGTTATGTCTGCAGGTTTTCACAAGCGTGTCCTGCGTCATGCCATGTGGGCATCGAACAGAAAACTCTCGGAATGGCTCGACATAAGTTTTGACAGTTTCGCCTTCTTCTTGCTTCGCTGCTAGCAAAGATAGTATAGAGACTTCAGCATCATCTTCAAATAATCGGGCTAGGAACTCACGTTCTACATCAGCCCATGATTTAATTGTTCCGTTGGGTAGCTGCATGAACCAGGTAAATGCGGGCCCCGTTAAAGTACTCGCAAATATCTTAGTCAGGGTCGGATCGTTCCCCATGAGGTGTCTGTTGGCAGTGAAAATTTCTAAGTAAAAAGGATTTTTCACAACAGAACGCGAAGCTAATTCTATAGCTCCGCGTCTGGCTACTTTTAGCCTCGCGTTGAGTAAAACGCGGAGATGATCAATACCTCCGCGTTAGCTCCGCGTTTTTGGTTATTTAGCTCCGCGTTTTTGGTTATTTAGCTCCGCGTTAGCTCCGCGTGAGCAGATAACCAGAATCGCGAACTGATTGAAATTATGATTTGGGTTTATCCAAATACCAAATCAAGTCCAATCAGAATTATTAATCAAGAGATTTAAATCAAGACTAAGATACTTGATTGGAATCCTTGATGAGAGCGAATTCTATTCAAATAGAAACTCTCTCAAAACTTCCCGGGGCTATAAATACCTTCCTGGTGAAACCCTAGGGGTCCTTCTTTTTTGGGTCTTCTTCCCTTTGGTCTTCTTCTTTTCGGCAATCCAGAGATTAGAGACCATCTCCTTTCTTCTTCTCAACTGAGTTGATCCTTCGGCAAATCAAGTACGCGAGAGAGCCTTGAAGCCTTTTTGTGATCATCATCGTCTTGGAGAATTCAAGTACGCGAGAGAGTCTTGAGTTCGGGAAAGACAGAGAAGAAGATCATCTACAGTCAGCCGATTTCTTCGAAAGAGAAGAAGTTCGACGTACCGATCGTCAACGGGAACTATTATAGATCCCATCGCCACTGATCCCACGATTATTGTAAAAGAGAGAGATTGAACTATAAAATCCTCTCGTTTGTTCTTTTCTTTTTATTTATTCTCTTGTTCACTTCTATTGTAATTTAAGTTAATTCGATGGAAGGAAGCAAAGGAAATTCTGCTGCGAACGGTGTCCTGTCTGCGACAGGAAGTAGAAGATATGCTGTTGCGGCGAACCTCTACCGTCGAATGACTGAAGATTCAACGGTTTGTATTTTGCAGGATAAGGCACGGTTTCCCATTCTATGGGATAGGGACGGACTACCCCCACTTCTTACAGTTTCTTTCGATGAAGAAGAGCTTGTAGTTGATTCTCCATCTTCTCTATTTTCTCTGCGTGAAGGTTTACTTCTCTCGAATGAGGAGGAATCTCTTCATTTTCATCCTCGCTGTCCTCATTTATTTGGGCGGGTCGTTTCCCTTTCTACCGACCAGAAATGGACGACGACGATTGGTTCCTCCTAGTTTGAGCTAGCAACTCAATTAAAAGTTGCTTCATTTCTTCTATGGTCTCTTCTTATTGTTGGAGACGTTTTTCTTGTCTCTCAAGTCTTTCAGAGATTTCCTCTAGGCGCACGCCCTCTGGTTCGATAGAAACTCCTTTTGACCCTGGAGTGATTTCCTTATCCAAAGGGTTATTTCCAACCACATTTTTGCCTTTATTAACCATATGCGATGTGGCAGCAGGCAAATCGGTTTCCAAGCACACCCTTTTCACCATTCGCATTCTTTTAGTTTCGGTGATCCGCTCAAAAACTGATCGTTTTGAGTTGCACTGGCAGTTTAATAGAACAGTTGAGATCAGCTATTCGCATTGGCAGTGAGGGATATTTTGTGAGGAGTTCTTCTTCCAATTGAGATAGTCTCTCAAATCTTGAGGTATCTTCTCCTTTCTATCTGCATCTTAACGCCTCTTGTGTCGCAAATTTGGTTCATAATACTGGAGAGTCTGCAATATTTCAGGGCTGAGCTCTTTTCCAGTATCAGATTGTTCTCCAACCCTTCTGCGGATTCTTCTGGAGTGTGTGCTGGCCTGCGCAGTTGCACGGGCCCCGCACGCATCTGACTTATTCTTCGGAATATGTTCATCCGAAGAGAAACTTGGTGAGCGCATGAGCACATCTTTATATTTGTCTGCAGAGGAATGGGATGGTACCCCTGAGAGAGTAACCAAAAAGTTAGGTGTGCGCTGTGTGCTCACTGCGCATGTGCCCGAATAGACACCAGAACCAACCCCTGATTTTTCCTGCGGAGTGCAACCTGAGGGTTGAAACCCGCGGTGTGCGGCCCGTGTTTGAAATCGCGGGTTTGCACCCGCGGTTGCAAACCCGGGGTTGCACCCACGGGGTGCAACCCGCGGTTGGAACCGCGGGGTTGCCCTCGCGCAGTGCAACCCGCGGTTGGAACCACGGGTTTGCACCCGCGGTTGCAATCGCGGGGTTACCCCCGTGCGGTGCAACCCGCAGTTCCGCCTGCGGATTTTCATTCTTGGCATGTGCTAGGATTGTTTCCTGGGTTGGATTTTCCGACTGTAATTTTCCAGAAGTACTGTTGAGGCGGGCCCGTTGGGCTTTACGCCTTAGGTTTCTTTTTTGGGAGCGGTTCAGGGACTGATTTGACTTTTGGCTTGACTTTGGATGGGTGATAACGCCGTGTTCTTGACAGACGATGACGTCTTGTCAGTTCGAACGGGCGATGACGCCTCATAAGTTTTCATACGCGATGACACCTTTTGATTTCCGGTGGGCGATGACGCCTCACCTTTTTTCATCGTCGCCCGGCGATAACGCCTAGGCTCCGAATCAGAGGAAGAAAGAAATTCCTCATATTTTTGCTGGTCAACTTCTATGACCAGCGTCTCAACCATTGAGCCAATTGGCACCCGGTCGGACTGCGCCACCAGATTCTCTGTCGTAAACAGAGGGGCTCCCACTGTGGTCGCCAGTTCTTGTTTGCTCGAAAATTGCATCTTTGATTCCATTGAAAAAATTATTTGAATTACAATGAATTGAGATTACAAAATAATCCGAAAAATTACAAGAACGGGAATATTAATTTATTCCCTTTTTCATGTGGGTTCGGGTGGCGATGGAGTCTTGTTAATGCATCCGTTGACCGTCCGACCAGGAGAAAATGGCTCTGCTCTTTTCCTTGATCTCACGAGCTCGTCCGTAATCGTCCCAAAGTCTTCCAATCCAAAAGTTTTCTCTCCGGTTAAATTCCTGTGTTTTATAGACCGAAGAAGCTCCAAATCCGGCTCGATTATTCCTGAAAAACCGGATCACGGAATATTAGCGAAATAAAATAGGAAATAAATAATCAGAAAAGAACGGAAAACAAACCCGCGGGTGGCAGGGTTGCAACCCGTGGGTGTGCCCACTTAGCATATTTTTTTTTTGGTATCTACATCAATGATGGACAAAATTAAGGTCAAGAATTCTACTAATCCATCTTATGCAAGGGTACAGGCTCTTCTCCTCAAAGATTTTATTAAACGTATGTGTTTAATTTTTCTCAAAGGTATAAACAATATGATAGGATCCAAGCTAGTAGTAGTCCCACACAATTCTTTAAAATTGTTTTCTTGAGTATATACTAAATTTCTTCAAAATAATTCACTTAGCATTTTTTTTTTTGGATAAATTATACTCCATTTAAGCAAGATTATGGTGCAATTTTTATTTTTCTTTGCCTTTTCTTTTTTTATCTTCTCTCCTTTTTCTTTTTCTCCCCTCTTGCTGCATACAAATTACACATTTGCTGGACAACTTTTCTAACATACAATACAAGAAATTTTGACTGTTCCACGTTCTCAATCAACTACACTTTCTAATGGCTATGATTCGCTTTGAGTGAATTTTTTAAATTAGTAATTTAGTGATTAAGTGAAAAAGGAAAATGAGTGTGAAAGCATGGTGCTTGATGTATTTAGGATGAACTGCAACCGTCTAAATATTAATAGACGTTTGTGATTAATTCCGATAAAGGTTTATTTGTCCATAATTGATCGATAGCATACAACACTTTGTTATATTTCTTATTTTACATTGATCAATACAGTGGCAAGTTCGACAAGAAGCATGTCTACAAAATATAATTTGATCACATCAGAACACATCTTGTAGAGATGCAAACTTTCATCACACATTACATGCTTCATACTAGTACTTTCTCACTCCTAACACCAACCCTAGCTACTCTCAGACTTGGTCCTGATTGATTCTAGTCTCGTTTGATCGGCCTCGCCTCAAGCCCACCATCTTCTCTCTTCTCTAGAGAGTACGGCAAGTACGTGCCCATGATCTTGTCCCAAGAGACAAAGAATGGCTGCGAGAAGTTGTACTTGTTCCCATACAGCTGATGATGAACGTCATGGAACGCGCTGTTGTTCTCGAGCAGCACATGCAGCGGGTGCCCCGGAAGCATGAACCCGCAGTGGTCGTCGACGGTCTTCATCGTCCCGAACGAGAAGAAGAACATGGCGGTGAACGGGGTCATCCCGGACACGAGAGCCGCCAGTCCCCCGCCGATGACGTCCAGGATGAAGCCCTCCAAGGGGTGGGCGTAGAGGGCAGCGTACGCGTAGGGGACCACGAGGTTGTGGTGCTTGGAGTGGATGTGCTTGTACAGGAACTTATTGGTGTGCAGGTATCGGTGCACGAAGTACTGGTAGGTGTCCATAATCACCATCGCGACCAAGAACTGGCCGGCCCTCACTACCAGAGGTGGCTCGGGCTGGACCGTTCCAGAATTGTGTCTGGTCATGAACTGCAAAAGGATATCGATAGTATATCAAATGCCACATCAAACCTAATCTCTTAAACGAAGTTGGAGGGAGAAGATCATGGAGAGCACCGTGAACAAGAGGAGGTTGATGGAGATCTGCACCGATTGCTGTATCAGCACGATCTTGACGACTTCTCTTCTTGAGGGTATGTTCTTGGTGTCTTCTTCGTCCTTCGGATGCAATCGATAACTCTTTGTGTTCTTGAACAAGCCGTAGATTCCTGAATATATCCAGTACACGATCGAAGGGACAAAGATGCTCAAGAACTCCACGGAAGCAATAACTGTTGAGGCCATTGTAATCAACTAACCCACGAAGATAAGCCCTGCAACTGAAAAAAAAAAAAGATATATATGATAATTGATATAACTACAAAATTTGTTGATGCTGTTTCTCAAGGAGTAGTTCGAGCCTGCGGGGTGAGTGAGAGAATGATAAAGTATTCATAGAGAGAGAGAGAGAGTGACTGATGGAGGCTGATAAATTTTTCCAATGTATTTTTAAAAGAAGAAGACATTTTCGAGAAAATTCTTTGCCTTTTGATTCTATATTTGTGCCGAGGGCGACGTTGGGGAGATGACACGTCAGTTTCCAGAAAAGTAGAATAGTTTGAATGTTGACTGCCGGAGAGAGAGGTAGAGAGGTGGCGAAATTTAGTGGCAACGTCGGTGAGTTGCAAGTTACATCAGTTTGAATGAGCTTAGGGAATTTTTTTAAGGAGCACACCTTTGCTGTCAGTGAGCACACTTTATTAGGAACTTTAGCTTGCAAATTTGACATTGAAAATTTTGAACCATCATGCTGCTCGTCTTTAACCTCCATCTCCCAAAAGAATATTCATGATCGGATTAGAATCCGAACAATATTATTTTCGGTCTTGAGTTAGATCATAGACGGTATTATTTTCTGTTTAGGATTAGGTCCTGAACGGCATTATTTCCTATCGGATTGTAGAAATGGAAGTTACGGGGTAAAGGAGAAAGCACACGGTCGTTGACTGCTTGGGAACAGACTAGATTGAGGGAGACAGAGACTAGAGAGTGGATGTGATAGATTTTGGTATCTTGGATTACGAGAAGGAAGGATAAAGAGTGTCGTAGGTCACGAAAAGGAAAGGGGGATGGCTTTTGAAAATTTTTGATATGTTCACCCGCAAAAACCCTCTCAGAAAATTTTGATGTATTCACCAAATAAAACCCTCTCTTTTCTTCAAAAGAGATGATATGCTCACTAAGCAGTGATCACTAGGACAAGCAGTGTGCTTGTTTAGAAATTCCGCTTTGAGATCTTTCTTTGTCTCTCCGTACATATATTTTAAAATAAACTTGTACCGATAAGATAGCTAACTATTAAAATTTAAATTCTATCTTTGTCCATACATTTCGGGTACATATTTGACTTAGATACGTCTCAATCTCTCACCGTAGTTGGATTCATATCAAAATCCACCTTAAAAAAAGTTTATTAATTTTGAACTGTCTAAATTATTGCGTGTGAACTTTATATATATATATATATATATATATATATATATATATATATATAGATAGGTTTCAAAGTTCTGTCTAAATTTGACCTTATCACCTATTTTCTGAACATGATATCAAGAAGTATTGGCAATTTTTTAATGATTTAATTATATGCGAATAAAAATGGTCCGAGTCTCTCTCTCTCTGTGTGTGTGTGTGTGTTGCGTGATAGAATGGGAGTATAGTGATGAAGTATGTAGCTTAATTTATTGGCAGCTTCATGAATTAATTTGTAGTTGGGAGATATGATTTAAGGCCACAGTTGCATAAAATCCAATATAAATTTTTAGCATCCATTTGAATCTCATACCCACTAGACGACTGAGGCTCTAATATTTACCTTTCTTACAAAATAATTACAAATAATATTTTCTTCTAAACAACATTAGTCATTTTTATATATGATCTAATAAACTTACATAAATCATATTTAAGAAGTTATTGATGATTATTTTTGAATTAAGTAAGTGGATATAATCTATTTTTTGGTATTAATATCCACTCTAGCAATATATCCGATATAATTTCGGATTCAAACACGATAATTTAGATTAGATTATCAGGTTGCATTGCCACCTTATCTCGTGATATCACGAAATATTATAATATTTACTTGAATTATAAATAATTTTTCTGTCCAAAGTCTTAGTCCACATCACATCCACCATGTACTTAAACTTGAATCGGGAGTTAAAATGTGCGGAGTGACTTGAATTAGAATTTTCTACCATGCTTAGACTTGAATCGGAAGTTAAAATGTACGGAGTGACTTGAATTAGAATTTTCTACCATGCTTAGGCTTGAATCGGAAGTTAAAATGTGCGGAGTGACTTGAATTAGAATTTTCTACCCTGCTTAGACTTGAATCGGAAGTTAAAATGTACGGAGTGACTTGAATTAGAATTTTCTAGACACGAGAAGTACACGAATACTTGGTTTTCCTATGTTATATATACATTATAATTTCCATACTTTTCAATTCTTATTCTATTAAAAGGTTTCGTATTTGAATGTTAGTTCCTAAGAAATCGTTGTCTATTAGTACTCTTATTGTGATCATTTGTTAATAGTCTCTCAAGTTTATTTGTTAAATGATAACTCTACCTAATCGCAATTATAAATTTACAACTATAAAATTACTTGTAATGAGCCAAATAAATTTGCCCTCTCATCAATCTAGACAGTCTTCACGGTTTATTGGGAATATTTTTTTTAAGACATCGTTACCGTCATTCGAAATATCTTTACTAGTCATACTCGAAGATGAAACACATATCGATCACAATGAATTTTTTTTATTTCTATAGTTAGCATAGTCGAAGAGAGAGGGTGAAGCAAAAGAAACGTAAGGGACTGGATAAAAATAATTAGCTTTTATTTGGTTAGTTAACTTGAAATTAATTAAATAAATTTATTATATCATAATGAATTCTTAATAAGAATTAGTTGACATTTTAAATGAAATATTTAATAGAAGACTATTATAAAGCAATACTCACATTATTATTTATTAGCAAAAAAGACTGACTTTTCTGAGGGAAATACTGCAGTAGTACTATCATGCTGATATAATGATAGTGAAATTTTCAGTGTAGAATATTCAAAGAAATTTGGATGCATGACAACAGTCCCTCTTTTAATAATCTTTTCTCACAATTTAATAAATTTTATATTCTAGAATAAGTAAGTGTATAAAGTTTGATAGAAGGACAATATTCTTCAAGTAATACAAAAATCGGTGATCGAACACGTGCCAACAACCTATATCTCTATCAGTGTCACCCCTCCTCTCTAATTTATAGACCTTTCACAAGCACTAGAAAAGTGTATATATATATATATATATATATATATATATATATGGTATTTACTGGTTTGTCCTTCAAATCTTTATATATTATGATTTAGTCCCCAAATCTTCATATTTAATATTTAGTCCCCAAATCTCTTAAGTTACTACAATTTAGTCCCCTTTTCCAAATCCTCCAAATTTTTGACCTGATATTACTATTTTACCCCATCCTTATTCATCCTCTCTTCTCCTCCTCTCTTCCTCCTCCCTTCTCCTTTTCTTCATTATTCCTCCTCTCTTTTCCTTCTCTCTGCCTCCTCTGTTCTCCCAATGAAGAAAAGAGGAGGAAGAGATAACGAGAAGAGAAAAGGAATAATGAAGAAAAGGAGAGGAGGAAGAGAAAGAATGATAAGGATGGGTAAAATGGTAATATCAGGTCAAAATTTTGGAAGATTTGGGGAAGTGGACTAAATTGTAGTAACTTAGGATATTTGGGAGACTAAATCTTAAATATGAATATTTAGGGGACTAAATCATAATATATAAAGATTTGAGGGACAAACCTGTAAATACCCTGTATGTCCGAAAAATTGAATCTTCCTTTATATTGCCAATTTGATTTTGAATTACAGCAATAAAAGAAAAACTATAAAATAAATTAGAGATTACAAGAATAGGGATCAATTGATTTTGATTCTCCTTTATTTTTGTGGATTCTGGCAGCGGTGGAGTGTTGATTATGCACTCCGTTGACGATCCGATCTCTCTAGATTGAGTAACTCCTCTCTTGATTTTTGGACTCCGACATCTGAAAAATTGCCTCGCTAAAAAATTCCCTCTCTAAAAGAATCTCCTCTTTTTTTTTCTCCATGTTCTGAACTTCGTTCCCAATTTTATATATCGAGGAGCGATCTAATCCGGCTTAAATTCTTCCCTCGAATCCGATTAAATCCCCAAAAATCCGGATCACCATCCAAAACAGAATAAAAGCTGAACGGAAGCGGAAAACAACCCGCGGGATTCCTCCCACGGGTGCCCACCCGCGGGAGCCTCCCACGGGTGGGCACCCGCGGGAGAGATTCCCGCGGGTGTCCCGCGGGAGGAATTCCCGCGGGTGTCCCGCGGGAGGAATTCCCGCGGACACCCGCGGCCGCGGGAGGAATTCCCGCGGACACCCGCGGGATTCCTCCCGCGGGTGGGACCCGCGGGAATTCTCCCGCCGGTGCACCCCGCTGTAAATTTTTTTTTATTGGTGTCTACATAATCCCCTCCAAAGTTTTCGAAGTGCTATATTGAGTCGTACTGAATTTCGAAACACTTTGGATTATTTAATTTTGGCTATCATACGTTTTAAAGGATTTTGTAGACATAAATAACTGTTAACATATTCAATTATTCAATAACAAGCAGATGTATGATTTTAACGCGCTTATCAGATAACAAGTAGAGGTATGATGTTAACGTACTCATTGGGTGACAAGCAGAGATATGATGTTAACATGCTTATTTTAGGTCAAGCAGAGGTATTATGTTAACGTGCTCATTAGAATTCTAACCGTTCAGTGACATCTAGTATGACGGATCAGGGAAAGACAGAGGTGACATTAAACGTGTCTTGGAGCTCAACATATTCAGAGGATCTAGTCGTGATAGGAACAAGCTGATTAAACAGAGGTGACGATTAACGTATTTAGCTTTGGAATCGGACTATCAGAGGTAACTGTTAACTTAATAGAGAGATGATTTTCGTCAGAGGTAATTTTTAACTTAACGATATCAAAAATAAGTTCATCAGAAACTGTAATATTCGACTTGATGAAGTGTGAATTTTCTTTTCTGTCAGAGGTGAAATCTTAACGTGATAGGAGATTTAATCGGATTTTATCTCATTTGATTTTGAATTATAATGTCAGAGATATGATTTTAACTTGACAAATATTTTGGAGTGTCACTTGCTCTGCTAGAGAAAATGATGAGAAAAGTTTTGTTGTCAGAGGTAAAATTTTAACGTGACAAGAGATTTATCTGATTAGAGTTTTTAGCAAACCCCCAGCTATCGACGGATTTGATTAGCCTTTACCAACTACCATTTGAGTTGGGCTAGCCATGTTATTCCCCTCAGCATAGTGAGTTGTCGAGAATTTTGTTTGGGCTTAAATGCCAAACTTTTCCTCTTCCTTTTGCCTTAGCAGTTTAGGGCAGTGATATATCCTTATATTCAGATAAGGATGCTATTATGATAGATTTGTCATGCAATTTTTAGTAAGCCCCCAGCTATCAACTGGTTTGATTTGCCTTTACCAACTACCGTTTGAGTTGGGCTAGCCATATTATTCCCCTCAGCATGGTGAGTTATCGAAGGTTTTGGGCTTAGATGCCAAACATTCCTTTTTCCATTCGCCTTAGCAGTTTTGGGCAATTCATGCTTTTACCCCCAGCATGATGGGATTGGCGAGAAATTTATTTTCATCCCTTTGTCTTGACGGCGTTGGATGATTCATGCTTTTTACCTCCAGTATGGTGGGGTTGATGAGAAATTTATTATCTTTCCGTTGCCTTGACGGCGTTGGGTAGTTCATGTTTTTTTACCCCCAGCATGGTGAGGTTGGCGAGAAATTTATTATCTTCCCATTGCCTTGATGACGTTAGGTAGTTCATGCTTTTTTACCCCCAGCATGGTGGGGTTAGTGAGAAATTTATTCTCTTCCCGTTACCTTGACGGCATTGAGTGATTCATGTTTTTTACTCCCAATATGGTGGGGTTGGCGAGAAATTTATTCTCTTCCCGTTGCCTTGACGGCATTGGGTAATTCACACTTTCTACCCCCAGTATGATGGGGTTGGCGAGAAATTTATTATCTCCCCGTAGCCTTGTCAGCATTGGGCAATTCATACTTTTTACCCCCAGTATGATGGGGTTGGCGAGAAATTTATTCTCTCCCCGTAGTCTTGTCGGCGTTGGGTAATTCATGCTTTTTACCTCCAGCATGGTGGGGTTGGTGAGAAATTTATTCTCTTCCCGTATCCTTGTCGGCATTGGGTAAATTTTTTTTTTTTAGGTGATGATGCCTAGCTTTTTTATTTTTTATTTATTTATTTTGGTAAGCGATGAGGCCTTGCAAATTTATTTTTATTTATTATTATTTTTTTTGTTTATTTTTATATTTTTTATATTTTTATTATTATTTTTTTAATTTTTAATTTTTTAATTTTTTTTTTTTGGCGTCTGCGGGATACAACCCGTGGGTAGAACACTCATACCGCATGTTTTTTTTAATTATTTTTTTTATAGCTTTGTCAATATTTTGTGGGCGATAACGCCCTTTCTTTTTTTTCTTTTTTTCTTTTTTTCCTTTTTTTTAATATTTTTTTTGCCTTTTTATTATTACTATTATTATTATTTATTATTTTATTTTTTTTATTTTTTCGTGCGGGGGAGAGGGAGAAAAGTGAGGGTGGCCCAGGTGGGCCCCACCCAAGCATAGTATTTTTTTTAATCTCGTCTCACGTTTTTCTTTATTTATTAACTTTTTTATTGTAATTGAGGCAATTTTAATTTATTATTTTATTTATTTTTATTTATTACTATCTTATTATTATTATTATTACTTATTTTTAATTTTTATTATTTTTTTGTCTTATGGATTCCATCATCCCACGATTCCATCTGCGGGTTACATCCCGCGATTCCATCTGCAAGTTGGGATAATGCCTTAAAATTTTTTTTTTTTGGACACGATGATGTCTTGTCATTTTTTTTATGGGCGATGACGCCTCATAATTTTTTTTTTGACAGACGATGACGTCTTGTCATTTTTTTTTTATGGGCGATGACGCCTCATAATTTTTTTTTGACAAACGATGACGTCTTGTCAATTTTTTTTTATGGGCGATGACGCCTCATAATTTTTTTTTGGACAGACGATGACGTCTTGTCATTTTTTTTAATGGTCGATGACGCCTCATAATTTTTTTTTTTTGACAGACGATGACGTCTTGTCATTTTTTTAATGGTCGATGACGCCTCATAATTTTTTTTTGACAGACGATAACGTCTTATCAATTTTTTTTTTATGGACGATGACGCCTCATAATTTTTTTTTTTTGACAGACGATGACGTCTTGTCATTTTTTTTTTGGGCGATTACGCCTCATAATTTTTGTTTTTGACAGACGATGACATCTTGTCAATTTTTTTTTTATGGGCGATGACGCCTCATAATTTTTTTTTTTTGACAGACGATGACGTCTTGTCAAATTTGGTGGGCGATGACCCCTCACATTTATTCATCGTTACCCGGCGATGACGCCTAGGCTTCGAATAAAAAAATTTAAAGATTGGATTGCGCCGCCCAAACTCCCACTGTGGTCGCCAATTCTTGTATACCCGAAAAATTGAATCTTCCTTTATATTGCCAATTTGATTTTGAATTACAGCAATAAAAGAAAAACTACAAAATAAATTCGAGATTACAAGAATGAGGATCAATTGATTTCGATTCCCCTTTATTTTTGTGGATTCTGGCAGCGGTGGAGTCTTGATTCTGCACTCCGTTGACGATCCGATCTCTCTGGATTGAGGAACTCCTCTCTGGATTTTTGGACTCCGACCTCTGTAAAATTGTCTCGCTAAAGAATTCTCTCTCTAAAAGAATCTCCTCTTTTTTTCCTCCCTGTTCTGAACTCCGTTCCCAATTTTATATATTGAGGAGCGATTCTAATCCGGCTCGAATTCTTCCCTCGAATCCGATTAAATCTCTAAAAATCTGGATTACCATCCAAAGCAGAACGGAAGCAGAAAACAACCCGCGGGTTAGCAACCGCGGAATTCCTCCCATGGGTGCCCACCCGCGGGAGCGATCCCACGGGTGGGCACCCGCGAAAGAGATTCCCGCGGGTGTCCCGCGGACACTTGCGGGTGGGACCCACGGGAATTCTCCCGCGGGTGGACCCGCTCTAATTTTTTTTTTTTTTTTGGTCTACATACCCATATATATATATATATATATATATATATATATATATATATATATATATATATATATATAAATAATAAAATAAAGACTCTTCTACGTATTTAAAGACGAAATATTTGACTGACTTTTCTGTGTTTGGAACAATTACTGAATATTTGTTATCATATTTTTCCAAGCTGGATGAATAATCAAACGTTTTAATTAACCTAATAATTGTGTAAAAAGAGAAAAAAAGAAAAAGGAGCAAAATCATTAACCCATGATTAATTAATAATTAAAGGTGTTAATTTTCTTCCTTGACCAGAGAGAAAGAGACTTCATTTAAAAATGGTATGTCCCTCCAATAAGGATTCTTAATCTTTTTGTTTTTTTATTTTTGAACTAGTTTTCTTTTCTTTTCTCTCTCTTTTTTTTTTAATTTTCTTTTTTGGTTTTTAGGTGCTAATATTCTTGTTTTCTAAACTTAAATTCCTTCTAATAGGATAATATTCATATTTATAAATTTTGCACTAGTAGGAATCAGAAAGCCGCACCATATATTTTTTTAGTTTCTCCGCATATCTTTATCAAAACTATAAGATTATGGTGGAAATCGGGAAAAATTATTTATATTTTAACAGAGTAAAAAACAAACCATGTGCGTTTACCAGAAACAAGCACATGGGCTCATAAATTTTCACATCAAATTATTCATATCTACAACTAAAATAATTTCTTTTTTTTTTTTTTTTGTTTCTCTTCTACAGTGAGCAAAGCAAATGTTGACTGCGTTTGTTCTACTCTTTCATTAGTCGGGCGTGGAACCCTCCTCCCTCGCGCTCGACCACAGTGAAAGGCATGTAGGTTCCGAGGATCTTATCCCACGCCACGAAGAACGGCTGCGAGAAGTTGAACTTGTGGCCTCTGAGCTGGTGGTGGACATCGTGGTAAGCGCTATTGTTCGTGAACAAGATCCGTAGCGGATTCCATCGCACCCAAAGCCCCGAATGCAGGTCCACGGCCTTCACCGTCGCGAAGGTGAAGAAGTATATCCCCGTCCGAGGAGTCATGCCGGAGACGAGGAACGCTAGGGACCCGCCGATGGCATCAAGAATCAAGAACTCCGCGGGGTTCTTGTAGAGGGCTCCGTACGCGTAGGGGGCCACAAGAGCGTGGTGGGCCGAGTGGACGTGCTTGAACAAGAACCTGTTGATGTGCATGTATCGGTGGCCCAAGTACTGCCATGCGTCCTCAACCACCATCGCAACCAAGAACTGCAGTGCGGTATGGAGAAAGAACGGTTCAGCTGGGTTGTTGATCCGCTCCTTGCTACGATTGTTCGTGAACTGGCATTAATAATTACAATAATATCTATAACAATAAGGATAACATCAAATAATATTTTAGTTACAATAAATCTCTTAAATCGAACTCACCTTGAGAGTGAGGAGGACCACGGCGATCTGAACTGCCTGTTGCCGGAGCATGCCTCTGAGGACGGTTGCTTTGGAGACGATATTCTTCTCGTCTTCGTCGGCCTTCGGATGAAGCCGATACCGACCTGAGCAGCCCAGGAGCTCGTACAGCCCGGAGAATGCCCAGTACGCAACTATCGGCACGATCGTGATCAGAACTTCATCGGAGAAGCCGAGCAGCGCCATTGATTTCTTTCAAGGATGCAAGCTTTGTAGTGTAGAGCCTTGAGACAAAGACCAAATTAACAGCAATGACCTCTAAATTAGTTCTATGTCCAAAAATTGGACTTTTGTTGTGAGAGATGAACAACTACAGCTAGTATATTATCATGCAATCGTAAGACTGATTCATTGAGGCCAGAAAAGTCTTCTTTGTCAGTGAGCTCAACGGTGTTTGAAATTTTCATACGGTTGGCCAGCTAAATTAATTATTGCCCAATTAAAACGAAGATGGTGAGACCACAATTTTTTATTTTTTTTAATTCTATCGTTTTTTTCAATTTAGGTGATGCCTTTTATTATCCATTTTCCAATCTAGAGAGGCCTAGAAGCAACGGTAACATTTTTTATATTATAATTTTGGGGTCTCGGTTTCAATTCCTACGTAAAGTACAGCGGCCTCTCTGGAAAGTAGCGGTGAAGTTTTGATGTTCTCGAAATATATTTGTCTTCTAGTTTTTGGCCGCTGAGATAGACATGGGTAAGGGTATGAATCGGTCGACTCGGTTTGGATTTGGGTAAAAAAAATCTCATTGAAAATCGAATCGAACTTACAAAATCGAAACCAAACCAATCGAACTCGACCAATAACCAAAACCGAAACCGACAGGTTCAGTTCGTTTTCAATCGGTTTTTGGCAATCCAATCTCAGAAAACAATTCAGCAACGGGATCCAATCTCAGACATATTGCACAAAAAAAAAAAAAAACAATTACACAAATTTCCAACATATAAAATTCCCTCAAAATTCAACAACAAATTTACAACAAACATACTATAACTTCATCCCTTCAAAATTCAGCAACAAATTTCCCAACAAACATACTATAATTCCTACATATAAAATTCCCAAATTTCCCCCAAACCAAACCTCAAATTTGATCAAAATAAATCCTTTCGAAACTTCAAGATCTAATATCCAAAATCAACTTTATAGATGCAGATCCGATCTCAGACGCGAGCGATTGCAGGACGTCGACAGGGCCGCCACCGGATCTGGATATTGGATGATCATCGAGGAAGAGGTCTTGGGCATACGGAAGGCGTCGTGGGCCTCGACGATTGCAGCCCCGACAATTGAGGAGGGAAGAGAGAGAGAGAGGAGATAAAGAGGAAGAGAGAGAGAGGAGATAAAGAGGAAGAGAGAGAGAGAGAGAGAGAGGAGATAAAGAGGAAACGAGATGGGGGATATTTTCAGTCGAATGTAACTATTCGGTTTCGAATGTAAATTATTCGGTTTTTTATAATTATTCGGTTTTTTCGGTCGGTTTCAGTTGGCGCTAATATCACCGAAACCCGACCCGATACCTGAATTAAATTTCGGTTAAAAAATCGATCCGAACCGAAAACCGAACTAACCGAACCAATCAGTTCGATTCGATTTGGTTTTGCGATTCGGATCGATTTTTTTGAATTTCTACTCAACCCTACTAGAAACAACGGTAAGGTCTTTTATATTATAATTTTAGGATCTCGGTTTCAAATCGTACGTAACAGCAGCCTCTATGTAAAGTAGCGGTAAAGTTTCTACGGCTATGTTCTCGAAACATATTTGACTTCAAGTTTTTGGCGGCTGAGATATGAAAAATGCTGAATGCTTATAGTAAAGTGATTTACAGCATAGGCAAAAATGGTGCTCACAAAGACATGTGGTGCGCATTTAGAATTTCCCCTAAGATATTGCTTGTTAAATCCAGTCTTCCCTAAGTTGCTCTGAATTTTGTTTGGAATTCTAAAATATTTTCTAGGCTTTCTTCACTCTATTGTATTTTTTGTGTAAAAAAAAAATTATTGTAAAATTGGTCCCTTTTTTTTTACTTTTGTCGTAAAGTCTAATTTATTGAAAACAAACTAATAATTAAAAAATATATATAATTTAGGATCCAAATAATGAAAGGTACCTGGCATTATTTGTTGCATATAAAATATTAAGTACCTGGTTTAGGCCTTCTAAGGGCGGTGGGCAGGATCTTGTTTGTGAAGGGGGAATTATAAAGGCACACCCCGAATAACGAAACGAAGGATGAGTGTGTGGGCCCCCACCGCAGAGTAAGGCGATTGGTGTGCTCTTAGCCCCTAGACAAGAGCACTATCATTGTCCGGTCTCCTAAAATGCCAGGGCCGCGCCATCTATGGAGCTGAAAAAACATGGAAGCCTTTCGGACCAGTCCCAGCCCATTATCACAGCCCATTATCACTACTTGTAGTCGCATCCGACCCAAACCCTGCCTAATCAATCCAGGAATTGGAGGGAAATCCTATTTGAGCACACCACTTCGCTAACTGAGCCCACCTTACTTGGTTGGGATAGTCTCCCGAACAATTTTCACCCGTTCAGAAACTAGTTGTCTTTAACATCATTCGGAGTTAATTTCTGACCAGAGGAAAAAAAACATAGTTAGTGAGCTCACTGTGCAAAGTGGTATGCTCAAATAGAATTTCTGTGTCTGAATTAGTCATGAATGGGATTTATATAGGAATCAGGGTAAACTATCACCCAAACCTTCACCAGCAATTTCATGCTAGCATGTTCAATTATAGAGTTACATATCTTAGGAGAAAAAAAAAAATACAATATGATATAAGTATGTATATATATGTACATGGTGTTCTATTATAGCGGAGTAACAAATGCACTAAACGAAAACCTTACTCAATGTCTTGACAGGGGAATTTCTAGATAGGCACAACTTTTTTCCTAGTGAGCCTACTTTTCCTGATGGGCACACCCTCTCTTTTTTGAAAAGAAAGAGTTTTTCCTAGTGAGCACACCAATATTCCTAAACTATCATCTTCTCTCTCTCCGATTGATTTCTTCTTCTTCTTCGTTTATCCGGCAATTTTCGTGGGTGTCAGCCGCCGCAAGGAGGCTGTGGTTGTCGTCCTCGCCCGCGGCGACCTTCGAGACCTCGCCGGCGACGGGGGAGATCAACTGCACAGATCTGAGCTGGCTAGTCCGGACCTGCCAACTCCATTCGGGACTGCTAACCCGAATGGGTTTGCCCCCATCCGGATTAGCAGTCCCGAATAGAGTTTTAAATGACAGTTTTGAAAAAAAAAAAAATGGCAAATGGGTAAAAAAGGAGAACTTTTAAAGTGGACTCACCAGGAAATATGCCGTGCCCATCTAGAAACTCCCCTTGACAGCGACTATATTGACTAGTGATTTTATGGAAACTTTTATTATTTATTGAAAATGTCTTCGACAGTGACTATATTGACTAGTGATTTTATGGAGATTTTTATTTATTGACAGTTTGTGAGATGACTCTTTATACAATTTTGAAGCAGGTAGCAGTGCTAATCATGCACTGATAATAGCAATTTACAATTGCCAATGATGCTACAACTTGTATTTAATCAACTTAATCCACACATAAAACCCCACATAATTTGATTAGGTCAACCCAACACGCCCTTGTTGTCACTCACATTTGATAAATTAATTTAGTGCCTCAAGCATCTTAGTACATGCATCATGTGCATGCCTTGTTTTACATAACAATTTGCTAGAAAAAAAAATTAAAAAAAAAAGAATCATAATACAACAAGTCAACCAGATAGCATACAGATCGATCACCTCTACAATACATATATTTACTCGTAAAAAAAAAAAAAAATGGTTTTAATCGATTTTTTTGATGGGTCTAGCTTCGAATCCGCCTTCCTCTCTCTTGACAAGCGAATACGGCATGTGTGTCCCGAGAATCTTATCCCAAGTAACGAAGAAGGGCTGCGAGAAGTTATACTTGTTCCCATACAGCTGATGATGAATGTCATGGTACGCGCTGTTGTTGCTGAACAACACATGGAGGAGGTTCCCGGGCAGCCACAGCCCGCAGTGGTCGTCGACGGTCTTGATGGTGGCGAAGGAGAAGAAGAATATTGCGGTCCGAGGAGTCATGCCGGAGATGAGGAACGAGAGAGCCCCGCCAATGGTGTCCAGGATCAGGCCCTCGAGGGGGTGGTTGTAGAGGGCGCCGTAAGCGTAGGGGACTACGAGGCTGTGGTGCTTGGAGTGTATGTGACGGTACAAGAACTTGTTGATGTGCATGTACCGGTGCATAAAGTACTGCCACGTGTCCATTACGAACATTGCGACCGCAAACTGGAACAAGATCACGGGGAGAGACGGCTGGGGCCGGACCGCGCCCGAATCATCGCTTATCATCTGAAAGTTAAAGATTTTTATTATTAGACGATGACAACGACGACCATATTTGATATGTTGTAATATGTGCGTGTGTGTGTATATAGATATTACCGTGAACAAGATGAGGGAGACGGAGATTTGGAAGGCTTGTTGGATGAGAACACCCTTGACGACCATCTTCTTGGTGGCGACGTTCTTGATGTTCTCCTCGCCTTTGGGGTGGAGACGGTAGCTTTCCATGTCGCTGAAGAGCTCGTAGAAGCCGGAGTAGAGCCAGTAGACTACGATCGGCACAAAGGTGCCCAATAAATCGTCAGAAATTTCAATGGCCATTATTTTATTTTATTTAGATTTTTCTCGATTTTCCTGCAGAAGATACAAACTAGTTTAGGAAATTTTGAACACAGAAAAATATCTGTAGATGTGAAGGGAGAAAGAATATGAACCTTGAGATTGATGAAGTTGAGCTCCTTTGTGCTAAAATTGAGGAGTTTTTTTTTTTTTTTTTTGAAGATTAGTTTGATGGATCTCTCATGAGAATGAAATAGGGTTTGTGTTTTTATAAAGAGAGAGGGGGTGAGTTTAGGTCCACCCTGAGGGGCGATGACTTTTGACTCTCAATTAAAACCGAGTTTAGTTCTCTAATTTGGTCTTATGCTCCTAAAAATATATATATATCTTTTTTTGTTTTTTTCTTTCTTTCTTTGTTTTTTTTTTTTAAAAGGGAAGTCTAACACGAGAACTCCATGTGAGTATAGTTATTGCTAATTTCTTTTAATAAGGCAAATTATCTGCTTCAAATATTGGTATATATGTAAAGATAAAAGGCTATTTATTTATTTATTTATTTATTTTTGTTAAAGAAAGAAAAGTTCAAGGTTTTTCCTATTCTCATCAAAGTTCTTTCGTAATTCTTTTGACTCTTAGTTTATGATTGATATTTTTTATTCTTTGCGATTTTGATTTCATGTTTATATGAGATAACGGAATTTCTGGAGATTATAGAATCATATTTCTTAAATTAAGACTATTTTATGTAATATAATATCGATTCAAATCTTATTACAAATTATCCATTCTTTTTATTGTGAGTTTTTTTTTTTTTTGACAAAATAGTATTTTATTTTCGCCTTCTTCTTACAATTTCTCTCTTGAAACAGTCAAATTAAGCGTGGAATTTTAAGACATTATATTACGTTGGATTTTGAAAAGTGTGATCAAGTTGGCTTACTTTTCAAAGTCACCGGTCAGTCTATCTCAAGTAATTATTTTTTTAATAAGAAAAATACACGATTTAATAAAAGAGTCCAGTTCCATTGGTTAAGCTACACATTATCTATTATTTGATAGCAGACTTAGATTAATTTTCCATTGTATTTCGTTTTCCATTTCTTATTTTTTTCGAAGAAGAAGAAGAAGTAATGCTCTTTAAAAAAATAATAATAAACAAATAATATTTTCATTGTTCAACATTAGACTACTTTTATTTCCTCAAAAAAGGAAGAAAAAAAAAGTTTACCATTGTTGATCTTCGTTGCTAAGGCCAGTCTCCAATGGTGAAATATTCTTCTGCCTTGAATTTTTATAAAGTTTTAGCATACCCTAATAACAAAAAGCAATGATAAATCAATTTTGTTTGATGAAATCAAACAGGCACACAGTAATAGTAATAGCTCATTCAAACTTCAAAAAAAATTCAATGAAATATAAAGAATTATGGGATATGTAAGTGCAAAACTTTGATGCACAGAAAGAAAATAGCTACAGCTATAAAACTTGTACTAGGAGTTCATACAGTATTTGAATACAAAGATTGACAATTATGCTAGAAGTTTGTGTGGTAGTTAATAAAACAACAAAATATTGATTTTCTGTAGAGATGAAAATTCTCAACAAAACGTATCGTAAGAGTAAATAAAGTTATGTCAAGCTATCCAGTAATAATACATAGAAATATATCCTGTGCTATGCTTATTGCAATAAAAAGAAAGAAAACAAGTAGAATATTTCTTATGAGCTGTATATTCCTGTATGTTACAACTGCAGCAACAACTTCGGAGACAGACCATCAATATTTAGATCTACATCGAAATGGTAGCTGATGATGCATAGATGCAAATTTATCAGGAAATTGTATTCCTCACGTCATAATTTATATCAAAAGATCCAACAGTACGCCTAATCTATGTGAGAAATAAAAATAAATACATCTACAATACAAAAGGCAAGTGCGTAGTGCAAAATAATAAACAGGCACTCTGCCTAAATTGGGCAAGGCAAGGCCAGAAATTTTTGTTAAGCAACCTTCTCCAGTGGGTTTAAAGGCCAAAGTTGCAAAGTGGAAGAAACTCCATCTCAGTATCAACATACTTGGTCCACAGGTGCTTATATTGGTTCATGGCGACATCAAGCCATGGTTTCATGTTTCCATTGAAATGTATCACGGCAGCATTGCGTATCTCATCTTCACTCACGCTTGGGTTGTAGCCGAGACCCATCACGTGCCATGACTTGTCGATAGACTTTGTGGTTGTGTAGAATGTCATCAATCCTGCTGGTAGCACTGTTCCCGGGTTCCATAATGTCCCATCCTCATTCTACCAAGACAAGAAGGTCAAGAAGGTATTAAGTTCAAGACCAGAACTTCTCCACGGGGAAATTTTAATTTCAAGAGCTAATGATGCAGATGGTGAACAAAATATTCCATGTTACAAAGTGGATCGCGAAAGTGATACAATTAGTTATAAACAAAACGATTAACAGGACTCTGCAAACAAGATAGAGAAAATTACATCAAGCATACTGTTTTAATGACTACAGATCTCCTTAAGGAAAAGATCACTTCCCCTTGTTTATTGTTGACTGGCTTTTGTAAGTTGAAATTTATAAACTATTGTGCTTGACCATTGAATGAGATCAACTAATTCTTAAAAACATAAATCATGATATTACAACTGTATTTTAAGTATGCATTAAGAATTTAGTAACATTTTTCTCGATACACGTTACAAGTTTCTTTTTCCAACTCAAGAGTCTCTAGCAACTAAACAACTGCTTATAACAGTGCACATTCAGTGTGAAGCAGTCTAGGGTTATTCATTCCAGGATGTGTCTCAAGAAACGCATTGGACAATAAGGAGTGCGAGTGTATAGTGAAACCAATCAAATTGGAAGACCATGGCTACGAGGATAAGAAAGACAAATATAGAAGTTGGTCTTGTCCTGGTTCCATATTTCTCTAGTCCACTGTTGCATCAATTTTACATAGACACCTCACACCTCAATAAAGTAGATGCATCTGTATTCAGTACATATCCTAAACTCAGATGCTTGGATTTTTTATGATAATTTCCAGATACTCTTATGAGCATATGCCACAACCAAAAAATTAAAATGTTTCAAACTTATCAAAGTCACATAAGAGATGCATCCAAGACTAGAAATTAAGTATCTAATGTATGAATGATAAGTTCACACTTCCATTTGACTTGTAGAAACAACTGCACAAGAAAGTCACCACCTTGATGAAGAAGAATTGTGATTGCTCTGCTAACTATTAATTTATATAACCTGGATATTTTTTTTATACTACCTGAGTTATTAGCTTTGTTTAACCAATACAGCCTTACAAAATCTATGTCATAAAAAGATAATATTGATTGGCAAACAATCAATTTTGTTATTGCCATATCCACAGAAATGCCTTGCATCAGGATATGTTGCATCTATGTCCCTAAATTATGGTGTATCTGTATCCCATAGTCCCAGGATATGTTGTATCTCAGTCCCTAAATCATCGTGTATCTGTATCTCATATCCGTGTGCAATCTAGTGCTGCATAGTCCTCAAGAATATATTTTTCACTAGAGACTAATGAAACCTTGAAAAAACTTCTCCATTGGCGTACTTGGCGGTTTTTTTTATGGTTCGGGTGTTGTCTAACGGCTGTTTCTTAGACCTGCCGTTTATCATACCATCCTAAAGTCCACTAGTTGGACTTTTCTCTTCTGGAAAGCCATACCCCTAGTTACATATCATTACTTTATTAGTCCTAGACCCCTAGTTGCATATGACGCTAAAAGTAAGATGGCTCTAAGGATGGACTACTTTCTAAGCTCGAACCAATGGGTATAGAAATTCAGCTGCTGGTTTTGCCAATACGGTAGAAACTTTATCAAGGGTTCTGACCTGGAATAGGACAAAGAGAAGCTTACGGAAAAGAGACATGCAACACCAATGTGAAGGGAACCATTATCATGTTATTAGGCAAGAAGCATAGTAAATAAGCCAGACAAATTCTAAAAATATATAAACATATAGGCTTTTACTGATAAGTGATTTTTTTTTTAGCAATAAAGTATTTCCTTACGGAAATAAAGCCTTCTCATATTCCATGTCAAGAATCAAATACTAAAAAGATGTTCCCTGTAACAAGCATATGATCTTTTCTCTTCTCCTAAGTGTTTTTCCAATTCTACTAGAATATGGAGAATACCAACTGGCCCTCTAGAATTATGACAAACTCTCTCTTGTTCATAAATTCTTCGGCCAAGAAGTTGGCATTGATCAAAAGAGAGATGATGTCAGATCAACAGGTGGGCATAAAAACTGTGTTGAATCCATCATGGAGTGGAGCCTTGCTCCATAGCCGTCTTGATGTGAAAGGGCCAAAATGATAATGATCGTGACGATTAATTAACTTTAAATCCTCTAAAAAAAAATAAATGTAATAATTATGGCAGTAGATTGAGTGTTTCCTTCACAGAATAATCAGTTCGAGCAATTTGCATTGTTTACTATGATGGAACGTATAAGATAATCATAGCCCCATTAAAAAAAATAAACAATTACACCAGGCGAAGAAAGCCTACTTAAACATTGTGGAAGGGTGGGAGTGGGGAAAGATTCACTCTGATGTTTATGGAATCTGTTCACAGTTAGGGTGAGTAGGAGATGTATGCCCGAAAAATTGAATCTTCCTTTATATTGCCAATTTGATTTTGAATTACAGCAATAAAAGAAAAATTACAAAATAAATTCAAGATTACAAGAATGGGGATCAATTGATTTCGATTGCCCTTTATTTTTGTGGGTTCTGGTAGCGGTGGAGTCTTGATTCTGCACTTCGTTGACGATCCGATCTCTCTGGATTGAGGAACTCCTCTCTGGATTTTTGGACTCTAGACTTTGGAAAATTGGACTCCGGCCTCTGGAAAAATTCCTCCCCAAAAGAATCTCCTCTCCTTCTCCTGTTCTGAACTCCGTTCCCAATTTTATATATTGATGAGCGTTTCTAATCCGGCTCAAATTCTTCCCCCGAATCCGATTAAATCCCCAAAAATTCGGATCACCATGCAAAACGGAACAGAAGCGGAAAACAACCCGCGGGGTGGCAACCCGCGGGATTGCACCTGCGGGAGGGATTCCCGCGGGAGGAATTCTCGCGGACACCCGCGGGTGGGACCTGCGGGAATTCTCCCGCGAGTGCCCTCCCGCAGGATCCCTCCCGCGGGTTGGCACCTGCGGGAGGAGTTCCCGTGAGTGGACCCCGCTTTTTTTTTTTTTTTTGGGTGTCTACAGGAGAAGACAAAAATAAAATAAGAAGTAACTTCCAAAATGAAAATTAAGAACGGGACTTCTCCATTAGAGCTCTAGTTTTTGTGTACCAATTTTTGGAAGAATGAAGTCCGCTACGGAGTAGATAGGGCATCATTTTATTGTATAAAATAATAATATAATATGTTTTTGTTTCTTTTACTATGCTTGGATAGTAATAATGAGATTTACATAAAAATATTAATATTTCGTCTTATTCCTAAAACTCCAAGAGCTTTTACCAACAAAAATAAGGTGAAAAACAACTTGTCAAAGATGATGCCTCGGAGAATCCACATCACTCTAGTGGAAGTACCTTACAAGTCTCTTCTTGGCCAAACGCACACTTGAAGTACCTACTTCCTACTCTACTCCACGGTAAACAACTCTTTGGTTTCTGAAAAGCTCCAGTCTTCTAGACAACCATGTACAAGCTTCATTCTTGACAAGACTATCTTGAGACAAAATATTCTCTTTCAATAATCCAATTCGAATTGTATATTACTTTGTACGGTGTACAGTGTACTTATAGACAATGATGTGAATCATGTGATTAATCAATTTTATGGAGATGGCAGTCCACTTCTCTCAGGCTGTTGCAGTGATGCTAAGAATAAGAAGAAATGAAGATTTTTATGTAATGTACTCTGCATTAGTTATGGGAAATAATAATTTTCTGACATGTTATTGTAAAATTTGGGATCGTCGTGTGGATAGCAGGCCATTTTCTTCTATTGAATAAGTTAAGCAGGTGTGGACGACAGAAAAATGAAGAGGCCAATAAACTAAGAAGCTAATAAGAACTGATGAATAACTGTTATACTGCTATGCTGCTAGAGGGAGAAATTGCATGGCCATGGAATTACGTTCTATTCATCAGAACTCATCATGAGGGCACTTCGAAGGAGTAACAACTACATAAGGGGGAAAGTGAGCTAAAAGCTCGACATAAGCTCTTGACACAGGGAGGTTCAGTCTGGTGTGTCCACCTCAATTTGCATCATATTTGAGACTAAACCTCATTGCTGCTTGAGCTAGCCCAACCTCATAGCTATTTGAGCTAGAGCCCAACCTTCCCTTCCTTACCATTTGAGTCTTCGTAGTCATAGTTCACTTCCCTTGTTAAGTGTGGCCTTTAATCCCACATTGCTTAGGAAGAGGAAATGAAGGGGGGGAGAGGGCTATAAATTGAGCCCTCTCCTCTCATCCAAAAACACACCCAAAACATACAAATACCCAAAATACTACTTTTGTATTTGTATTTGTATTCTCCACAAATAGTGAAATTTTTGATCCTTCTCCGGCCGTGGACGTAGGTAACATTGACCGAACCACGTAAGTTTTTGTACCTCTTGTCTTATTCAGTTATTTTCTTGATTGTCTTTGTTATATTGTATTTGTGACTATTAGTTCTTGTTGGGGGCCTGCTGCCCAACAAACTGGTATCAGAGCCAGATTTTTTTTTTTTGAGGTGCTTATTGTATACTCTGTGGCTGTCACTAAACATGGATCCTCCACATCAGAAAATAAGAACTTTCTGTTAGCGGGGTCCAGCGTCACTATTCTCTTGTAGGGCCCATTATCACTATTCACCTCTTGTGGGGCCCACGTCACAATTCATCAAGTGTCATATTTCATAGCCATCATAACAGTAACAAAGATCTCAATTAAAAAGTTTGATCGGAGTGTCAACTTCGGTATGTGGCAACTCAAAATGGAAGCCATCCTTATACAGAATGGATGTGAGTTAGCACTTGAAGGAGAGGAGAATAAGGCACCAGAGATGATGGCGAAAGAATTTGCAGATCTAAATAAAAGGGCTAGATCTGCTATTATTTTGAATCTCTCTAACGAGATTTTGCAGGAAGTCGCCAATGAGAGGACAGCCAAAAGTATGTGGGATCGGTTGAAAACCATATACATGAAGAAAACGGTGGAGAATCGACTTTATTTGAAACAAAAGTTGTATATGTTGAGAATGATAGAAGGTACATCTATACTCTCTCATCTTGATAAATTTGATTCCATTATTATGGATTTGGAGAATGTAGATGCTAAGATTGAGAATGAAGATCAAACCATTTTATTGTTATGTTCCCTTCCCCAGTCCTTTAAACATTTTCGGGATACTATGATTTATGGAAAAGATTCAGTCTCATATGATAGTATTAAATCTGCATTAAAATCTAAAGAGCAGATTGACAGGGACATCACAGGGGAGACTAGTGGTAGTCAAGCAGAGGGATTATTTGTTCGAGATAGATCTGAAAATAGAGACCCTAGTAGTAGCAAATCCAAAGGAAGGTCAAAATCCAGACATAACATTTGATTTGTAATTATTGTAAGAAAAAGGGGCACATTAAGACTAACTGTTATAAATTGAAAAATAAGAAGAAAAATAGACAAAATAGCAGTGTCACCGCTGAAGCTAGTATAGCAGCAGATGAGAATGAAGGAACTATATTTGTAGCAACAGATAATAAAGTCAGGTCTAATAATGAGTGGATCTTAGATTCGGGTTGTTCTTACCACATGAGTTCCAGTAGGGAATGCTTCTCCACATATGAACCTGTTGATGGTGGAGTTGTTTTGATGGGCAACCATGCTGCCTGTAAAGTTGTTAGTAGAGGTACAGTTCGAATCAAGATGTATGATGGCATTGTCCGAACACTCACTGATATTAGACATATTCCAGATTTGAAGAAAAATCTCATCTCTTTAGGCACTCTCGATGTTCTTGGGTGTAGATATTCAGCTGAAGGTGGAGTTTTGAAAATTTGTAAAGATACTCTTGTACTGATGAAAACTAAAAGGTCTGGAAGTTTATATATTTTGCAGGGATCTACTGTCACAGGTACTGCAGAGGTCTCTACATCCTCAGATGTTGACATTACCAGATTGTGACACATGCGGTTGGGACACATGGGTGAGAAAGCCTTAACGTTGTTAAGCAAGAAAGGCCTACTTTGTGGTCAAAGTACTGGTAAGATGGACTTTTGTGAGCATTGTATTTTTGGAAAGCAGAAAAGGGTTAGCTTCAATTCTCCCGCTGTCCATAAAACAAAAGGTAATTTGGACTATATTCATTGTGATCTTTGGGGGCCATCTCGTGTTCCTTCTAAGGGTGGTGCCAGGTATATGTTAACTTTTATTGATGATTATTCAAGGAAGGTTTGGGTGTATTTTGTTAAGAATAAAAGTGATGTTTTCTTGACTTTTAAACAATGGAAGGCTTTGATTGAAAAGCAGACAGGAAAACACATTAAGCGGCTGCGGACAGATAATGGCTTGGAATTCTGTAGTACAGATTTCAATGAGTTTTGCAAGAGTGAAGGAATTGCTCGGCATCATACTGTCAAGATGACGCCTCAACAGAATGGTGTGGCCGAGCGCATGAACCGAACTCTTTTGGAACGAGCTCGGTGTATGATCTCAAATACTGGGTTGACAAATGATTTTTGGGCAGAAGCCATTGCTATAGCGTGCTACATTGTCAACCGTGCTCCAAGTGCTTCTATTGATTTCAAGACTCCAAAGGAAGTTTGGTCAGGTACTCCTACTGATTACTCTAATTTAAGAATATTTGGGTGTTCTGCTTATATGCATGTTAATGAGGGAAAGTTAGAGCTTAGGGCTAAGAAATGTATTTTCCTCGGTTATGCTTCTGGAGTGAAAGAATACAGATTATGGTGTCCTGATCCCAAATCACCTAAATTTGTAATTAGCAAAGATGTTACATTTGATGAATCATCTATGTTGTATCCTAGAAAAGAGTCTTGTCATCCTTGTAATTCAGAAAAGGATGATAGTACTCAGAAGCAGGTGGAGTTGGAGATTGGAAATGCAAGTCCTTCACAAAGAGTCTCTACGAGTCAAAGAGATCAAGTTGATGAACCAGATCTTGATGAACCAGTAGAGGAATATTCCATAGCCAGAGACAAACCAAGAAGAGAGATTCGACCACCACAAAGGTATGAAGATGTTGTTGCATATGCTTTATCAGTGGCACAGACAACAGGTGGAGACGGTGAACCTTCCACCTATTTGGAGGCAATTCAGAGTGCTGATTCAGAAAAGTGGCTGGTGATTATGAATGAAGAAATGGAATCTCTCCACAATAATTGTACTTGGGATCTTGTGAAGCCACCGAAGGGAAAGAAAACAGTTGGTTGTAAATGGGTCTTCAAGAAGAAAGAAGGTACTTCAGGTGTTGAAGATGCAAAATATAAGGCACGATTGGTCGCAAAGGGCTACAGTCAGGTACGAGGTGTTGACTTTAATGATATTTTCTCACCCGTTGTGAAGCATAGCTCTATTCGTGTATTGCTTGCATTGGTTGCCATGTTTGATTTGGAGTTAGAACAGCTTGACGTAAAGACAACTTTCCTACATGGTGAATTAGATGAACAGATCTATATGAAACAACCTGAAGGTTTTGAAGTTGAAGGAAAAGAAGACCATATTTGTTTGTTGAAGAAATCCTTGTATGGACTGAAGCAATCTCCAAGACAGTGGTATAAGAGGTTTGATTCATTTATGTTGGGTCATGGTTTCTCCAGGAGCAGGTATGATAGTTGTGTTTACTTCCGGGAGTTAGATGATGATTCATTCATTTACTTGTTATATGTTGATGATATGCTCATTGCGGCAAAGAATATTGTAGAAATTCACAATTTGAAGGCCTTATTGAATAGTGAATTTGAAATGAAAGATTTAGGAGCAGCGAAGAAGATTCTTGGCACGGAGATCAGACGGGATAGAGGAGTTGGCAAGTTATACCTGACCCAAGAAAATTACCTCAAGAAGGTTTTGGAGAGATTTGGCATGAAAGATGCCAAACCGGTTAGTACTCCTCTTGCTAGCCATTTTAGACTATGTGCTGCTCAATCACCAAAGTCAAAAGAAGAGGAAGATTATATGGCACGAGTTCCTTATTCTAGTGCCGTTGGCAGTATGATGTATGCAATGGTATGTACTCGTCCCGATATATCATAAACAGTTAGTGTTGTTAGCATATATATGGCCAATCCTGGCAAAGAACACTGGCAGGCTGTGAAGTGGATTCTCAGATACTTAAAATGTACGTCAATCACTTGTTTGGAGTTTGGACATTGCAATAACACCTTGGTTGGTTTTGTAGATTCAGACTATGCCGGTGATCTCGACAAACGAAGGTCTCTCACAGGTTATGTATTTTGCATTTGAGGTTGTGCTATCAGCTGGAAAGCTACTCTACAACATGTAGTGGCTTTGTCCACTACTGAGGCAGAATATATGGCAGTTACAGAGACTATTAAAGAAGCTTTGTGGTTGAGAGGTTTGATCGGCGAGTTATCTCTACAGCAAAGGGTTATTACCATTTACTGTGATAGTCAAAGTGCAATTCACTTGACTAAAAATCAGATGTATCATGAGAGGACGAAGCATATTGATGTGAAGTATCACTTCATTCGTGATATCATTGCTGAGAAGAAGGTCCTTGTTCAGAAAATCAGTACTAAGGACAATCCTGCCGATATGTTTACGAAGGCTCTTCCTGTTTACAAGTTCAAGCAGTGCTTGGACTTGATTGGCATTCAGAGGTGGTGATTCAGCCCGTTGGGGTATTGCCGGAGAAGATGGAGTAAGCCATAAATTGTTCGGGCCAAGGCCAAGGTGGAGATTTGTTAAGTGTGGCCTTTAGTCCCACATTTCTTAGGAAGAGGAAATGAAGGGGGGGAGAGGGCTATAAATTGAGCCCTCTCCTCTCATCCAAAAACACACTCAAAACATACAAATACCCAAAATACTACTTTTGTATTTGTATTTGTATTCTCCACAAATAGTAAAATTTTGATCCTTCTCCGGCCGTGGACGTAGGTCACATTGACCGAACCACGTAAGTTTTTGTGCCTCTGGTCTTATTCAGTTATTTTCTTGATTGTCTTTATTATATTGTATTTGTGGCTATTAGTTCTTATGGGGGCCTGCTGCCCAACAAATACAATATAACAAAGACAATCAAGAAAATAACTGGATGTTGGACAGCAGGCCCCCCATCAAGAAAATAATCTGGTAATGTCAACATCTGATGATGTAGAGACCTTTGCAGTACCTGTGACAGTAGATCCCTGCAAAATATATAAACTTCCAGACCTTTTAGCTATCATCAGTACAAGAGCATCTTTACAAATTTTCAAAACTCCACCTTCAGCTGAATATCTACACCCAAGAACATCGAGAGTGCCTAAAGAGATGAGATTTTTCTTCAAATCTGGAACATGTCTAACATCAGTGAGTGTTCGGACAATGCCATCATACATCTTGATTCGAACTGTACCTCTACCAACAACTTTACAGGCAGCATGGTTGCCCATCAAAACAACTCCACCATCAACAGGTTCATATGTGGAGAAGCATTCCCTACTGGGACTCATGTGGTAAGAACAACCCGAATCTAAGATCCACTCATTATTAGACCTGACTTTATTATCTGTTGCTACAAATATAGTTCCTTCATTCTCATCTGCTGCTATACTAGCTTCAGCGGTGACACTGCTATTTTGTACATTTTTCTCCTTATTTTTCAATTTATAACAGTTAGCCTTAATGTGCCCCTTTTTCTTACAATAATTACAAATCAAATTGTTATGTCTGGATTTTGACCTTCCTTTGGATTTGCTACTACTAGGGTCTCTATTTTCAGATCTATCTCGAACAAATAATCCCTCTGCTTGACTACCACTAGTCTCCCCTGTGATGTCCCTATCAATCTGCTCTTTAGATTTTAATGCAGATTTAATACTATCATATGAGACTGAATCTTTCCCATAAATCATAGTATCCTGAAAATATTTAAAGAACTGGGGAAGGGAACATAACAATAAAATGGCTTGATCTTCATTCTCAATCTTAGCATCTACATTCTCCAAATCCATAATAATGGAATCAAATTTATCAAGATGAGAGAGTATAGATGTACCTTTTATCATCCTCAACATATACAACTTTTGTTTCAAATAAAGTCGATTCTCCACCGTCTTCTTCATGTACATGGTTTTCAACCGATCCCACATACCTTTGGCTGTCCTCTCATTGGCGACTTCCTGCAAAACCTCGTTAGAGAGATTCAAAATAATAGCAGATCTAGCCCTTTTATTTAGATCTGCAAATTCTTTCGCCGTCATCTCTGGTGCCTTATTCTCCTCTCCTTCAAGTGCTAACTCACATCCATCCTGTATAAGGATGGCTTCCATTTTGAGTTGCCACATACCGAAGTTGACACTCCGATCAAACTTTTCAATTGAGATCTTTGTTACTGTCATGATGGCTATAAAATATGACACTTGATGAATAGTGACGTGGGCCCTACAAGAGATGAATAGTGACGCTGGGCCCCGCTAACAAAAAGTACTTATTTTCTGTTGTGGAGGATCCACGTTTAGTGGCAGCCACAGAGCATACAATAAGCACCTCAAAAAAAATCTGGCTCTGATACCAGTTTGTTGGGCAGCAGGTCCCCACAAGAACTAATAGCCACAAATACAATATAACAAAGACAATCAAGAAAATAACTGAATAAGACAAGAGGCACAAAAACTTACGTGGTTCGGTTAATGTAACCTACGTCCACGGTCGGAGAAGGATCAAAATTTCACTATTTGTGGAGAATACAAATACAAATACAAAAGTAGTATTTTGGGTATTTGTATGTTTTGGGTGAGTTTTTGGATGAGAGGAGAGGGCTCAATTTATAGCCCTCTCCCCCCCTTCATTTCCTCTTCCTAAGCAATGTGAGACTAAAGGCCACACTTAACACCTCCGTCGAGACAAGCCAAGCTTTATCTGCAATCATTGACTGAGTTTCTTCCAATCGAGTACCAAAAAAAAAAAAAAATCTCTTTTCTTCTTGCTTGAAAAGGAAGGGAGCTCTGTACATTGGGGGAACCAGTTCACTCAGGTAGTATTAAAGCAAGGTCATCAAAGCTTAGAAGTCAGCTGCTGCAGATAAAAATTAGATTGGCTCATTGCAGGGAAGCGCACCTTGAATCTGAAATCTCAAAGGGCTTGCAAGGGAAAATCTGAGTTCTAATTCTAGCAGCGGAGCACGCATGTAAGGCCGTCGAATGCATTCGATGGAGCCCCTGTTGCTGCTACTCTTTTACAAAGAGTGAAATTTTGTTCTATCTAAACCAAGCTCTGCTTCTTCAAATGACTTTCTTTCTTTACTTGTCTCCTTCCCAGTAAAAATGATTGATCTCGGTCCAAAGTCTTAATTGGGCATGCTCTCGTTGTCTATCTGCTCGGGTGATAGGTACTTTGCTTTTACTTTATCTTATTCTTATTTTATTTTTTTTATATATTCTATTTTCATTCATATTATTGTTCTTATTAAATCAATTTCATGAACAAAATAAATGCTTGCTTCAAAAGGACAAGTATATTTTTTGCCTACAGACATACTTGCAAAGGAACAGACTGATATTGGATACTTCTCCAGGTCTCCTTACCAGAAGTTTGATATCCCCGCAGACAGTTAGACACGCATGTTGTTGTCTACATCCAACACTCACAAATCATACACCTTGGCTCATGTTAAGTGAAGTATGGTATGCCACCTATGACATAAGGTAAATCATAAATGTTTATTGATGATTTTACTGGTTTAGGTTCTTTCATTACATTAATCACAACCCAACACATATATTTATATGACTGAGATTTAAGTGTAATATATTCAGAGAAAAACACAAATATAATCATGTAATCATGTCTAGATTTTAAGAATTGTGTGCTAGACAGCTGGTGCCCATATCAAAGTGCATAGTCATCTTCACATCCTTGAATCGTAAGAAGCACGTTTCATGTAACTATCCAAGAAGAATCCTCACTGTGAAATCTAATTCTAAAGTTTATTTGTGGGGAATGGGGATGTATTATAGTGGTAACCACAGAAAAAGTAGCATATTTTTCCTCCGTAAAATGCAATTAAGCAGGTTCAGGTGGCATAAGAAATGAATGGGCCAACGATATATGATTATTGAGATGAGTAGAAGACTAGAAGCTTTTTGGTGATAATCGATTTGCAAGAAAATGAGAGATTTCATAGATAAGGTGGTTATATGCAATTAAGAAATAGTTTGGCTGGCAAAATATTGAATGAGGCGATCGACAGAATGATAAAGTGCTCAAAGGAAAGGGCAATGGCGACACATAAGGTAGGAAGCACACATAATCACATGAATAAATACACAACTTGGTGGCACTACAGGTATATATGGCATTTGAACTGAACTGATGAAGTGTGATAGGTAAGGCAAACTGCATAGCATGTTGCACATTTAACTAATAGCTAGTTAAATGCAGTTGCAAGAGCACCAGCAGAATGGAAATAGTCACCAAGAGATTGATTGAAGTTGCTGAATCATGAAGAGATGAATGTGACAACATGTTGAAGCTATAACTTGTTTTTCTCGAATCGCAGTCATTTTCAGTATTCCTTGAATTATCTCAATACTTTTATCCTGAGATAAGACTTCCCGATGTTCATATTTCTACCACATAGAGATATATGATGCATGCACTTACACACCTTTAATTGCCAAACCAATAAATAACATGAACTGTTGTCAAACAGACATTGACCTTGAAGTGACACTAGCTTCATGCCCCTAATATAGGAATAGAAATCATAATGCAGAGGTAAGCAAGCAAATATCTGAACAAAGAGAAGGAGAGTCAAACTGAAGTGCATGCAATGGTTGGATAGGTTGCTTGCAAAGATTAAAGAAGTTTTTGGTAATTAAATGGGCATCAATTGTAGATCTAAGCTGCCTGTTGAGAACAATGACAAACTAACACTATATTTGTTCCAAATGGCCAAATATGATAGAAATAGGGTAAGATGATCAAATAAAGTTTGCCTTAGCTAGGATTTTTAGATAGAGTAGTTTTATTAGAATTTTGATTAGATTTTGATTTAGGATTGAGTTTTACTCTTATCTTTATTGTTAAGATTTTTTATAAATGTGCATTGCATGTCAGATTTGTGAAATGAATGAAAAATTGGTGAAATTGTTCTTACGTGATAATCGTGTATTAAAATCTTTCTTCATGGATTATTTAAGAGTTGATATAGATTTGCCTGGGTGAATTTCCAAATTAATATTTAAATATATTTTCGTAAATTCGTTGAAAGTGGGTGAGAGATCACCTATGCCAGAGGCCCAAATTTATCTTTATTATATTTTTTTATTTTATATTTCTCCCAAATTTCTACAAAAAACCCAAATTCTCTTTGTTCTTTTCCAAATCTTCCATAAATCCCTAATTTCCAAATCTCCAACCCTAATTTGGCTTCCGTCATGCATCAAAATATCTTCCTTTATTTTATTGCCATGATCATTGTCAGTTAAAATGACATTATCACTTGCATCACCACATCGTGCATAGAGGTTAAACTTGTGGACGCTCATACCAATCAGTCTGGGCTCATAATTTGTTCGATAAATAGCATGAGTATCATAGGGAAGGGATGGCAAATTAGATCCCATGCTAGCATGCTGGATCACCCACTAGATCGAACGAACTAGAGATAATTGAGCTGCTTCATCTGTAAGCAGTTGGGAGTAATTGTTCAAACTTATACAGGTCTTAATGAGACACAAAGCTAGCACCGGAAAATTAAGACCCGTGGTTGCAATATATGTGAGATTAGACAGATGGTTTTTGTAACAAAAGGTGCAATGATACCTTGAAGTACTTAACATACAAGGATTGCAAACTACATACAAATATCCTACCAAGTTAATAGCACCAAGACAAGAGTCACGAATATTAGTCATTATCTCACGTGATCAAGTTTGAAGTTAGTGAAATGGTTCAAATCTACAAATATCTTAGCTTGATATAGCTTCATATGAACTGTATACAAATCAAGCAGTTACTTCATTCTAGTGCCCTACTCATCAATAAAGTTGAAGCTAACGTAAAATTTAATGCTAGGCATGAATATACCAAAAATGCAATTCCACCAGTCAAAGTCGAAGAAGCTCACCAAGTCTTGGTACCGATGGAACTGCTCAGTACACTGCTCCCTCCTCCATGCGTCGAGATCAAACACATTGACCCCAAACCCCCAAGCGCAGGCCCTCGGGCTAAACCTCTTCCTCACCGCCGGATTCGAGAAGTTCATATATTTATTATACCTTTGGAACCCCCCGAAGCACATCTCCACCGCCCCATTCACTTTCCCATCGAGCTCCACCCTCCACAGCCCCGCCAGATCCTTCTGCACCACCACATCATCCTCCAGCAACACAATCCTCCTCAGCTTCGGAAACATCTCCGGCAAGTAGAACCTCAAGTAGTCCAGCACATTCAAATCCCTCATCCCGCCATCCTCCACCATCCTCACCACCGGCGAGTAGGTCTTATTCAAGAACCCAAACTCCGACACCGACCTCACCTGCACCCGCGCCCCGCCCGCCGGCGGCCTCCTCGCGAACCACACCCGCATCGCTGCCACGTACATCTTATCCGTCACCACATGGAAAACATGCTTGTACGGCTCCTCGGCATTCCGAATCGCCGAATTTACCACCGTCGACACGGCGATCACATTGTCCGAGAAGATCGCGTAGTGGCAGAGCTCCGGATCGGCGGCGAGATCGACGTGATTAGGGTTCGTGAGGTGCTTGTACTTGGCAGGGTGGCTGATGAGGTCCTCCATGAGGCGCATGTTGAGGCAGTGGATGGATTTGGGAGTGGATCCGGCGGCGATCTGGCCGGAGAGGGATCCGAGCTTCTTCGCCTTGGCGAGCTGCTCGTTGACGGCGAAGATCGTGTCTCTGAGCTTCTGGATCTTGAGCTGGGTGTCGAAGGACTCTTTGGATTCGGAGATGATCTGGCGGGCGATCTTGATCTTGTCTTTGGCTTCCTTTTCGAGGAGGCGGAGGGAGTCGTCGTCGAGAGAGGCGGCGGAGATCTTGGAGGCGAGGGAGGAGAGGGAGAGGGAGAGGTCCTGGAAGGTGGAGAGGGAGCGGGCGGAGGAGAGCTTGAGGCGGCGGGCAAGGGAGGAGTAGGCGTGGATGAGGGCGAGGTGGTCGGAGGCGTGGCGGCGGAGGAGGGAGGCGCGAGCGCGGAGGGGCTCGTCGTCGGAGGAGGAGAGAGACAGGAAGCTGCGGCGAGTGGTGGAGAAGAACGGCGATGACGTGGCGGGATCCGATTGGTTGGGGACAGTGGAGTCGGATCGGAGGAGGGCGGAGAGGGAGGCGAGGGAGATGAGGGCGAAGATGGCGGAGACGAAGACTCGGTAGGAGGTGAAGAGGGAGCGGAGGGGGCGGTAGGGGGCGGTGGCGCGACCTCCGCCGGCCATGGTGATTGATGGCGACAATGGGATCTGGGAGTGCAGTGGGTAAGGGAAATTATGGGGGGAGATTATTTATTAATTTTAATTTATTTTATTTATTAGTATTTGATAGATTAGTGGAGATGAACTGAACTTAACTGAACTACCGACGTAATTAATTTGAGGGGGACGCGGTGTGGTGCGGGCCCTCTGGGGAGTTGAGCCTGCACTTACTATAAGAAAATAATTAATATCTGTGGATCCGGCCCAAACTTATATTGGAATTAAAAAAAAAAAAAAAATCCACTTAGAAGTTTTTCTTTTACGCAACATATACTTGACCAGCTATGATTTTTATTTAAAACAATATAATATTTAACTGATATTTGAATATTGATCACTAGAAAATATTTTTTACAGTATTATTTTCCTATAGCCACCGATTTTTGTAATTCAAAATTTCTAGTTCTGAAGGCCCCCGTTCAATATAGAACATTAGACACAGTTTGATCTTGAATCTGTAACCTCTCATTCAGCGCAATCAAGTAATCGATACATAGGTACATTGAGAATGCGACATTTGCTATTAGATTTTTGAGTTTTTTTTTATTTTTATTCTAACAATTCAATTTAGTTTGTGAGACTCCCACAAACATTTGTATAATATCAGTCGACATAGTCACAATTAAGAGTTCGAAGGAAAAAAAAAAAAAAAATTACTAAAACCAAACAACAAACAAGTTAATACTCCGAGCCCCTCTTCGACTGGCTGCTTCATGGAGCTAAAACTTGCAGGGGAACGGGTACACTGTGTACAGTCGTTCTGCAATAAGCATAATATTGACTAGTTCGTCCATGGCAATCACACTCACCCTTCAAGCAGTTTGGCTCTCGCCACCACCAACCCAGTACTGCTTCACTGCATACAATACCTTCTCCGTCACATGAGGCCCGTCCTCGTGATCTGCCATCTTTGTATCCCATCTCATGCCTGAGGCCAGCCTCTTCACCTTTATGAGAACATCGACCTGGTCTCGGACTATAACTGCACCTTCTGGCCGCAGGATACGGTCCATCTCCAAGAGAATGTCTTCCATATTGCATCTGCTCCCAATGCACGAAAATATGAGAACGTAACGAAGTGATGCACATCTCATAAGTTGGTTATATGTATACTAAAACCCGATGCGAATGCTCGTTAGGAACTAGTGAGTAACAAATAATGATATGAATACTCGATATCATTTTGTAAAGTAAATGCTTTATGATGCACATTGATACAAAAGTCTCATATAGGATCACTAGGATAATCAAGCTGTTACCATAAAGCCGGCCACATATACACCCGTTATTGACCTGAGCCGGCCATCCATGAATATGTACTCCAGGGCAAGGCAACAATTGGCAAGCAAGGGGCATGCCATGAAAACGGTTTGCTAACTGGTGGTTCAATCCCCATACGAAATCTTTGAGTTTCTATAGATTACAAGCTAATCTAGTAAAGTAACAAAATTTGACTGAGAGTTGGCTCATCTAAAAGGCGAAGCTATTATGCTAATGAGAATTTCCAAGTTTGACATCCCATTATATCATTATCTTAATAAAATGCAAGGTCCTAAATACGGATATTGGGTTTGTATCAGATGGACAGTTTTTATATCGGATAGCGAGATATTGGATGATATATCGGGAGTATATCAGGCAATATATCGTTCGTCGCAGCCGATATTTAGAGCAATCATAAAATATTAGCCTATTTGGATTAGCCTCACCTCATTCTCAGGCCCCATGCAAGAGAAAAATTATGGATGCTAAAATTAGTGGAAAGAACATAAAGAGAATTTAGGAGGCATGGGAGGGAGTTTTCTTTCTTTACCCGACTAACGAAGAAAGGAAAACAAAGGAATAACGAAGATGGATCCATGGAAACTGGAGTTGTGGACAAATAACCGAAGAACAACTTGACATTTATGACTATAGCTTTTTACATAGTTTTTTCATGAAATTAGCTCTTTCTCTAAATTAGCTCCACCTGAATTGAATTGGTAATAAAGTAGTGAACCCAGAGAACAAGAAACGCCATCGTAGAAAGACTTTAAATTTGAGTGCACAAGTGCATTCACGTCTACATCTCCTCCTTTTATTAGCTTAAGGATACCCTAGGTAACACAGACACTTCATTTATCAAGCCATGTCATGTCGGACACCATATCAGACACAACACTCTTGCCATATCATTACAAATTTCTATGTATTTTTTTAAGATTTGTTACGTGTCAGGTGTCATGTAGTGTGTCATATCGTGTGCACCTGTGTCAACTTGTCCGTATCCATATCCATGCAACCTAGCGAATAACACACCTAAGGATAAAGTTCAATCATCCGTTTAAGATTCCTTTTAAGTGAACAGTCCTAAAGAGCACACCTGAAATTATTCTCAATATAAAAGCTACGAGCCACTATCGACTTACTTGTCCTTGTACAAGCTGAAAAGACCATTAGCATGGATGAGATCGTATGTTCGGGGGTATGTCGAGAAAGCTTCACACCTGAAACAAAAGAAAGACTCATAGTACATTAAATCATGATGTACAAGGGGCAAGAAAATTACTAGATATCTCACAATTTCTGAAGCACACCAAGAGTTACGGGGACAGACAAAGATAAAGAAAGAAGAGGCATACCAATCATGATATATTCCAATCAGTCCTCGCTCGTATACAACACCAAGTGTGGATATCTCAGCAATAGTGGGCACGACGTTCATCACCCATAACTTGGGAGATTCAATTGCTGCAGCAAAACTACCCAAGCCTGCATTCATATCCATTATATTCCGGAACCTTCCCGAGTCAAGCAACTTATTTACATTTTTGTAAGCTTTGACATGTTTCTTCCACAAGTTGTTATCTTCGTGATATGAGTCAACTGAGACGCCAGGTACAGAGCCAGATGAAATTCTAGGAGGGACAGCGGTTAACCTCTCCGGGAATGTCTTCAGAACTCCTCCGGCAACCTCTTCAGGGCTGTTAACCTCGGGATACGGGGTTACACATGCTTCCATCTTCTTATACCTAGTATCGGTAGAAAGGACAATCGTACATACAACTCTAAGGGGAAAGAAACAATGAGATAAGTAACTCAAGTCACAGATTTACCAGACATCATCGGCATTCGCTGCTTCGCACATCTTGATGCGGGGTTCCTCTTGCCTCCCAGGACAAGAATCGGCATTTATTCTTTTTCTCCAGACAGCAATTTCGCCCTTCTCGGAGGACTTTTCCCAACAAAGAAGTTCCGCTATTTCTTCAATCTTCCTCTGTTCCTGCTCAAGATCCTCCTTCGTGCGTTGCCACGCCAAGTAATTGTTCTTCCAGTTAATGGGAGGACCAGAAAGCACCCAAAAGCCACCAGGCCTAAGAACCCTATCAACCTCCATCATGTACATTCCATCTGAAAGAGGAAAATCGAACAATAATGAAATAAAATTTTGCAATAATAGCTCCTAAAGAGAAATATACTCACTACAAGTACTATGCTCACCATTTGATCCCCATGGAATCAAGCACCTTGAACAGTGAGCCATATCAAAAGATCTTGATGGATATGGAGTCTTGATGGACCCAAGAACTCCGATAACTGCAGGCACACCTCTTTCAAGAGCAAACTGAACCTGTGCCTCATGGGAGTCCCTCGGAGCAAATGACATGGCTATCACATTCCTTTTCAACAGGTAAGCACCCCAGCTAGCAACCTTGAAAGAGTAATAAATCAGTGCAAGCAAAATAACCACCTAAAAGTGGAACATAAGTTTCAACTAGATACTGGTAAGTGTAACAGGATAACACCGGTATATTAATGAGCTTACAGTCACAAACATTAGCCTCTGTGAATATGAGGCCAAATTTGATAATATAAAAAGAATTGACAAAACTCTACTGAGATTATCACAGATTTGACTAGCAATAGCAGAAGAATATAGAATAAGAAAAATAGAATATAGAATAAGAAATCACATGAACACAAAGATTTACGTGGTTTATCCGAATTGTACTATGTCCACGGCCGCTAGAGATTTTCTTCACTAATTTAGAATAGGGTTACAAGTACAGGATGAGAATATATATATATATATATATATATATATATATATATATATATATATATATATATATATATATATAAAGTTAGATCTGCAGGGCTGTGATTCGTGTACAGTAATACTTCAGACTCCACAAAACTCAACAAACTCCCTATATATATATTGTAATGGGTTTGAACAACAGATAAGTTCAGAAATAGATGATATATGTTCAAAGGGAATTGCTTCAACAACAACAACTAAGCCTTATACATAAACCAAAAAGAGATGCATGTTCAAAGGTAATTGCTTTAAAATTCTATTCATACAAAATTTTTATGTAATATGTGTATTGATGTAAAACTCCTACATTTATACAGGAGCAACAATTGAAACCAAGAACAAGAAAAGCAACAAATAAGTCAAAGCTACTCAAGGAATTACTTAAAAATACACTAATATACATCAATAAGCTGTCATGTTTAGCAAAGTGCTGAAAAATTATCCATATGCCAACAATGATGATGACAAATAATTTAACTGGGACAGTTTCTTAAGTATCAAACCATTAAGAAAATAGCTCAGGGAGTTTTCTAACTACAAAATAACATTTGGCTGAACATAGTACGAGTATAACAGACAGGATTAATAAATCAGTTACAAAGGAAGATTTAGCATACCCCACAGCCAGTGTCCAATGCAGTTCGCACTGTGCCATTGTCAATTGGGATAACAGATGCCAGTTGGTCGATATATTTATCCGCTCCCTGTGGAAATTGCGTTCCTCCACCAGGAAATCTGAATACATTTCCCTCGTACTGAACCCAATTCTGAACGGCCTTCTCAACCGTCAAGCTCTTGTACGGAGCATTTGCAAAGGGAACGAAATCGCGACTCTTTGGCCAGGGGAACGGATTAACCCAACCCATTGGGGCTGGTATGAGGCAGTGCAATTTCTCTTCTTCGAGGGGGCAATGCCTCTCTCTATAAATCATGTTCTGTCTAGGTTTGGACATTGCCCGGTTTTGATCTTGGCAAGGAGTATAGTCATTGTATTTGTCATCACACGGCTTGAAGGTCCGGACAGTCGAGTTGGAGAGGTCAGCGTGAATGCTTTCTCTGTTGTGATGTGTCTCAAAATTAAGATTAGGCAAGAGAGTGCAATCGGTTTGCTGGGTGACCTGCAGTGCTATGCTGTCACCTTTCCCGAATTTACTCCTCTGCCAAGCCCCGAGCAAGTAGAAGAAGCAACACAAGCCAACTACAATGATAATTGATATAGAGCTTCGTGTCCGGTTTTCCCCAGGGTTGCCTTTCAAAGCCATGACGCACGCACCTGAAATAGTTCGAGTGACAATCCAAGTTAGAAACAACTTCAACGCGCACGGTTAAGGGTCTTTGAGGGAGAAATTGAAGTACCAGTTAACTGAAAACAACGTGCATTCAGATTAAGAAATAAAGTTTCGGGGCAAAATATGCATCAAAATTGTTTGCTATGTTTCGTTAAATACTTTTTAATGGAATGTAGAGGGCTGTACCAGGTGTTTATGCTAAGAAAACAAAAAATATGCATCAAAATTGCACCCTTTGAATGTAAAACAAGTGAGAAGATTGATTTATAGCAAGGGCCATGTACATAAACCAATGGCAGCCCAAAGATCATCAATTGGTCATGGCTTTAAGTATATCAGTAAGATCTAGGAATAAAGTTGTCCATAGTTTGTGATTCTGATCAATTTTGCTTCACCATCATCTCTGTAATGAATTGGGAGGGCTAAATTACCCAAATCTTCCCCAAAAAAGGAACAAAAGAAAAGAACTTGAAAATAACTCTGCTACATTTAAAAAAGACATAATCTAGTTGCTAACGAAATTAGCAAGTTTATGTTTATTATTCAAAGTTAGGGATCTACAACTTCTGCTAATAAATATAAGTTCATTAAATCAATTAATCAACAGAAGTTATAATTAGAAATCTAAATTTCTTCCCACTTAAATAACTTCAACACCTCAAGCAAAAAATCAACAAATAAAAGCCAACAAAAGCATGATTAACTTTTTTTAAAAAAATTGAAATAAAATGGGGAAAAAAAAAAAAAATCAAAACTCGTTAAAAGAAACATCCTATTAGCATGTCACTGAACAACCCACGAACCAAATCCAATTACTAAGAACAACTACTTATATTTCTCCCAATTTAAATAGAAAAAAAAAACACTGCAAAAATTAAAAAATAAGCTCAAATCAACCATCTCTTTTACCAATCCATCAAACAAAATACAATCTTTTTCTTTAGAAACTAAAAAAAATCCAATATTTAGAAGACCCATGTGAAATTTTCCAGTCAACAGCAAACAAAACCAATCAGAATCCAAACTTTGCAAGATCTAACATATTCCGGAGACCGAAGAAGAAGAACAAAGTCGAGAGATCTTACCGCAGATTCAGTTTTTGATCCAGATACGTTTGGCCAAGTTCATAGACCGAGCTCAGATTCAGATAAAAATCTACCGTCGTCTCCTGCTCCTCAAACTCAACATTCGCACTGCTGATTTAATTGTTAAATTAAAGAAACAATCTAAGATGAGGCAGTTTCCAGAGGAGCACACCATTTTTACTGGTGAGCCCACTTAAAAAGACCAGAACCAACCAAAAAAACACTATACAGTGGGCTCACTAGAAAAAATGGTGTGCTCATTTGAAAACTCCCCCAAGATGACAAGGATAATGATAATGGAGCAGTAATTGACGAGACTTTACAAACGGGCACGCCATTTTTCCTAGGGAGCTCGTGAGCTCACTCTCTTTTGGAAACAAAAGTTTTTTTCGATAGACACACTAAAAATAACCAAATTACTCTCCATTTCTCTATCATTCTCTCCTTCACTTTCCCTTAAATCCAACTCCCTAACTTTTCCTTCCTAAATATTTCTTTTCTCCTCTTTAAGATTGGTCATTACAGACCTTTCTCCAAATACAATATTCTCTGAGTGTCGACGGTGCTGCTCGAGATCGCTCCGGTCGCCCGCCATCTCCGCTGCCGCAGGTTGACTCGAGATCGCTCCGGTCGCCCGCCATCGCCACTGCCGCAGGTTGAGAGAGAGAAGAGACGAGGCTGAAGTAAAAGTAATGGTGGGCTCACTAGCAAAAATGCTGTGCGCCTAGTAAAGGGATAGCACCGTGGGGGAAAAATGGTGCTCACCAAGAGGAAAGAGGTGGGCATTTAAAAATTCCCGTAATCGATTGAGAGACAGTAATAAAATGGTTATGAGGTGGGGCCCACAGCGGTATCGGCACCGGCGGAATACGATAAGAATCCACCATGCGCTTGGGGGATGCTGGTGGTGCTGACGGTTTCGGGGTTGGACTTGGAACCAGTCAACGCCGAGATCTCCGCAGCGGGACCCACACGCTGGGAACAGAGTAATGAGGGTCGGCAGGTAAGTGGGGTCCAAATAGGAGGCTGGTTAGCTCGTGAGTTTGAAAAATGAATTTATAATAATGAATTATGTTCCTCAAATTTTTTATTTTTTTTCTATTTATTGTTTGATTAATAGGAAAAGAAATAAGAATTAAGTAATAAAATAATTTTTTCCGATACTTAATATTTTTTTAATAGATATGTTTTGAGGGAAAAAGGATATGATTTTAGAGTAATAATTATCAAAATTGTGAAAGGATTCTCTTTCCAGTTTAAATAAAAAATCAAATATTATTTCCCCTCTCATTTTCCTACGATTTAGGGAGGTTTTATCTTTTTAGCAAATTCTTACCGCATCCGACATATTATGAATTAAGAATAATAATTATCAAATAGTTTGTAGTCCACATTCTTTTCCAAGAAATTCTATTTGAACAAACCACTTTGTATAGTGAGTTCACCTTTTAAAATTATAAAAACTTACAAATTTGTCATTTTTTTTAATAATCATATTTTTTACCTGGTTGAAAACTAATCTCCGAGCGATATTAAATTTATTCGGATGTTCTGAACTGAGAAATGTGGGTTCACTAAGCAAAGTGGTGTCCTCAAATAGAATTTCCCTTCTTCCTGTGGCCCGCCCTTATAGCTATTGAACAAGTCTGAGATACTCGTCATCGGTGTCATTAACAATCAACTCTAAATAGATTTTTTTTTTCTTCAAGCTGGAGACAAGTTAGGAGAGACTTCAACGATCAGAAATTAAAAACAAAATTAATTATCCGTTCTAGAAGAAATTATAGTCAACGATATGAAATTAGGATATTCTATTGGTAGTGAAAGCTCGTAGATTGAAAAAGAAATCTTCAATTATTATTGGAAAATACATAATTGATTTTAGAGGTAGCCTCCCATCAGTTTAGAGCCCAGGGCGACATCTTTCATCTAAAGTAAGCCCCGTCCAGGCCCAGTCCATTAGTTAATACTTGCCCCGAGATCTGATCAAGCCCAAAAGAGAGAGTCGGCCCATTAACTAATCCGATGCGTCCAGCAAAAATTAAAGATATCTAGCTTCCCACCACTGATTCTCCTCCGCTCAAAAACCCTAACCCCAGTTCTAAAACCCACACCAAAATCCCCCAAATTTCTAACGAATGATGCACGTTCTAGCTTGCAATCTATCTCTCCAACCCCAAATTCCTCGACGCTTCGGGCGCCGAGAAATCTTCTTAGATGGAGCCTCCTCAATTTGCTCTCCAAAGATGCCGTCAGCATCGGATTCGAGCTCAAATGAGGAAGTTAATGACTCTAATGCAGTTTCTAGGTCAGATTTTTGTACATGTTTTTGTTGTTCAACGTCTTAAAGTTGATAACTTTGTTAGGCTTGTTGAAAAAATTGCTACTCATGGTACATTATTAGTATGTTATTGTAATTGAGTGTCATTTTTATGAATATATGTGAATGAGTTGTAGAAGGTTGAATTTGTGTTGCTTTTCTCTTATAATTTTGATACCCGCGTTGCATTTTTCTTCATTGATTTCTCTTTGCGCCAAAGTTTGTTTCTTTAAGTTAAATCTGGTGTTAAATGCCTAAAGTTGTTTACAGTCAAGGAGATATGAATGATCAGATGAGGGAAATTCTATTTGCACACGGCATTTTACTCTTGATGTACGGTTTTAAAATTTATAAATAATTACAAGTTTGTCATTGTTTTTTGGACTAAATTACCCTTATAAATTCCAAACTAAGACTCTTTAAAATTTGAAATTACGACTCATCGTCTTCCTCCTCTATTTTCTCTCTAAAATCCTAAATAATTTTTTTTTGGTATTTAATAAAAACACATCTCCTACAAAATCATCTATTTGATTTCTTGACCCCTTAAAATTTTTTACATTAACGTTCCTGAAAAGATTAGAAGAATTTTAAATTCTTCGATTTCACCGTGACAAGTGAAATTTGAGTTTGGAATTTGCATTTGAGTTTTCTTATGCAAGTGGAAAATTCCAACATGCAATTGGTGTCAGAGAACAAATTTAAGGTACGATTTGAATTTTTTTTTAGATTTTATACGTATTTGTTTGAATTTATCGTTAATTAGTTTTTTTTTTGGAGACTTCGCTTGCTGGTCGGGTATTAATACCCGACCAGCATGTTTCTTGGTCGGGTATTAATACTCGACCAAAATATTTTTTTGCTAAATGGAATTGGATGGGTGAGGAGTTAGAGAAAAAGAGGATGGGTATTTTTGGAAAAAATTTTGGACGCAGAAAGTAAAATGGCAGTATTTAAAAATATGAGTTTGGTGTAAAGAGAAAGCAGGGTGCCAAGAGTAAAATGCCGTGCGCAAATAGAATTTCCCATCAGATGAAGCCCTCATGATATTGTACACTGACAAAGTTGCCCCAAATTAAGGGATCAGCATAGGTGATCTAAAGTTTTTCATTTAATAGAGTCAAGTAGATGTTTAGGTTTGGGGAGAATGAATTAAATAACATCGAAAAATTCACCAACAATTTATTTTGGAAACAAGTGTCAAAGTATGGAAGATTCAAGGGGCCTGTGTTTATAGAAATTTATTTGGTGGTACTATTGGAATTCATTGTCTAGGATTACAGGGTTTAGTGTTTAACTCAAGGAACTTCCTTTCTTTTCTGGTTCAAGCACATGCACGTTTAATTTTTCTTGATTAGTTCCACCGTTTTTCTTTTCTTTTCTTTTTTTTGAGTTGTTCCATTTGTGAGCTTATTGGTTTTTTTTTTAATGTGTATCTTCTAGGTCAAGTAGCAGTAGCGTGGAATTATGTAAACTGATGTGCAAAGATATTCTTCTCGTGACACGCCGAGCATTATTTTCCAGTTCAGCTATGTACTCTTACTTCCATTCTTCAAGGTACTTTTCAGGTTCGCACTGTTTAGCACTTTGAGTTCTACTACCAATTAAGTTTTGTTTAACAATAAAGGAAACCAATGAAGTTTTCTTCAATTGGAAGACATTAATATTTGAGGAATAAAATGGGTGTCCATCAATTTCATATTTTTGGATGGACATAATTATGTATTACTCATAGTTTTCTCACCATGTGACTTGGATATGTATTATAATATATTTATTATCCATCATTCCTCATTTTTTTCCTTATTTAGTTCTTCATGCAGACTTTATTTCAATCATTTGTCATTATTGTCCATCATTCCTCATCATTGTCCGTAATTCCTCATGCAGATTAAGGAACTGCTATCAAGATTCAAGCCATATTTTATTTAGCTCTTTTTCAGTGTTTGTCAAAGCTAAACAGAACATTCTTAGGCTTCTTCTTAGAGTAAAGGAACTGGGCATGGGGTTTTGAAGTGATATGCCCATCGAATTAACTAGCGACATATCATCATATGAGACTTTACCCCATCAAGATGGGGGTTGGCTATGAAACACGACTCACAGTTAAGAAAACCCTCAAAGAATTTAACCTGGTTCATCTGCTTGACAATCAAACTGATTTCGAGCATCTGTGGTGGCGGCAAAATCCTGATCAAGGCAAAAATGAGCAAGGGAGGATCATGCAATGAAAACGTGATGGCTAGTTTGCTAGTAACTGAACTACATTTTTTGTTCATTCTGTTTAAGCATGTATAACTATTAAGAACCTCCAAGTTACTGTAGGACAGGAAAAAGTCGATCATTATATTATTTGATACCGAATCATATATATTCACTAGGTACAAAACATATTAAAAAATAGGACCATGCTTCACCATAGACCATTGACTAATGAATCAAATTCCCTTGTATAATTCTTGTTATGTTAGATTGATAATTTCCACCGTCTCAGGAATTTGGTGGTTGCTTGAGTTTACTTTGTGACTAAAGGATATTTGTCTACTTGCGCATCGATTGGACAATACTATTCTACCGCAGGTTCGTTGATGTCAGTAGACATTTTCTTTAAAGAAATTGGTCTATCCAAACTCAAATAGGGTTAATATTGGAATGCTCTCCTCCTGGTCTTCTCCCAACTTCAGAAGCATTCTCTATAGTCTATTGACCCCGTTTGATAAGAAAATATTTAGATGGTAGTGGTGCTGCTGATGAACTACTGTGAAAACTTTGATACTTGATACTTAAATATCCAGCTTAACTTGTGAACTTTTAGTGTAAGCATCTTCTTTGCATATTTGCATGTAGAGGTCAAAGTAGAAGGCATATAGTGAAACACACACCTAGGCTCTCAAAAATTTGATAACCCTCTCGTAATGTCTTAACAAAGTTCATGTTCTCCCCATATTCTTCTAGGACAACACCCCTATTCATGCCCCTCTTCAAATTTACCTTGTGGGGTTAGAGGCATCTCTGATGACAGTGCTCATGGGTACACAATTTTTCACTGGGAGTTGTTTTCACTTCCACCTACTACTGTCTTTTCATCACTCACCTTGGGTATCTAGGACACATCTTGTAAACCAAAGGCTTGAAATCTTGGAATCAATATAGGCCAATATTTGTAGTATTGAATCCAATAACATCCACAGTTTGCATCCATATATTTTAATGATTTTGGAATATAAATTATAGTGGTACTGACTTTATAGGTCTATATTGTATCACATACCACAAAATCTTATCCAGTTTTTTTTTAGATAGTAGATATTGGTAATATATTGGTTAGCAAAATTCTGTACCATATATTGTATATTGTGATATTTACTAAATATCGGATATCATCAAGTGATAAATAAACATATCATACTTACATAAATAATATAAAACTATTGAAAACATATTTAGGGCTTATGGGATTCTTATTTTGGCAACTTGCGCTGTGCTTATATATAACTCAACGTTTGTAGAAGTTTCTTAAATGCATCGAGACATAAACTAACTGAATGCTTAACCACCAAAGCACCAAGTAAAATTAGTACTTGTGGTGTCCCTACCTACTGTTGGTGGTGTCACTGCTGCTGCAAGCACTAAGACTGTTGTTGCGCAGTCGCTGTTTGTGATGGAGAAGTGAGTCAATGAAGGCGGCTTGAGACTACTACTCGCCTTAATTTCATTTCTTCCTTTCATATATATGTCATGTCAGGTTTATGAGTTAACCGGTCGGGACTATGAGCTAACCGGTCGGGAGACTCGGGACTGAAACCTTGCATGATATTTCATTTTTGAGCGATATATAGACCCATTCTGGTCTAAAACAAAATCCAGTAGACAAGCACACATATCGTATCGGGTAGGGATAAAAGACCTAGAATTAACTGACGTACTGGTACATCATCCAATATTTAAAGTAATAGTCCTATTAGGTACCTCAGAGTTATGTATAATATTGATGATACATGGTAGTATTAGTAGGTATTTGAAGCATTGATGCAACCCCCTCAGTGTAGCCTTAGTTGTTTTTACATTTGGCAAGGTGAAGTGATCTCTGGCTGTATGTTGTGTACTCCTTTTTCTCCTCTCTCTTAATGTGTCATAAATATCTCTTTAATGGGTTATCAGGTTAGTGTTTAATATAAGAAAAAGGTAAGGGGAACTTGTGATGCATTTTCTCTATGTTTGTGTAACTTTATTATTACTAGCAGAATAACCTTAGGTCACTTACCAATGCACATCTCCCTCAATTAACTCATGCTTTAGCATATCGTTCCTGCTTTCTATTGTTCATTCTCAATGTATCACATCACCTTTCTGGCGGGATGCCATTTAGTCTTTTTTCTCACAATTTTGGTCATGGAATTTAAGCTCATGCAACCAATTAACCAAAGAGCTAGCCACCAAATTTTTCTAAACCAGTGAGGATCCTTACGAGAATGAGTTGATGGTTTAGTAATAGGGATCATATTCACATTTGAAGCACAAAGAGACCAAAGACGTACACTAGTTTCTAGATAATAAATTTATTATGGCTATCTTAATTCACCAATCTTAGCTATGGGCACTTCTGTATAATCTTGATAAGCTTGGAGGTAGAAAAGAGCAAGCTTGCCTCAGTTGACATCATCTCTTTTCAGTTGAAATCCAGAAATTAAATTGCATCTTGGAAGTTCTAGGACACTTGGTATATCACAATATAAGTTGAGCATTTTGCTGTTGTTGGTATCTAACATGGTTATAGAGTATACAAATTCAATATTTCAGTAGATCCTAGGTTCAAACTGCACCACAGACAATTTAAACTGTATTGATATGTTACTATCGTTTTATCATGCCTTTGCATGTAAATCATCTTCCTGTGGAGGCCCACTCTAATGCCTGATTGCCCCAAAATGGGGAGAGAATTAATATACATTGTTGGCCCACTAACCAGATCCATCATCTTGAGCTTTGTGTACATATATAGGAATAGAATAAACTTCTGAGGGAATGGATATAGGTAAATATTTCGTGGTCCACTCGAGATGGTTACATAACTTGATTTGGTCCTCCACTTTATGCAGATAAATTTTCAAAGTAAGCTTGAGAAGCATTTTATATGTGTTCATCTCTTGTTCTGTATCAATTCATTCTACAAACTACAAAGTGCTTCAAGTTCTATTATGTTGTACATCTATGGTGTGTCATACTCTTTCATGTTCCTACATCTATGATGTTTCATGCTCTTTCATGTTTCTACAGTCTGATTGTTTCTGGCTAATTTCATGCACTGTACCTGGGAAATCGGGTATTTCTTTTAGTACAATGAACACTCATTCTTTTTGCATTCTGGTTCTTCATTTCAGCCCTTGCTTTGGGGGACTCATCTGTCACAATTGAAGATGTGACTCCTCCTGTTCTTCCCTCCGGGCCACTCTTTCCTTCTGAGGTTTGTGCCATACTGTGAGCACCTGTCTAGGATCTTTGATTATTTATATTTAGTCGTACCTCTGCTCTGTGTTCTATTCACAGGAAAGAATCGTGAAACTTTTTGAGATGAACACCTACTCTGTTGTCAACATCTTTGATGTAACCTTACATCCCCAGCTTAACGTAACTGGTGTTGTTGAGGTGTGTTTTATGCTCCCCATAGCACCTTTTCAGTTTTTTCCCCCCTCCTTTTTGGGGAGTCAATCTATTCAAGGGTTTTTGGCAAACAACTCTGTGTTCTCCTAAAATCATAAAATAAACCCTTGAATTATCCTTATTTCTAAAGAACTCATCCTTATCTCATATATTATGCAGAAAAGTACTTGTTAGGTGGTTTTTTTTTTTCTTTTCAAATTCGTAGTTTAATATTTCGCATATTAATTTTATGTAGTAGTTTTTTGTAAGTTTTTATAAAGAAAGGATACATTACATGAGTAGTCTTTTTGTACTTCTGTGAAGGCCACAAGAATTTGTATGCTAACAGAGACCCTTTGTGGCCTTTCTGAAGTTATTAGCTATGAATTAGATTGTTCTAATGTTTCTCCTGGACAATAAGAAGTTTCGCACAGCATGTGATTGACCTGAGAATGTACTTCATTTTCCATTTGATTGTTATTTGAATATATTTAGTGATAGGAATTGCTCTTGGCTTATGCATAACCCAGGTTCCTGAAGGAAATGGTTCTGGAGTGGTTTGGGATGGAAGTGGACACATAGTAACAAATTACCATGGTGAGAACCCTCAAATGACGTGCTTTGACCATATGACGGGAGTAGGTTTTGTATTACCAAACTTGAGTTTTCTAGAGCGAGTTTTATTTATGTATTTAATTGTGTCGAAAGGCTACATCTTTTAACAGTTAACTTTATGTGCATAATTGTCATATATAAATGAATTAATTTGAGTATTCAAATTTTTTGTTATTAGTTCTTATTAGATCATAATTGTCAATCTTGTTGTAGTGGTTGGAAATGCTCTCTCAAGGAATCTGAGCCCCGGTCAAGTTGTTGCACGAGTGAACATCCTTGCTTCTGAGGGGTGAGGAATCCCACTACTGATGAATATTTTTTTATAAAAAAATAAATCTTAATCTAGTTTGAGCATGTTGTTTACACCTTCTTTCATGGTGATAAATTTATTAAAGGGTACAAAAGAATTTTGAGGGTAAGCTGATTGGTGCAGACCGTGCTAAGGATTTGGCTGTCTTAAAGGTATATGCTTTTTCTGAACACTTTATTTTTAAGTGCACAACAAGAAATAGCATGGAAGCAACCCCATCAGGATATGGTCAGCTATGATGTAATTCGTATGCCGTCATCTCGTTGAACAGTTGCAGTTTTATTGTTTCATTTAAAGGGTTGGATGGCATCTAGAGTGATGAGAACAATAGGAAAGTGAGACAGCATATGTTTTTGTCTCGTAAACCATGTAGGCTGAATGCTATCTATTTTCTTCTATGATAAGTCAACACCTCTACTTACTGAAATTGGAGTGTCCATACTTGTTTGACTAGGCATAATCTACCCGTATTTGATAAAGTTGGTATACACATCACTTGTCTATTTTTCCTTGGGGCATGCATAAATTGTGTGCATATGCTTCTTTTATTTAAGAAGGGTTGTAGTAGATAAAATGCGAATTATTATTTTACACTTCATTTTTTTGTTTTACTAATGTGCATGCACGTGTGTTTGTGTGTATCGAGTACATATACTGGCACATATTTACAAGTAAATATCAAGCACAATCGCGTATCTATTTTATTTAGTTCTAGTTTATTTTCATTGTTGCTCTTTCGTATGTTGGAATGGGCATGTGTCCATGTTAGCTGTTCATGAATTTCCTTGCATATTTGAAGCTAGTACTGTCTCATTCATGACTAGTTGCATAAGTGCATGATTGCATTATCTACCCCAAATGTGATCTAAGATTTTTTTTAAAATTTTTTTTTAATTTTTTTTTATTGTCATTGTTTCTTGAAAGATTATGTCTTCTGTAACTGCTCAAACTTTTGGAAATAAAAAGTCCCATGCTTGTTATATCAAAGATTGTATCTGAAAGTCTGCCCTTTTTTGATAATATAGTAATTATCGAACCAACATTACTATGGCTATTAATTTTGCATGTGAAATACTTCACCTAGATTATGTTTGGATTTCTGAATCTTCCTGTATCTTTGACTTAGTTGTCTTTCTGTCTTGTATATTAGGTGGAAGCTCCGGAAGATCTCTTAAAGCCAATCAAAGTGGGAAACTCAGCTTCTATAAGAGTTGGTCAGCAGTGCCTAGCAATTGGAAACCCCTTTGGGTTTGATCATACTTTAACTGTTGGTGTTATCAGCGGGCTTAATCGGGATATCTTTAGTCAAACTAGAGTAACTATCGGAGGTGGTATCCAGACGGATGCAGCGATCAATCCAGGGAATAGGTATGTCCAGAGATTTAATTAAGTCTTTGAGATGTGCTTTATTCTATTAATTGACTTGTCAATCTGAAAACAATTTTTTTTCCAAAAACAAGAGCATTTGGAAAGTTCTTAGTTATTAATTTTTGGTGAATTTTGATGTAGTAATCAGCAAATGAAATAATAATGCTAGAAATTTGTTTCCATTTGATTTGCTCTTGGGTCTGGAGCCTGGAGCTTTAGATTTCATAGATTATAGAAGTAATGGAAATAAACTAAAATTTTGTTGACTTCCATCTTACTGTATGGACATCCATCATTGATTACTTTAGGTAGAAAAAAATTTATTCATCCTACTCTGTGGGATATACCTTTCAATTTCACTATTGTCATGTCTTCTTATATTAGAAAAAGGGTTTTTTAGTTCATAATCCTCAAATCTCATATCTATAGATATATGCCCCTCAAAACTTAGTACTTAGACATATGGACCCCAATCGTATAAGCATCACTCTAAATAACTTTAATGTTACTTATGGTGAAACAAGATGTTTTTACCCCTCTCTTTCTTTCTAATTTCTAGAAGAAAAAAAAAAACCACCTTCTTATCCCTTTCTTCTTTCTCCCTTCAATTTCTTCTCTTGAAACAGAAACTAAACTAAACTCTCTCTCTCTCTCTGCCCCCCCCCCCCCCCCCCCCCCCCCCCCCCCTCATTTTCTTCTTTTAATAGTGATACAATAAGAATGTTCACTATTCAATATCAATCGCATACTTGATGAGTTTCTCAACTCTCTTCACCTTCCAACTAGAATCTTGTGGCAGTGGCTTAATTTTATTCTTCGGCAACCTATAGCTGTAGAGTAGGAGCGAGGGGGAGGGAGGGAACAGGAATATTTTGGGGATTAAGGGGAGAAAATTTTCTCATCTAGGAGAATATTCCCTTTTGTTCTGTTTGTTTAATTAGAGGGCATTTGTCCAAATAGATTTGTCGGGTATGCATCTAAAAATCTTTGAAAAGAAAAGGATATTTTGTTTAAATTTGACGGTTTTTTATCTCTTGACCTGCAAATTTGTGGTCTCATAGAATTGGGCTGTTGGTTTAGCCTCCACTTAAGATATCTAGATAGGTTAATAACTGAAAAATTGAGCCTACTGATGGAGTTAAAATTGAACTATCCTGATATGGCATCTCATACTTGCGTTGATCTTGTGGCCTCCTTGTCAAAATACAAGATTATTGGTACCAGGATGCAAAGCCCTAGCAGGATCCACACACTGATTTAGAATTGCAAATCAGGATTATCATCTTTGTAATAAACTAATAATGGTTAACACTGCACACTACTTCTCATCTTAATGTCATTTGATTCAATAAAATCTCCTTGGGTGAATTACCAAGCACAAGTAAAAGGATGATTTTATGTTAGAAGGCTGGATAACTAAAGAACTAGTTATCTAATCCATGTATTACTTGTCCTGTGTCTAATGCTTACTCTATATACAATTTGTGCAATAAATAATATAACCAGAATGCTTTCTTATATCGACTTTATGTTACTTTTTCTTATGTTGAATTTGTATTTGGCAGTGGCGGCCCTTTACTAGACTCCAAAGGAAACATGGTTGGCATAAACACAGCAATATTTACACAGACAGGTATTGTTTCTTGTTTGGCTGCTGTTTTCTTTTTTCCCCTTTCGATATTTGTTTTTTGAAATTAAGAATTTTGCAAAGAATTCTCCTCATAATTTCTGTTGTTTGCAAAAACCATGGGGCATTTACCTTGGTTTCCTATTATTAGTTATATGCCTTATTATTCTTGTGGGCTTTAGCGAAATTTGGTTCAACTTACAAGTTTAAGTTATCGGAAATATATTCTCTATTGGACCATGTTTAGCCCTTTTTTGAAAACATAATCAACATTTTTCATTCTTAATTTTTTTTTTTTTAATGGGGAGACCGCAAGGAATAAACATGATAAATTTTCATTCTGCTTCAAAATTCATATTTAAGCAATCCTTTTTTTGTTTGTTCATGGCTTTTTAATATTGCATCGCAGGGACATCTGCTGGTGTAGGTTTTGCTATCCCGTCTTCAACTGTTCTAAAGATCGTCCCTCAGTTGATCAAATTTGGCAAAGTATGCATATTGTATAATCAGATACTCTGATTTCTCTTTCAACTTCATATAATATTTTTGACTATTATTTTACCTTTTGATTGATTGTTAGCTGTGAAGCCTTGAATATTTCATGTAAATGTCTTGTTTCGTTCACCATAGAGAAATCTAGTTTCCCATACATATATGTTTTTTGTGTGCGAAATGAGTGCACTCTTTGCTGGGTGCATCCTCCAGGATTTGAACCCTAGATTGGCGCATTCCTCTACGTTCTCTTCTCTACGAGATCAAGATCCTTATTTTGCAAAACAACGAAGCTTTTAGCTCATTTTTTCTGACAATTGCTCGAGCATCTCTTCATTTAACGCCTATATTTCAGGATCCATGTCCATACTCGGCATATTTTATTTATTTCCAATTGGTTTCCCCTTTTCCAGGATTCAAGATATACCCTTGTTTTCTCCTGGTGTATTCTCCTCATAACCAACCAAGCACTTCATTGTTTGTTCACGAGAGTATTAAGCTTTACTTACTCAGGTTGAGGATTGTAAAAGAGGAAAGGTGCAAATGACATTTATGTGGAATAAGCGATTCAGATATATTCCCGATTTGATGGAATAAACCTTGCATAATAATCCTGGTATAAGTCATCAATAACTGCTTTAACAAATTAAGCAAACTCCTCTGCATGTTTCTGTTCATGGTTTTAATTCTATTTCAATTTTCTAATCAGCAAAATGTAATTTTGTGAGAAATACTGTATTTCCATACGAAGGCATTGCCATGTCTAACTCTCTTATTGTTCTCTTCATGATGCATTTTTCTTAGGTTGTGCGTGCTGGTTTGAACGTGGAGATAGCTCCGGAACTGGTTGCTAATCAACTAAATGTAAGGAACGGAGTCCTCGTGCTACAGGTACAAATACGTTGCATCACCCTTTTTAACCATCATAACTCTCAAAGAAACCACCAACTGCATAAGCATCCATATCTTTTGTGCTGTTTGTAGGTTGCTGGAAACAGTCTTGCAGCCAAAGCAGGTCTACTCCCCACTACAAGAGGCTTCACCGGTAACATAGTTCTTGGGGATGTCATCGTTGCAATAGACGGGAAACCTGTGAGGGTCTCTTTACCATATTCTTTTTCCCTCTTCTTCCCCCGTCCACTTAACGAGAGAATGTAACAATTTCTGGTTGAGCAGGTTAGAAACAAAGGAGAACTACTCAAGGTTCTCGATGACTACAATATTGGGGAAAAAGTTTTGCTCAAGATTCAGAGAGCAAGCGCGATATTGGAGATTCCTTTGGTTCTGGAGGAGACGAGCTTCTGAGCTATGACAAGGCAGCATCCAGTTTGCGGAGGCAAAGTCATTCTTTTGTAAAACATCGAATAGACAAAATAGTGAAGATGACAATGTTGATGCATAGGATTTCAACTTCATCATGTATTTTGTTTTTCCATATTGCTGTATGGATGGTTTTTTGTGAGATATGACTATATTTTCATTTTTGTGAGGTGAGTTTCAATCTTGCTATGGCTGTTTCAAAGGGTATATTTTCTATAACAATTGAATTTATTAGCAAAAAATAACAATATTGTGCTGTTATGAAGCCAAGTACAAAACCTTATGTTAGTTTTTTTTTTTTTTTTTTTTTTTTTTTTAATAAATGAATTTTATGATGGGATATTGATGCAATTGTTGAACAGGTGAAGCCTAGCTTGGTCCAAAGGCACAAGAACCAATTGCTTTAAAGAAATATTAGAAAAAAAAATGCTGCTAACTTTAACAATTTAGTCTCAAAAGAGGAGGCCAAATCATCAGGTTCCTTCATGCATGAACCCTTTCCTCTCTTTTTTCCCCCAAATTATTTTCTCATTATTTTTCTCTCTTTTTCCATACTATCTGCATATCTTGTGGGCTCTAAGCATAAGGATATAGTATCTAGCTTGAGTACTTTGCTCCAAAAAAGGACCCCCCCCCCCCCCCCCCCCTCTCTCTCTCCCCTCTTTGGAGTATATGATCTAAAGATCCATAAGAGAACATTCTGAAGCAAGCAAGCAAGCTCATGTCCATAATTACATGCACATTGGGGGAGGGCTTGAAAGTAAATTGATATCATTTGATCAATAAAAGGAGGCATCTCAACATTAATCATCACAACAAAAGTATATGATTAGCAATTTGCCATCCTTTCAACATGATATCTAGTTTTGGTTATGCACACATCATCTGACATCATTTTTGTTCGATCGTAGAATCGATGGTAAGTACAAAAAATTGTTTGGTCATGTGCAAATAGCAAAAGCAATTCGATCAAGGAATCACCAATTCTTGTCATTAAGTTGTCGTGAGTTCTTATAAGAGCAAAACTTTGGAACGTCTAATTGGAACGTATTAAGAGAGTTATTAGAAAGAATGTATACAGTGTGCTCCCATTATGTTGTCAAATTGAGCATGACATCACTTTCTGGACATCCTCTACTTTTCTTTAGAATCTCGGGAGACACCTGGATCTCCAGCACTATATTGACCTTGATGTGTCCACTGTCAAAGGGGAAAGAAGTTAGGCTACATACCGTTTGAAGTTAGCTGATGCTGAGAGGTCAAGGGTGTAAGAGTTTTTTGACTTTTATAGATGGCGTCTGCTTCAGCTTGATTCTTCTCTAGTATTTTATTTTGTTACTTACGTATGTTATGTCCTCTGGCTTGCGAGGGACTCCTATATATTATCTATATGCATGCTATGTTTTGTTAAAATCTATTTAATGGAACATGGGTACTACCCACCATTTATTCTTAAGTTCTAAGGTTTTAGATTCATGAATGAAATTTACTCAAAGCATATCTCATGCATTTACTGCAAGAATAACTAACCATCTCCCTTAGTTTATCATATATGAACAATTATTCTTGGAAAGCAACAAACATCCACTGTTCCTCTTTTGCTTTAATTCAAAGTTAAAAGTACAAAAAAAAAATCAAAAATAAAAACAACACTCCTATTGGTAGCAAATGTGAGTTGGGTTTTTTTTTTTCCTAGCTTGTTGGACCAAAGACCAGTCCATCTTGGCTCCTAGGGAACTTATGCTTTACAAAATTCCCCCCCAAGCTTGCATGTGATTATGTGTAAAAAAAATTATGCATATATTTATATACATATAATTAGAGTTAAAGTAGAAAATAAAGAGGAGATGAGTCTACATAGATAAAGGAGAAGATTAAAGAGAAAGGGGGATTTTAATGGATGATGATATTGGGGGGGTCTCTCTCTCTTTAGAAGCTTTGAATGAGGAGTTTTGGGGTGAGGGAATGGGCAAAGAAAAGCATAAAGAAGCTTGGTTTAGCTCTCTAGCACAACAAACCAAGTGTTTTATTTTTTCCCCCCTCTCACTTCTTTTAGATGGGAGTGCCTCTTGGGTTTCAAAGTAGGAATTTTCTAAAGTTGATGTAAGATCTAAAGCAAGTGTTTTGATGTGTATTTGCTACTATTCCCCACAACCCCTCTCTCTCCCTCTCTCTCTCTCTCTCTCTCCCCTCCTCATCCTCCTCCTCCTCCTCCTCGTAATACCCAATTCAAATAGTCAGATATTGGATATGAGACGAGTGTTTTTGTTTATAATGATTCTCATGAATCCATAAAAGTAATCATAACTAGTCTTTTTCGAGGAAGAATATGTGTTTAATTATAACTATTTTAATTCTTATTATTTATGGGAGATTTAGTATATTTAAACTAAATATATTGCTGATACCTGTTATACGTAACTGAATATGTTGTCGGTACTCTGTTGTACGTAACTGAATATGTTGTCGTTATCCTGTTGTATGTAACTGAATATGTACTATTGTATATAACTGAATATGTTGCCGATATTTGTTATATGTACTTATATACTGTATATCAATGCATGTGGAGACACCCCTATCTAAGTATCTTTACATAGGGAAAGAGAGAAGAGGAGAAATTAGGAAAAAAGATATACTTGGCTTCCCAAGGATAGTGTATTCCAAGTATCTTTATTCATTACCTGCCAGAACCTTCTAAAACAGCCTTAAACTTCATGCATATGATTGCAAATGAATCTCAAATCTGTAACTTTTCTGAGCTTCTCTTTTCTTTTCACCTTTAATACTCAAAACACATGAACATATAAGCCTATATCTACTCACAATGTGGCATTGTGAGAGGGAAGAGGGTACCATTATCGATATCGATATCAATATCAATCAAATGGGTTGCTTTCATGCTTGTAGGCTTCTAGTCCTTCTACTTGCATTCATTTCTATAGCTCTTGCTCCTCACAAGGCTTACGGCATCAGAATTCTTAGGGGGAGTGCAGCTGAAGAGACTCCTAACCTTAAGGATGCAGATAGTGTCGTAGGCTTCGATGCTAAGAAAGGATTGGAAGCGCCTTTGCCTTCTACGTTTGATCTGAACGGGACGAGCAAGAGACGGGTCCGAAGAGGGTCTGATCCAATCCACAACAGGTGCTGAGAGAGAGAGAGGTTGAAATGGTTCAAGAGTATTAGTAGTTGGTTTTTTTTTTTTCTTTTCTTTTCTTCACTTTGGCTATGGCTATCTTCTTGTTTCATAATTTGAATTTTTTTCTGTTATTGAGGAAATTTGTATAGAGGTTTCAAAGGGAAAAGGTTGATGATGGAGGAACTTTGATGAGACAAACTTCTCTGTTTTGTTATGTTATAAAGTGAATCAGAGCAAATGATACAGAGAAGAGATTATGATGGTGGATCTTGATACAATCAGTTTGTTTCTTTTTTCTAGCGTTTATTATCTCTTTGTGATATATGGTTAGTTTACAGAAAATGTTAATGCGTTTCAAGATTTCTTGGGTTACTCTCAATCTTGCTGTTTGAAGTAAGAAGTAAGAGATTCGAGCATAAGATCTTTAAACAGGACCAGTTGCAATCTCTCATGTCAAAGATTTTGATACAGTTACGTTTTGGCTGCTTGCCTTCATATATTGATGCCTTTCGATATTAGAAATTTTGGTTCCTTGTAATGAGTAGAATAAATCATTAGTATGACACTGAAATTTCAATTCTTAGATATTTAATGGCGTCTCCTGCAACTAACCACTAAATCAATGAACACGACTGCTAGAAAATTTATTCTGTTCCTCTATCTTGCTAACTGTTATTCTGAATATGCATCATAGTTTGAGAGAGCAACTGCTTGCCAAATCGTTTGAACTGCATCCCCCCCTCTTGATCGATACCAATACTCAAAAGGGTGAGAAATTTGCTGCAATGTCCTCCACATCAGATGATGAGTTGTAATGAGTGATCCTTTCCTCTCCATCTCTTTAAACTCCTCTAGCTTCATTGAAACTTCACCAATGCAGCTTGCGAGAACTTGTTCCTACAATACTCCACATGATGTTGAAGATTCAACCCACCAGGGTGACTCAGAATCCAACCCAAATTACTAACATCTATCTATATCTAGGGATGGTAATGTAAGCGTCTATAGGCTAATTTTTTATTCTTTTTATACAAAATTTTAAATTTTAAAAAAATAAAAATTTTATTTTTAATTTAAAATTTTGTATAGAGCTCGCCAAAAATTGACTCATAGATGCATCCATTACTATCCCTAGTCACCTCCTCTTCCCTCCTCAATCCAACAATTTAAAATGGAATAGCTGGCGAGTCACACTTGTAAACCTTGAGACAATACATGTAAGCCTTTAAATATCAGTGTCTTATTTAGTTTAGAAATCATGTGATTTAAATATTTCATCATTATCAATTAGCCTATCCCAAGTACTTGGAATAGAAGGCATAGTTGTTGTTGTTGTATTTATTTTTTTACATATTTATTTTACGTTCAAAACATATATATTTTTGTACACTATTATTTTTTATATGGAAATCACAATTAACGGTTCAGATTATTCATATAAACTATCTATATTGAAATTTAGAACGACTTCGAGATAACTTTCATGAAGACACTTTAGGTACACTTTTATTTTACACACTATGAAATTGGTTCTTAAATTAAGTTGTGTGAGAACCTTATCATGTGCAATTTCCATTAAAGATTCAAACAGTCCTTCAGTCCTTCTCAACACATATATATATATATATATATAGAGAAATGGAAATGAGCTGACAGCTCACGCAAATTATCTGAGCTGCAGTTCATTTCAACTATCTCTAATAATCTTTTTTAAAAAATTTCTTTTGGATTATGATCTCGACCCCCTAGGGTTCACTCATACCCAATTTCTTGGGTTTTAGTTTTGATTTGGTACTCAATCAAGTTAAAACAAAATTAATGGTTTTCAATGAATAAAACATTTTGTATGCACTTGATGAAAGGGTAAATGAACTTCAAAATTTATGAAATTTAATCCGAAAGAAGTTAAGTAGGTGTAGCTAGTAATTATTAAAAAAATTGAAGAAAAATCATTGAATCGTTGTAGTTTTGCCGCTAGCTCACGTAACTTTTCCTGAGCTGGCGGCTCACCTACAGTAATCACATATATATATATATATATATATATATATATATATATATATATATATATATATATATATATATATATATATATATATATATATATTTGTAGATGATGAAAATAGAAATAGTCCAGTCCAAGAAGAAGCAATACAAACTAGCTATGTGCGCATCTAAGCGGATGTGGGCCACGAATCAGCACCCACCACTGGCATGCAGAACAAACTTGCGTCGCTCGCTGGGCACACCTCCCAGGGCCGCAAGCAGGGCTAGCCCCACACATGCGTGCTCAGGATTGCACGTAGGGCCAGCCTTACGCGAGCACCCAGGCGGGCGTGTAGCGTTAATCACGTGTGCCCAAGCAAGAGCGCGGTGCAGATCCCTACGTGCCTAGAGCACCAGTTGCAATGTGAGGCTGCATTGCTCCGCACAATCGTTTCTCTATATTTTGGGGATGATCGATTATAATTCTTTACTTCCTCTCGTAAGGTGGGAATTGAAATCTACGTTAATGAGAAAGTTAATGAGAAAATAAGGGAGAAAATAAAAGAATAGTTACGCTTCATAATAAGCCATAAATAGCCTTATCTATATATCAGATGAGTTCTCAATTATTATGGGAATTTCTAGATGGGCAAGCATTTTTCCTAGTGAGCCCACTTAAAACTTTCACTTTATTTACCACTTTGCCAACAAAATTTTTGGTCAAAACTATCCCTCTTTCACCCTCTCATATCCTTCTTCCTTTCCACTCGAATGACAAAGAGAGAAGGCAGGGAAAAATCAGATTTTTTAAAAATCCAAACCCCATTCCTCTACTCCTTTTAGTAAATAATCACGAAAATTAAAGTTTAGATTTGGATTAAATCGATTCTTTTATCATCAAGCCCTAAAAAAAAGCAAATTTTTCTATTTTGTGGGTCAACGGGAAGAAAATGGAGATGCACAACTTAGCAATGGTTCCATTCGACGATCAAAGGTCTTTGGAGATATGAATTCTTCATTCTCTTTTAATTTCAATATTTTTTTCATTTTAAAAAATTATTTAATTAGCATAGAGTGGCCTTTGTTCAGGAACAGAGTATGGTAAAGAGTGTGGAATTTGGTTTCTAGAAAAGTACTTTGAAAGGGCTCTATTCCAACTTGACACCTGAAATGTGACGTTTAAAGTGCATCATACATTCAAGAAAGCTCAATGGTATTGCATATTTGATTCACTATCATTGCAGTGTGGGACAAAATAACCTGTAATCACTAATCCTTCAACATCCGGGCTAGCCAGCCCGGATGATTTGTCTCTGGCCGGGCTAGTAGCCCCGGACCATTACACACTTTCTGGGTCAGTTGCACTGATCCGGGCTGGCTAGCCCAGATAGTGTGCCAGAGTCCTGACTCTATGATGCGGGTTTACAGTTCCGGATCACCTAAAAATGATCCGGTTCTGTAAACCCGGATCATGGATACAGTGTCAGAGATGCCCTGATACGGTATGTACAACCCGGTAGATAATAAATTTGTTATCAAAACAAACAATAGTAATATCCGAAACTGATGTTGGTTGAAACAGATTAAATAGAGTGATGACAAAGAACAACGGCATCATTGATCCAACATATCAACAAATTATTCATAATTACAAAATAAAAGTTTGCAATATATCTAAGACACAATTAGGGTTTACAAAAAATTTGATAAACGGTACTTGTCCATGTTTCATAACTTCAAATACGGTGTGTACAACCCGGTAGATAATTAAAAAGTTATCAATATCAATACTTGTCCATGTTTCATACCCCCAATTTGGTATCAAAACACATAATATCAACAAATCATTTATAGTTTCAAACACAAAGAACAACGACAATAAAAATTCTATATATCAACAAATCATTCATAGTTTCAAAGATTTAATTAAAAAGTGATATTTAAGACTACAACTTTATATATATAATATATTCCTCGACTATAACTTCATTTAAATGAAATGACAAATTACACACAATCTATGTTCCATGCTAACAACTTCATTAATTATGTTGACATGAACAATCCTCGTTTGAGTTTAAGAGTCAATTAAAAAAAACCAACAAATTCTAGATTTGTAATAATCCTTCATATTTTATAGCTAAAAATAATTTTAAAAAAATAAACAAATAATAAATATAACATTTCATTTTTTCTTTAACTCTTACACTTTTCATTTTCTTTAACCTCCTAAACCTTTCATCTTCTCCAACTCCAAACTCTTCATTTTCTTCATTATTTAAACCATGAAACTCTATATTTAATTCTCAAAATTAAACTTTTTAATTAACTAAAACTTTTCATCTTTTGTAACTCTCAATCCTTTCAACTCTTAAAACCTCCCAAACCTTTCACCTTCTAAACTCCCATTCTTAACTTTAAAATTAAAATCTCTAAATTAAATAAAAACCTTTCATATTCTCAACTCATTACTCATTCATTTCTCTAACTCCCATTCTTTCATCTTCTCCATGAATTATCTACATTAAACCTCCAATTTAATTCTCTTAACTCTCTAAATTCTATAACTCCTCAAACCTTTTAGATTCTATAACTCCCTAAACTCTTCACATTCTGTAACTCCTAAATCCAATCATATATAAACCCCTAAATCAAAACACATTCCACTCATTCTAAAAATCATTCTCTAACATTCTCATCTCGTCAGAGCCACCTTCACAACCACTGCAAGAGTCGCCGCCAGAGCTGTCACCACTTTACCAGAGAAGAGTATCTCTTTTCATCTCTTTCCACATTTTAGATTCTCACGTTTTGACAAAAGGTTAGATATTATCTTTCTTTTTCTTCTTGAATTAAATTATTTTAAATGAATCATAGATTAGTTTCTCTACTACTCAATAATCCTAATAACCTAAAAAGAACATCCATTATCTTATAAACCCAGTAAAATGAAGCAAAACCTATTTTCTAATTTCAGACCCGCTTAATACTAAAATCAATTTAGAGTATGTTATAAATATTAGAAAAATCCCTAAAAATCATCTAAATTAATATTAATCTGTTTTTAATATTCTTAGAATATTTTTAATGTGTAGATTACTCCATTGAGCGACATCGGGAAAAAAAAATCCAGGTGAGTTCATTTTTGGACTCACTAATCATGCTATTTTATATACCTGTTGTTTAAATCATGTTATTTATTTTGTGTAAATTGATTTGTTATTTTGTAGCAATTTATTGATTACTTATTATGTTTCTTGTCATCAAAAAAATCTATTGTCAATTGTCATTAAATTTAAATTACATAGTATAGTTAGATTTTAGAATAATCATATATACAAATTTGATAAATACATAAAAGTTATATTCACGGAAAAATACTGTTTGTGATATCATTTTGTGTCGATGTCTAGAAAAATTATCTTGTATGCTGGTTCTCTAATTAAGGAACGTGCAACACACAGAAAACCTCTCAGCATCCATATAATTGTCTGGCCGATATCTCTATGATGTCTCAAATCAGTGACTCTTAGATATAGCTAATTGTAATTTATTGAATAAACTATAAACTGAACGGACTCTATAAATCATGTTGTTAACAAATTAAGAAAAATCCAATTGAAATATTGTACCTGATATAATCAATATACTGTACTATACCTAAATGACACTGGGTTGGGGGAGAAACTGAATGATGGAAATATACTCTGTTTCGGCTGTAAACTTGTTAAGTTGTACTACTGAATATTTCGCACACCATAGGTGCGTGATGATTTGCTGGATCATACCTGATTATAATTCATATTTGCCTGACGGCAGGTCCGACTCAGCACCGGATAATCCTGTGACCGTTTCCTGGGTCTGTACAGGAAACAATCGAAACAGTGGTATCCCATCAATTAGCTTTTCCAATTATATGACATCCTAGGCAAAAATACCTCTGTTATAAAGTTGACTTCGTTAAAATGACATTAAGATAACCTAAATTAATTGACATTATTATTACAGACATCTCATTCTATATTTTCTAAAACTTGTATTATTATTATGTTTGGATATAACCGTTATATTTCATATTCTTTCTGCATTTTTATTTTGGTCGCAATCTGACGACCTGGGTGTGCATGCCCAGATTTACCGATGGACACGCCAAAACTGATGCAGGATCTGGTGTATTTTAAACATCATATTGAAGCTCCAAAACGGATTAGAGTTTCCCTTTTTCCTTTTGTTTAATTTTATTATATTTTGTTTCAATTGTATCTAAACTTCATTTCAATAAATGAAAAGTCAAACTTTTGTTGAATTTTTCTATCGTAATTACTGAGTATTATTGTGGCAAATTTATTGAGGCTTTAGCATATTCAAACTGAATATGTTGCCGGTACCTGTTACACGTGCTTGTATACCGTATATCAGGAGCTGGGCGTGACAGGTATTTTAGTGGTTTCAGAGCCCAGGTTTCTCAAATCAGTTCATGTGACTTGAATTGATTTGGATCCTGATATAAAATTTTGCCACATTTATATAATAATTTTCTTTGAAATTTCTAATGTTCCAATCTATTGACTCTTTCGGTATCTCTTATTTATGCTAATTGATGACTCACCTATTTTAAATCCATGTTCAAATTCTTCAATGCCTAAAATGAATTACATCCTAAATATGGATTAAATATTTACCATTTATTTTATAATTATATTTTCCATAACTCTTCATTTATTTCTATTTTTTTCTTTTAAAAAAAAAATGATTCGCCTATTCCGTATATCAACCTTAAGCTTAATTGTTGAGCAGTCGTCCTTAAGAAAAAAGACAAAGTGGCCTATTGATCATGAGTAAAAATGAAAAATTTTAATATGAGTTCAAAAATAGATAGACAATATTTTTCTATTTTACCTTACTTAATTTCGAGGACGAAATTATTTTTCTAAGGGGGGTAGAATATAATAACCCTTCATCTTTTATAGCTAAAAATAATTTTAAAAAAATAAATAAATAATAAATATAACATTTCATTTTTTCTTTAACTCTTACACTTTTCATTTTCTTTAACCTCCTAAACCTTTCATCTTCTCCAACTCCAAACTCTTCATCTACTTCATTATTTAAACCATGAAACTCCATTTTTAATTCTCAAAATTAAACTTTTTAATTAACTAAAAATTTTATCTTTTGTAACTCTCAATCCTTTCAACTCTTAAAACCTCCCAAACCTTTCACCTTCTAAACTCTCATTCTTAACTCTAAAATTAAAATCTCTAAATTAAATAAAAACCTTTCATATTCTCAACTCATTACTCATTCATTTCTCTAACTCCCATCCTTTCATCTTCTCCATAAATTATCTACATTAAACCTCCAATTTAATTCTCTTAACTCTCTAAATTCTATAACTCCTCAAACCTTTTAGATTCTATAACTCCCTAAACTTTTCACATTCTGTAACTCCTAAATCCAATCATATATAAACCCCTAAATCAAAACACATTCCACTCATTCTAAAAATCATTCTCTAACATTCTCATCTCGTCAGAGCCACCTTCACAACCACTGCAAGAGTCGCCGCCAGAGCTGTCACCACTTTACCAGAGAAGAGTATCTCTTTTCATCTCTTTCCACATTTTAGGTTCTCATGTTTTGACAAAAGGTTAGATATTATCTTTCTTTTTCTTCTTGAATTAAATTATTTTAAATGAATCATAGATTAGTTTCTCTACTACTCAATAATCCTAATAACCTAAAAAGAATATCCATTATCTTATAAACCCAGTAAAATGAAGCAAAACCTATTTCCTAATTTCAGACCCGCTTAATACTGAAATCAATTTAGAGTATGTTATAAACATTAGAAAAATCCCTAAAAATCATCTAAATTCATATTAATCTGTTTTTAATATTCTTAGAATATTTTTAATGTGTAGATTACTCCATTGAGCGACATCGGGAAAAAAAATCCAGGTGAGTTCATTTTTGGACTCACTAATCATGCTATTTTATATACATGTTGTTTCAATCATGTTATTTATTTTGTGTAAATTGATTTGTTATTTTGTAGCAATTTATCAATTACTTATTATGTTTCTTGTCATCAAAAAAATCTATTGTCAATTGTCATTAAATTTAAATTACATAGTATAGTTAGATTTTAGAATAATCATATATACAAATTTGATAAATCACATAAAAGTTATATTTACGGAAAAATACTGTTTGTGATATCATTTTGTGTCGGTGTCTAGAAAAGTTATCTTGTATGCTGGTTCTCTAATTAAGGAACGTGCAACGCACGGAAAACCTCCCAGCATCCATATAATTGTCTGACCGATATCTCTATGATGTCTCAAATCAGTGACTCTTAGATATAGCTAATTGTGATTTATTGAATAAAGTATAAACTGAACGGACTCTATAAATCATGTTGTTAACAAATTAAGAAAAATCCAATTGAAATATTGTACCTGATATAATCAATATACTGTACTATACCTAAATGACACTGGGTTGGGAGAGAAACTGAATAATGGAAATATACTCTGTTTCGGCTGTAAACTTGTTAAGTTGTACAACTGAATATTTAGCACACCATGGGTGCGTGATGATTTGCTGGATCATACCTGATTATAATTCATGTTTGCCTGACGGCAGGTCCGACTCAGCACCGGATAATCCTGTGACCGTTTCCTGGGTCTGTACAGGAAACAATCGAAACAGTGGTATCCCATCAATTAGCTTTTCCAATTACATGACATCCTAGACAAAAATATCTCTGTTATAAAGTTGACTTCGTTAAAATGACATTAAGATAACCTAAATTAATTGACATTATTATTACAGACATCTCATTCCATATTTTCTAAAACTTGTGTTATTATTATGTTTGGATATAACCGTTATATTTCATATTCTTTCTGCGTTTTTATTTTGGTCGCAATCTGACGACCTGGATGTGCATGCCCAGATTTACCGATGGATACGCCAAAACTGATGCAGGATCTGGTGTATTTTAAACATCATATTGAAGCTCCAAAACGGATTAGAGTTTCCCTTCTTCCTTTTGTTTAATTTTATTATATTTTGTTTCAATTGTATCTAAACTTAATTTCAATAAATGAAAAGTCAAACTTTTGTTGAATTTTTCTATCGTAATTACTGAGTATTATTGTGGCAAATTTATTGAGGCTTTAGCATATTCAAACTAAATATGTTGCCGGTACCTGTTACACGTGCTTGTATACCGTATATCGGGAGCGGGGCGTGACAAGATTCTTCGAGACTTCCGAGTGAGTTGATTTCTTATGGGTTGATAGTGTTTTGCAGAGCTGGGACCTTCAGTTGGGGACTGCGCGACGAGTTATAATACTGTGTCAACATCAGTTTGTGTACACCCGGTCAGAACTGATTTTATCTTGACGAGAGCATTATAGAGCAAAACCGACATTAAAGACGGGAAGTGAGCGAATATCCACGCCTGCAGTAATGTTAAATACCCAGACAACTGTGCCGCATGGGCTCGAGCGAAGATCGACGGCTGGACGGATCCCCGTTTTCTTCCTCCTATTCGACGTTGTTGGTCGAATCCGAGATGGTTGTGCTAGATCCATCTGTAAATCACCAAAGATTTTATTTACACAATGAAATTTTAATTTATCAAACATCACATATCACAATATGCTAATTATATTTGTCTATCTAAATCCATAAAATATCATAACATAAACACACAAGATTTATATTTCAATTTTTTCCCGATTTGAAAATAAAAAATTAACCATCTAATCCAAGCTGATGTATATGTCAACAACAACAACACAAGAAGGATAAAAATTATAATTTCCATTGATTTACCCCTAAAATAGAACAAAAATTACTTACCATGGCCAAGCTTAATGGTTAGAGGCTCCCCTCGCTCTCTTGTAGAATCGAATTTGGTCCCATCTCCCAACATCCCCATATAATGAACTGCAAACAAAAAAAAACGAACATTATTGTAAACAAATCGAAACCCATTCCATTTCTTGATATATTTTTACAATAAAAAAAGAAAAAAGGAAAAAGAAACCCTACTGCTGACTTCATTGCTGGAGACAGGGGTGACCCAGCCGCAACCGCTCTTGAGGAGCTTCTTCTTGAGGCCGGAGGCGGAGTCGATAACCCTCTCGTCGCCGATGCGGAGGGGTGGGGCCGACTCGATGACCTCACCGGGCTCCTCCTCGAGATCGTTGTCGTTGAGATCGGAAGCGGCGGTCAGCGCCGACGAGAAAGTCATAGGAGAAGTAGCAGGGTGGAGGAGGAATCAGAGAGAGGAGGGGTGGAGGAGGAACAAGAGGGAGGGGGAGGGGGAGGGGGAGGGGGCCGGATGGAGAGGATTATGGTGGAAGAGGGGGAGAGGTGGAGCTTAGAGCAGAGGTTGAAGAGGAGAGCGGAGGGGAAGGAGGCGAGAGAGAGGGTGGGATCAGAGAGAAAGAAGAGGAGATGATAGTTAGGGAATATTAGTGTGCTCACTAGGAAAAGCATCTCTTTTGAAAAGAGAGATGTGCTCACTAGGAAAAGCAGGCTCATTAGGGAAAAAATTTGTGCCCATCTAGAAATTCCCATTATTATCTTCGTTAGAAGAAAATATAATAGAGTTTGATTAAAATTCCAAAAAGCAATAATATATTCATATCCTCTATTTTCTATTGTAACAGAAAGAAAGAGATATCTTTTTATTCTTAATGTAATTTAAAATTAAATTTGTACTTGTAATTATCATTCAATGACAATAGAGAAAAAAAAAAAAATTACTACAAACATGATAATATAGCTACTCGAATCCCAATCCTAAAAATTCAAAAGGGAGGGAAAAGAAAAAAAAAAAAAGAAAAAAAGAAAAAAACCTAACCCTTAGTTATGCCCTAATTTCTTCAAAGAAAGCAGTGCCCATAAACAAGAATCAAATCCTCTCTTCAAAATTTCCCCTATTTCGCCTCTCTTTCTTCAGCAAGATGATGCGCGGAGGTGGATAGGGTTACGGTAATGGGTACGCCCGTTACGAGCCGCAGCAGGAGGGCCGGATCCGACGGGGCCGGGCCGGCCGCGGCGGTTCGTTTAGGGTTTCGTATTCAACCTCGCGGTCGTCAATAATGCCGCAGGTGAGGCGTTTTATTGATTACTTATCTGTCATTTTATTATATAATTTGGGATTCCACGAGACTTGTCCTTTTTCAATTGGTACGTCAATTCCTTTATAATTAGATTTTTTTATTGATTGCAATAAATATTTCTAATATATTCTTAGAGATAGTCAATTTATCAATAAGCAACTAGTACTTAAAAAAATAATTATTCATACTGGCAAGCCAAGACGAGAGGTAGGAAAGCTTGGGCGTCCAACTTGAAAAGGATTAGATGACTTTGCTGAATGGATCTTCAAAGCCCTTTATACGATCTTCAGTGGGTGAATTCACCTGAGTTTAGCATATTAGCACTTGTAAGAGTGCTAGAGAAATATGAGATGTTCCGAAAACAACACATGAGGGTGATAACTCCGTCAAGGTATCAAAACTTCAAAGGCTAACAAAAGATTTGGAAAACTTAAATACGGATGATGATGATGAAATGTTTGACTATTTTTATGAAAAATTAAATGACATTGTGAAAACGTATTTTAGTTTAGATCTACAAATGTCAAAACCAAAAGTAGGTAGAAAGATTATTAAATCTTTGCCCAAGAGATTCCGACCGAAAGTGACTGCAATTGAGGAAAGTAAAAAAATTTAATTAATTAAAACTTGATGAATTGGTTGGAAACTTACGAGACTAAATTTCGTAAGATAAAGAAGTCAACTGACATTACTTTGAATACTAAATTTGGGAGTGCTGATATTGACACTGATATTGACACTGATTCTAAAATGATTATGAGATAGCTACTAACTTTATGAAGCATTATAAGAAATATTTTCTAAAGAAGAGTTTTTCTAACAATGCAATAATGCAACTCCCTCAAATATGGAAAAGGCTACAGCTAAGAATAATTCACAAGCAAATAAAATTGAGATAAAAAATTATAAGAAGATCGCAAATGAAAAATTAAGTGGCTTGCTATGCTATGTATGTTCTGGTTTTGGCTATTATGTTCATGAGTGTGCAAACCTATTGCAAGCTACATGAGATGATTCTAATAATTCTGAAAATAAAGGATCAGATGAATCAAATGATTTTATTGTTTTTACAGTTTTTGTCATTTCTTCTTGTGAGACTGTTTTAGAAAATTCGTGAAGACTAGAGATGAAGGTTAATGGTGATTCAAGTAGAATCAACCATGAATTCTGTTTCTTTCTTTCTTTGGTCAAACTGAGGAGACCTTAATGGACTCTTCTTATTTTTTTTACATCCTTGATCATCTTAGAATACAAGTTCAAGTAACTCAGATGGCAAATTACTCATATTGAAATAAAAAAGCATTGCTAGAAGAGCCTCCATTAGCCATGAAATCAGCCGGCCTGTTGCCTTTTCTCAGGACGTGCAAACACGGAAGACCTCAAGTTTGCATGTCCAACCCTGTATATCCCTTAGCAAATCCCCTACAACTCCTTGGTTGTGCCGTGGATCCACTTGATGACCCTAAAGCGTTCCTCAAGCCAAATCTTCCTAGCCTCTAGTTCAAAAATAGCAGAATGACAACCTTCCCTAACTCCAAGATACTCAACAACAGGCACCATAATACTACTGAGAGGGAAAATCTTCGTCACTACCACACGTCCCAGAAAGTCTCGGACTAACACCTGCAAGAGCATCTTGTTGGATTGAGGACTCATCAAATTTGATTTTGAGCGAATCTAATGGTGGGGACTGCCATAACACACAAATAGGATGTTTAATGATGGGTGGAACCCTCCCTGGGCTCTCCCAGCACATTAACAGCTGATGCCAATACAAGCCAGACTCCGGCATCTGGGATGCTTTGCTTGTAGCATGTAGAATTTTTTGATCGTGGCACGAAGATTGAGGATCTGGCAGTATGACCTCTGTTTGAGCTAGATTCTAAGAACTTAAGCCGCGACATTGTGTTGTTTGAATGTTTATGGGCAGGACAGACAGAGGCCAATCATATTCGTTCCAATGATGAAGAGGAAAGGAATATAGAAGAACTACTGGTTGTACTGTTATAGAGGTGAAGAACAAGGTCTTCAAGTTCTTATTTGGAGGTATGCTCTATAGCGAGCTAGGTATCTTGATCTCTAGGGTTAAAAAGGCAGGGTATTCACTGAGCACTAACTTTGCATTGCATGACATGGAGGAGGCGAAGGAGTCTCATTTTATGTTCATAACGAGTAGCTCGCAATTGTCTTCGGGCTTATGAACTCAGGGCCGAAACTTAGATGAGGATTCATAAGAATCTGGTGCTTGTGGAGATTGTCACATTGCTACGAAGTTCATCTCTAAAGTCACTGGAAGGAAGATTTTTGTAAGATGCTCTCGAAGGTTTCACCATTCCAGTGGTGGGGAGCGTTCTTGTTGGATTATTGGTGAATAATATCAGAATCCTATCACTTGCCCTCCAGTTTAAAGACCAGATTGTTTGTATGGAGTTATCATTATGCCGATTGAGGTACAACATGTTCAGGAGTCGGCATTCACTTATGAAAAACAATGAATCTTGGAGCTTAAACTGTGAACTGTATATAGCAGGAGGAACTTCTCGGAATAAATTGGAATGGAAGTTCAAATTCAGTTCCATGGTGACCTGCATATTCTCTTCCATCATGAATGGGAATTTGGTTCTTGAAATGGAACATTAGAAATAACTTTTGATCTAAGGTGATTATAATCTTTTGTGATGTTGCATGCTACCACTCCATTTGCCAGTTACATTGCTTACGCAAAATATGAATTGGATCACTGCAGGTTAACCTGGATGTTTAGCAAAGATGCCTGACTGCAATGTGGGAGCAATTGGTCTCACCTTAGTGCATCTGGAGAAATGAAATTTATTCATGACTGGTATGAATCCTTCAAATAATTTGCTTACTAGATATAACTAATTTGATTGTATCACGGATGCTGCTTACTTCATTGTTCATCATGTCCATTGCCATACTATCACTCTTATACTAAAACTATTCTTGTGAAAACACCATCTTGTAAATATTAGACTATAATGAATTCAGTTGTCTTCTTATATAGTTGTCCATGTGACCTAGGTCCTGGTTGCTTTCAGTGATTGAAATCTTTTCTAAGTGAACATGACTTGATATTGTACTGCCCATGTGGACCTGTAGTGTTCAGCTTTTTGATTCTGTTAAAACTTTTCAGTCTGTGGACCACAATAACAAAAAGTAAATGTAAGTTCCAAGCCAAGACAATTGAAAAAAAAATACATAATTAAACAGAAACCATTATCATCCCAGTAAAACTTCCATTAGATAAAAAAGGAATAGTTTCCCAAAATACACTTCTCAAATATTAGAGTGCTGCCTTCAACAATACATACGAATATTCTCTGGAATTATAAGTACAGAGCAAGGTGCATCTAGTTGGCCAATCAGGGGCAACAAACAGTTGCCAAACTGAACTAAAACAAATTAACTAACCATGGAAATGAGATAGTAACGTGATGATAGGTAAGATAAATATAATGGTAGGTCATTGTAAAGTTCCATATATATGATGGTGATGATAATTTAAGGGCACTTGGGTCCTCCTCTCTTGGTCTTCCAGTTGTTGTAGCAAGGACAGACTCCCTTGTTGCCGTAGAAACCCGGGGGCACACAGAGGCAGGTTGCACAGCACTTGTTGCAGAAGAAGAGGCAGGGCTTCTTGTACTGTGTCTTAGAGCACCTCCTTGAGCACTGGCCAGCACATTCTGAGCAATAAAATTAAGCACAGATCAATTTTTTAACCTTAACCCTAATTAAATATGCATCTCACATACTTGGTACTTTGACTAGTGGCTTAAATGTTCAGGTAGTCTTGCAGGATTATATATTAATCATTGTTGCATTCTACCATGATGCTTTTGGCAATTCAAATGCATTGATGCTTGTAAAAAAATGTATAAACTTGTCCTAAACTTAAGCGTAGGGAAGATTTAAGATTATGTTTTAAAACAAACTCTGCTAGATTCTTTTGGAAAACCCAATTTGTCTGGAAAGTTGCATTTATTTTTGTAAAAAAGTATATTAGTTTAACAACCATATATTCCCCTTTATTTTACTTTTCACACTCTTTATGGCAAAGTTCTTTACGCGCTTTCTTTCGAGATATATCTGAACAAAATCTAATTTTTAAACAAAAAAAAATAATACAAATTTCTTGACAATGTCTAATTTGCTCATGAGTTGCATTATGAGAAATCAAATTCAAATGTATGTTTAAATACTTACGGTAGCTCTTGAGACTTCCTGGTCCATATCCAGAGGCTCTGGACTGAAAAAAAAAAATTGAACAAAATTACACAAAAAATCAAGAATTAGTGTCATAAATTGTGATCTAACCAAAATACTTAAATCAAATAACATAAAAAAATGGAAAGTAAAATTATACCCTATCCAAATGGTATGCTCCTCCAACATTTTCCACACCTTTAGCCAACACCTACAATACAAAATGGTGTAAAATTACTTCAAGCCTGTAATTTTGTTAGGAGCACAACATTTGGGTTGCTGAAAAAAAGGAGTTTTTTCTCACCATTGAGGACTCGGCCATCATAATGGCAAGGAGAGCAAGAGCAAGGAGAGCAATGAGCTTGGCCATGGCCATCTTCTGATGAGCAATGGAAGAAGAAGAGAGAGTGGAGATGGAATGAGAAGCAGAGGTTGGGAAATGGTGCATATAAATAGAGAGATGGGGGTTGGGCAATGAGGCTATTAGAGTAGGAATAGTATCAGTACTGTTTATTAATTGCACTATCTATGGGATGTCCTTGTGTTTAGATTGTATCTACCACATTTGCCCTTCATACTAATATTCTTTGTTAACATTTAGCTATAAGGTTGAAGTATTTTTCTAGCTCAATCTAACCAATCAATGTCTATTCCTAGACTCCCACCAATTTGAATCTTGTCAGTGTTTGACTGTATAAACATGATCTAGGGTTGTTTGGTTTGATGAAGTTACAAGAAATAATTAGAAGCAACAACAACAACTAAGCCTTTTAGTTGTTGTTGTTGCTTCTAATTATTTCTTGTAACTTCATCAAACCAAACAACCCTAGATCATGTTTATACAGTCAAATAATTAGAAGCAATAATCGTAATATTATTGTTTGATAAGAGTTGTAACTAGGGATGAGCATCATTTATGTATTGCTATATTGCATTTCGATACATTATTCTTGCATTATTTCTATAAAGTTTTTTTTTTTTTTTTTTTTTTTTTTTTTTTTTTTTTTTAACGTCGTTAGGTAATCAAACTAACATATTTCCTTTTTCACGGTTAATTATTCTTTTTTAGTTCCAGATATATTTGTCTAATAACCATAGAAATGAAAATTTAGTAGTGGCAATCTGGAGGATAGTTTGCACCTCAGTGGGCCTTTGGTGACAATGCATTGTTATTTTCCAAGTGGGCCCTGTGGACGGGAGCTAAATTAGCGCACTTCAAGGGACCAATGGAAGAAACTGAGGCCTTGCATGTGCTGGCCTGCGTAAATCATGTGATAAAAGTCCGTAGGAGGGAACATGGACAGCCATTTATACTTTATAGAGTTAGCTAATTATGAACCCACCCTTCCCTCTCAATCTCATGGTGGGCCTCAGCCCACGTTTTGGGATGGTCCACATCAGAATAAACCCCTCTCAATCGAGTTCCCCACTGCTCACTTAAATCAAATTTTTTTTTTTTAATTTTTTATATAAAATTGGATTCTAGCAAAACCGAAAATAAGAACTTTTTTTATAAAAAAAAGATCAGGAATTGATTGCTTGAGTGGATCAACATTGGACGATAAATGGTGTTCAAGGGCCCATTTTGATGCTCATGGTTTATTTAGATTCACGTTGTTTGCCTCTCCTCACGAATTACACCAGCTATCTTGAACTGCATCTAATTATCAGTTGACAAACATTGAAACTAGTATTTATTCAATAAGTAATACTCTTGTGAGCAAATTGCTTGTTTTAGGAAGATTCAAGTTTGTATTGATTTTAGAGCTAAGTTTGATCCATTTACTATGTGTTCAATTCTTAATTAGGGAGCAAGTACATACAAGTACACAAGGACGTCTAATCAACAATTACAATTATATTCTACATAAGCACATGTTCTCATACATTACGTGTACATGCATTCAAATACTTCATACACATGTAAGGACTATCTTCTCGTATCCATATTTGTTATGGATACGAATACCATCCTCTGTATTTACTTTTTTTCACATCCCTAATAATACCACGAGTAGGCAAACTAAAAGATAGAACATGGCATTTGGGTTTTGGATCATCTTGGCTAGTTAGATTTAATTTTTTATTTTATTTTTCTAGTTATACACACATGCATACACATACTCTTTGTAATATTATGTAATTTGAATCCCTACTAAAAGTCGAATTCAGAACCTCTTACAAATTGGACAATGGTAATGCCATTGGGAATAAGGTTTAATGGGCCTAGTTAGATTTAGATGTGGATCTAACTAGCCTGACATAGTGAGATTTAGTTTGGTGTTTTGATTCCTAAAACATGATTAGGTTTTCTAAAGTTGAATCTAAAACCCATCCATTTTAAGATTGGATCTAAGACCCACCCATTTTAGTTGAGAGAAGGTGGAGAGTGAGAGAGCGGCTAAGTGTGTTAGGTGCTGGCACCCATGTGGTAGCAATCAATGGAGACCAAAGAGGAAGAGGACGTTGTTTTGTGTACCTAGAACGGGTGAAGGGAGAGGTTGATCTTGCACATGCACTAAGAATATCTTCATGTTATTGTGATTTATGGCCCACGCCCTCCCTTATCAATATCAGGACTCCTTATCCTTGCTTTCTTTGTTTGGCCAGTTCAATGCCATTGGAGTTTCTCCAAATTGTTTTTTCCTAAATAGGATATATTATTTTATTCTCTCTTCTTTTTTCGAGCATGGGAAGTTTGAGCGGCAATACACTATGGGTTTGATTGTGATGAAAGAGACCACAAGTTTGATGTATATGTATATATATATGGTTCTGAAGTATTTTATACTTGTCGAAACTTTGTTTTTGGATTAGTGAATTTGCAAGATGCATAAAAGTTTTATATCGTTCTCTAACATAACGTGAGAAATCTTCACCACATAGGAGGAGAGTAATTGATAACTAGATGTTATGTATTTTGAACCCAATATTTGAATTGAGTTAAATAAACACTTTTTCCTTAATCTGTGCAGGGAGTTTCTTTTCGCCATCCTGACTGTCGCTTGTCTTAAAAGAGTACGACTTTTCTACTGAGTATCATTCGCAAGTTCTTATATTTATGTCTCACAAACTCAAAATTCGAATTTTTAACCCTGACATGTTCAATTGATGGCACAATGAAAAGTATACAACAGTGAACTTTACTTTACTTACCTTGTCTAATGGGTGCACAAAGATCAAAAATGCCAAAATCATAGCACATAAAGTTACTTTCTCCAGCTTTCTCCCATGACTTTGTACAGAACATCAACTTTGCACCGATACTCTTCTTCTTGGTGACAGTTGTGATTGAAATTCATTTTCAGGCATGCTCTTCATCATACTTTAGGAAGGCAAAATTGCTGGGCCAGGCCTTTGTTAGCCCAACAATGTTGCTTGGGCCTGAGTATTAAAAGTTGTTCGATAAAAACCCTCAGCCCAGTTCAGAGTTTCCTTCTCTATTTGCCAGTCATCATTCACACATCACTCTAATATTAGCTTTCAGATTGGGCTAGTTCATTTGCTTTAGCTCAAAACTTATTTGTTGCCACTTTTGATGTTGGGTCGATTTGGGAGTTTGTATGATCCAGGCTGTCTCTTTTGATTGAAGGCCCCAGACTTGTTGCAGGCCTTCTGAGATTTGGTGTGTGGGCCGGATCTTGGAGTGTCCCATAACACCCCTCTTTTTCAAGATCGAGTTGGGTATATCATTGAATAAACTACGACAACAAGTATGAGAAGAAAAGTTTCCATTTTCCTACACAAGGTGAGTCACGAACCCCCACCTCATTAATAATCCTAGATGCAAGGCATTGCCTTGTCAATCTATGTGGAGTTTTGCATGGGATGATGATAGCCGTGTAGGTAAAGTATCTCACTTTGGAGTTATTGTGTAGGATTTATCAACTTCCAAATGAATCCTCTCTAATCTATTTTGGCAGATCATAGATTAGTCGTATTTATTTTCGAATTATGGACCTTGTTGATCTAGTTGGGTCAAGTGATCAGTCCGACTGAATAATCAACTCTGTTGGATTCCAACCTAACTATTTGTTGACCTTACAAACAGTTTGATTGGACTCATTTGTTACTTATCTGACTCTTTTTTGTTACTTATCTACCAGTAGACTGATCAACCAACCAATCAAATTTTTTTAAATGTATTGGATGCATGCCAAACTAAACATTTTGGCACCAGGACAGTAGAAGTTGTGTTAGCACTACTTTGTGTTCTCTAATCGCCAAGTCAATTTCAATTGCAGATGAAGTAAATTTGATTAGCACAACTCTGTGTTCCCTAATCATCAAGTCAATTTCAATTGCAGATGAAGTAAATTTGAGAAATAAAAGAGTCATACTTGAATTGTTTTTTAGAACCGTGCTGAGAGAGAATCTGAACTCTTATGATAGTTTCCAACTATTATAAAACTTAAAATAACGAATTTGAAATAGTTAGTTAACTTTAATTCGATATATGCTAGAGAAAATATGTTGATGGTAATTACTATTCCAAGTTTTATTAGAAGTTGATATTTTTGGGTTGTGGACCTTTCATATTTATATATTACATGATGATGATTGATGTTATCCGAGATTGTGATCTCGTGAATATGGTAAGTAAACTAGTAATGATCGAACTCGTATTTACAATCTACGCTACCTTACTAAATATAAAGGATATGTCGCAGAAATTTGGAAGAATTTTTAATATTATAGCGTTACTCAAGGATTATAAAAATTTGAGCCAGATACACTTTTTCACATAAACTAGCATTTTACAAGGTCAATCAGGTATCGATAGATTTTAATTCTTATCTTAAAATTCACGGATATCACTTTTGGATATAAACTTTTTTTGATTGCAAATAGGTCTAAAGACAAGACTGAGTATATTCTAAAACTTGGGACCTTATCTAATTGTTAAGCACATAGGATTAAGGTCGGGTATAGTACTAATTTTTATTTATTACAATATGGTAAGTGATCGGATCGTGATTCAGGTCTATTGCGATGGTAATCAAATCAAATTTTATGAGATATTACACGGATCTGACTTGTAAGGGTAACTATTAAATTGAGGTTGTTTTTCTGAGGACACTTGTTAAATTTTCTTTTTATCCTTATGCCCCTCTGGGGCTCTCCTTTATTGTGTACTACTGGGAGGATAGTAAAACTGTCTATAAAGATAAATGATAAACTTATAATATTTCTAAAGTTATTTAGTAATCGCCCCTGTGAGCAATTTGGTGAATGCTTTTAGAATCACTTAATATTGCTTATTACCATATAAAAAATGCACTGTGCTAGTGAATCTCCTTTTTTTTCTGTTTTTGTAATGGAAATATTTATTAAAGCGTTAAAACAAAGAGTATTCTGGAATCAGGCTTGCAATAACTCCACAAAGGAAATTTTCTCTCTCATTCTGGAAATTTTTATTTTAACAAAATAATAGCAAACTGGCTGGGGTCTCCTTCTCTCACCAACCCTAGTAAATGAGTCTCCTTCATGGCCAAATTTATTACTCTCACCCTCCTCCATTTCTACCCTCCCCCATAAATCCCCAAATCCCTAACCCTAACCCTAATCTCTCCTCCTCCTCCTCCCCCTCCTTTTAAAACGGGTGGCTTACGATACCCCTGCCACCTGTCCCCCCTCCCCCTTCCTTATCTCCATCCCACCCTCAAACCCTAACTTCCCAAATTTAGAAAGCCCAGAATTTGGGGGAATTTAAAAAGGGAAAAAAATGGATCCAACAACAGTATCCGACCCGATAAGCAGACCCAAACCCAACGGCATCCTCACCCGAAAGCAGCAGCAGCAGCTGCCACCTCCTTCTCTTTACAGAGAATGCTTGAAGAATCACGCGGCCAGCCTCGGCGGCCACGCGCTCGACGGCTGCGGCGAGTTCATGCCCTCGCCTTCCTCCAACCCCTCCAACCCCTCCTCCCTCACCTGCGCCGCCTGCGGCTGCCACCGCAACTTCCACCGCCGCGCCCTCCTCCTCGACTACGACACCGAGGACAGCGGCGGCGTAGGCGGAGGAGCCTCCAGCCAAAACGACGCCGACGACGACACCGACGACGGGCACCGCTCCGCCTCGCCCCCTCCGCCGTCCGCCCCTCACATGCTCCTGGCGCTGAGCACAGGAGCAGGAGGAGGCGGTGCTCTTGCTGCGGGGCCCGCAGCAAGAGGAGCAAGGCTGCCGCTGCCGCCAACAACGACTGCTGGTATTGGGGGAGTTTTGCCGAGAAAGAGGTTTCGGAGCAAGTTCAGCCCGGAGCAGAAGGAGCGGATGCAGGAGCTCTCGGAGCGGCTCGGATGGCGGATGCAGAGGCGTGACGATGGAATCATCGAGGCAACCTGCCGCGAGATCGGAGTCGGTAAGGGCGTGTTCAAAGTCTGGATGCACAATAACAAGCACAACTTTGTCCTCAAGAACTGCAGTAATGCTTCGAGCTCGAGTGCTAATGTCAGTGCCAGTGCCGCCACCGGCAGTGAGCTTGGTCTCTGCGGAGAGGTGCTTGTTCTTCATCATCATCACCACCATAACAATGAGGTGAATGGATCTGCTGCAGTTTCTTCACCTTGATGGTGGTTTATGCTTCTTCTTCTTCTTCTTTTTGATCTAATGATTATTCACTAATAATGATTCTGCTGTTGCTGTTGTTGTTCATGGTGATGAATGAGTTGCATATTAACATGGTTTATCTAAAATAAAAAAAAAAAATTGAAAGCATATAGGGATTAGAGTTTAGAGTAGTACAATTATGTGTTAACGGTGTTGTTAGTGTTGCTAATGACATTCGGTTACATAATAATCATATTTATTTTGCTAGTGAATTGTTTAGCATTTCGGTGTTCCTGACTGAATATGGATTTTAGTCAAGTTTGTGGTTCGTGGAGATACTCCTCATATTTTCACTAGCTGAGACTTTTTGCTTATAATGATCTTCTTCTTGTTGTTGTTGTTTCTGTTGGTGTTAGAATAGATTTAGGCTTAGGGAGGCTAGATATTGTTGTATTATATATTACAATAGTTGTTGCTGTTATTGTTCTTGTTACTAACTAGCTATGTCTAGTTATGATGACTTAAAGAGTAGCTAGCAGCTAGCTACATAAATTATGTTGTCCCATTGTATTGGTATTGTGTTAATATTGTGTTGTTATGTATGCAAATACCAATATATATCACTTTTATCGTATTAGCTTCTGATGTCTGATATGCACTGTATTCATATATTGTTGATAGCTATACCAATTTTGATATTTTAGACTTTGTTTTGAATTTAAATATATGGTTCTTTTTCCTTTATTGTATATGTCAGTTCATTAACAATGATTGATGTAGTGATATATATAGGTTAATTTTTCATGCAGGCAAGGGTGACATGCAAGAATATGTATTAATCTATTCTTTTGATTATTCAATCTTTTAAGCTGCTGAGTAATCCTTTGTATTATTAGGAAATCTAATTTTTACTGTTTTATTCATCTCAAGTCTGGTCTGGTCTCATTATGGAACTTGATTATTCTAGTGATGAATGATTGGTGTTTTGGAATATTTAAGAAATTATTAAGAATGTTCTACACTTCTTTATTAGGTTTTAAGCTTGATTATGACCGATTCATATTGTCCGTTTTGACCTAGCTACGATTACCTTCTTCGCTATGCTATGGGGACCGAAGGCTGATTGGTTTATGGAAAGTGTCCTAATTGGTTTATGGAAAGTGTCCTAATTGGTTAATTATGTATGCGTTCCACAGAGACACTAATAGATGCGATCACGGGCACGGGCTAAATTTTGGCACTTTCTATATAAAATTTTAAATTAGAAAAATATTTTTTTTTATTTTTAATTAAAAAGATTGTATAAGAAATAATCTTTAGCTATACCAATTTTAATTAAAAGAATCCGGCTGACAGTGTAGAGAGTTATTTTTGGATGGGAGAGAGACCGATTTATTTTTCTTGGATTATTTTTCATAAAACAATCAATGGAAAGTAAGAAATAATCTTTCAAGATTATTTTTCATAAATCAATCAAGAAAATATAAAAAAGAAAAATAGAAAGTTCATGGCTCTATCGTATCACTTCCACTTTTCATGAACCTTTTCATGAACCAGTGAGCTCTTTAATTATGACAATAAACTATGGGTATCTTTGGCACTTATGGTGTTTGTTTTATAGTGATGTGGACTTTGAACCTCTAATATAGTAAATGTTATCCTTATCACTTTCTTGTTTTCTTTGTTATCCTCTAAAACTTTTGTTATGTGATCAAAAATTAAGCATTATCTTCTATCACTTTTAAAGTGTGTGGTTAAGCTTATGCTTTTGAAAATAGCAACTGCCATGTTAAGAGGATGGGGTTAGCATATTCTGACTGAATTCAGCTCTCTTGTCCTTTTCATCACTTGTTATCTTGTGTATCGATGTGTGTGATGCTCTCTCTGCATTGTTTTTTTTTTTTTTTTTTTTAATTTATTTTGGAGTTGAGATTGTGGCAGCAAATCATGTGCCCTTATGCAGCGGATTTGGTCATTATTTATTTCTACTGTTGAATGGATGGTAAGCTTTAAATATATAAAACTTTGGGATTGATGTGATTGCATTCCCATCAAAGATCAAAAAAAAAAAAAAAAAAAAAAAAAAAAAATGGGAGCACACCTTTTTTCATGGGAGCTCATAGAGTCCCGATTAAAAATACACGAATGGACTTATTAGGAAAAATGATGTGCTTCTTTAGAAACTCCTCTAAAATGGATGGTTTGTTATTAGCTTTTATTTGTATTGATTTATTTATTGAGATATCCAATACTTAAATATGAAATATATGTATTTTTCGTTAAAAATGATAAACATAAACTTTGAATTTGGCTTTGCATGTATACAATTGCAATGCATTCTGGAAGTAACTAAGGGTGAACATCAGGCGATTTCGATTTGATTTTTGCTGATTTGGTAAATCAAATCGAACCAATCAGATTAGGATTCGAATTGAAACTGAGCCGAACTAATTTGTCCGGTTCGGTTAGAATCAAATTTTAAATAAAAAATATTTAAAATTATAAATTTAATTATTTTAGAAAGCATATATCCCATCCAAAAAAAAAAAAAAAAAAAAAAAAATATATATATATATATATATATATATATATATATATATATATATATATATATATATATATATATGTTTGTGTATAATATACAATTTTGAAATAATTTGTTATGTTCGGTTTTCAAAGCTCAAAAGCCAAAAATTGACCGAATCAATTTGGTTCGATTTTAATTATTCGGATCGGTTTCGATCGATTATTTCGATTTTAATTGAGCTCTACTCATTCTAGATGTAAGTATAGTAGTATGTGATTCTCTTACAAAAATAGATGGTTCTGATGAATCTATTTCTCTCCTAGATCTAAGGGATGGAATAGGCGGGAAAATTAAAAATTTTATTTTTAATTTAAACTTTTGCACAGAACAAATCAAAAATTAATTCATATACACACTTAATTGGTAAAATTAATCCGTAGACACACTTAATTGGTAGGGCTCATTGCACTCTACATTATTTATGCATCTTTCTTTATTCTTCATTAGCTCTCTTTCTTTAGGGTTTAGGGTTTAGTACACAATAATCACTTGTTTATTGTGACATTCATGAGCTTTTCCCTTTTAGGGTAATCTTAACTAACAACCAATTATTTAATCATATATTTTAATGTGATTAATCTTCTCCCTTATCTTTCACTTGGCCAGAAGGAGATATCATAAGGGTTATCTTAACCACCTAACTAATTTTATATTCTCTTCACTAACCTTGGCATTTTGCCAAAAGTAGTAGATTTAATATTTTAACTAGTTCTTAAATAGGATAAGTCACTATCTAATGATGTCAGCTTAGATATTATATAAAAAAAAAAAAAAAAAAAAAAAACTGAGATTTGCTATGACTTTTTTGCCTCTCTGTCTGCTTGATTAATTGTTTTGTGGCCTAATGACTGTTGAGGGGATTTTGGCTTCATTCTATTGGTTTTTTGTCCTCTTTCCAAGCTGCTGATTTTTTTTTTGTTTCCTTGTCAGACTATATATATATATATATATTACTGAAAATCTAATTCAGAACCTCTTACCAATTATTTTTTTTTACTGAAAATCAAATTCAGAAGCTCTTACCGATTGGAAAGATGTGATGTTACTAAAAACAAGACTTTAAAGACAGAGGCTTATTGATTTTTAAAGTTGTTAGATGTTTGTATTTTGGGATTTAGGTGTTTTCAAATTCTTGATGACATAATTAGACTAATCTTGCCCTAATGATACTGGATATTGTAAATAGTGCCATAATTATGAACTTTCTATCAATAGAATAGCTACTGAGCGATCCCTAAGTAGCAGCATTTTCGATAGCGAACTCTTCGTGCAGCTGCTGCCATTTCTAGGACTGACCAATAACTCAGTACAAGTACCTACATAGTATAGTGTCAATCACAATTCATGTGCCTTTCAAAACCAGGAAAGTTTCCTTGCTCCTGGTGTGCATACGATGCTTGCACTGGGGGGTGCACTTGATAATTGCTTCTTCTCCACTGATTGATACTTCTACATATTGATTGGTTAGTGTCATGTCTAATGGCCCTAGAACCACAAGATGACTAAAAACACAAAGATTCCAATGGCATGATGAAGATCGAGAGAGAGAGAGAGAGAAATTTCCCAAGTATTGCCACAATTGATAAGGGTGGATCTTATCTCTTGCAGAATCCCTATTTGCCGAAAGTTGTGTGCTTCCATTTTCCATCCTTTTCCTCTTTATTCTCACTCTCTCATGTGATTAGTCTTTTATTTGAACAAAGGAGAGATTAGAAGATAATTACCGATATTGAGGAATACAATTAAGCACAAACTGTTCCAAAGAAGCTAAGTTCATGGCTGCACTTCTGGATCGTTAGATTGCTTGCAAGTAATGTTGGGAGTTGCAATTTATATTACTACAATCGAAATTATTAGAAATCGCTTCAACTTATTATTACTGTATTCGCCTTATTATTACTTTGTTCGCTTTGGGTGGTAACTGAAGTTGCAAAACTTTTCAAATATTATTATTATTTTTTTAATTTTCAAGAATTATGAGAAATACCTCCTTTATCCATAATACATCACTATTTGTAAAGGAGAGAGAAAAAGTGTATTACACATGTTTTTTCATAATTTCAATTACTGCAAGTACATAAATAGTTAAAATTGCAAATTTTTGCAACTGTCGATATAATCAAACAACAAAAAGCACCACTTGCACAAAAAAAAAAAGAAGTGGTTGTAATTGTAACTACTTTTGCTGTTTAGCTGCCAAAAAAAAAAACTAATTGATCCATTGTACCATCAAACCCACTTCATATGGCTTTTCGTCGATAAACCATAGATTATAGAGAAACATATGTACTGAATTGGTGGATCAATTATAGGATTAGCCGACAAATCATCCTCAAGTTACAATTTTAGCTGTATATCTGTGACATCAATGATATTTCACGATGTAACCATGCTTAGCTTATAAAGAAACATATGTACTAGATTGGTCGACAAATCATACTCAAGTTATATTTTTCAGCTATATATCAGTGGCATCAACGATATTTCACGATGTAACCATGCTTCTCCATTCTAAATTCACTTATCGTTCTTCTTCATGTTCTAGGTATTTTATGTAGGAGAAATCAAGTTTTATATCACAAATGTAACTTGTTTTAGCTCTGTTTATCGATATAAACACAAGAATAGCAGCAACAACTAAGCCTTTTATCCCAAGTATTTGGGGTAGGCTATATGAACCAAAAAAAGAATTACACCGGATCGATCATTTTGATAGTCCTCCATCCATTTCTATCAAGTAATATCTCCTCATTTAAACCACTAGAATCCATATCTTTTTGTATCATCTCTATTCATGTTTTCTTCGGCCTTCCCTTCGTTCTTTTAACTTGTTATATATTGATAAACTTCCCTCGTCGAACTGGTATATTTATAGGCCTACATTACCATATTCAAACAGGTAGAATGCAACATAAAGTATGCTAAATATTCAATCTCAAACTGTTAGATCACACCAGAAGAACCTATGTGAATGTTTTCGACAAAACTTAGATAACTCCATCTCCATCACTAGTAGTACATGAACAAATGGGAGGGAGAGGTGAAGGTATATACAGGGCAGATAAAGCGAAAGTGTTGCTTACAACCTCGACCACCACTTCAATTTTCTTAAGTCTTTCAACGACCATAAAGGCAATATGGAGGGTATATTTAGGCCACGCAGTTTCAAGAAAAATACCAAATTCTCCATTCTCTTCAACTTCTCTTCTGTAGAAAGAGCTGGCAGTTGCTATGTAAAAATTTCTTAAAGGTAAAAACATTAGTAAACAGCAATTTATGTTTCTAAGTCATCACTTCTGATGATAAAATCGGACATTCATGACCATGAGAACAGAAAAAAAGAAAGTAAAAAGAAGAACAAAACGAGGGGATATCGGAGCTCAATATTATCCGTAACTACCAGCTTATATGTTGTTGCAGTATGCTGGCAGGTGCTGGTGATATGCATATGTATTACAAGTTACAGAGAGTAACAGATCACAGGCCAAAATGATTCACTCAATCAATAATCACAAGATCCAACACTTTAGCTATCAATCAACACATTACATTGTTACATCTATATGTGATGTACATGATGCCAACATTTCTCACAAGTACCTGAGATGTTCCTTCTGAACAGTTCCATCTCTCCATAAGGCTGATTATTCTGATATGTAATCGGTTTGCTAAAGTCACATAAACTTAGATGCCTAAGAATCGATCAGATAGGAGTCAGAAACGAAAGAAGCAAGAAGTACAAGCAGAAAATACCTGTGAGATGTATCATTCATGTAGAATTGATTGCTATTAAAATCGCGATTTCTAATAGCTTCTTGCATTTGCAGTATTCGACTAGGGCTACATATAACCTGGCAATGCATGAAAGGGAATGGTTTAACAATACATCCTCCATAAGAACCTCCCATCAACATTTATTTTGTATCTTTTGGGCAAGTAGATGTTATGATGCTCAACTGAAGGACTGTTCATAATGTCTAGCATCACAGTTTGGACAACCAGAGAAATAATAATTATTTTGGAATTAACAATATATAGGTAAAAATATGGCTATGTGCTTTGATTTGATAAAAAGGATTGGAAGGAAAGAAACAAAGAATTACCTTGGCCCTGGTGATAACATTTATATTTTGATATCCAATATCCAATGATAACATTTATTTTCTCTTCTTATTATATAAATTGACAATCAATACCATACAAGTCTTAATGTATGCACTCAAAATAGTTTGTAACAAACCTTGATTCACACACATGCTATTTGGTTCTGCTTGCTTGGTTTACCAACCCTTTCATTGGTTGACCAATCCAGAACTTTACTATTCAGAAACCATCTGATTGGTTGCCAACAAAGGAATTGGTCGATCAATCCAAAATAAGGAACTTTATGGTTGGTCAATCAATCTAGTTTCTATAGTGTGATTTTTGCTTTGCTGGTCGACCAATCGTGAGGCTTGGTTGACCGATCAAAAGGATTCTTTTTGATTGATAATCCGGTCGATCCATACTATCTAGAATCGATACGACTTAATAAAAAACTATACTACGATATAAATAGTGTCTAACTTTTTTATTAATTATGTTTTATGCTTATCTACCATAAACTTTTTTGTGCTAATTTTTACATATAGAAGTAATTTTACAAAATGCTCTAAGAAAACCACAATTTTGTTATCTTCGAAACCTTAAAAAAATTGAAAATTGTCTATGGTTTTGTAAAGTATTCAATCTCAATATAAGAAGAGAAAATAGAACTTTAAAAATTACTTTATTAAGAAAAATATGGAGTAAAAGATAGAGAATTGTCTTGAAGAGCCATCGCAAAGAAGTAAAGAAAGAGAAACAAGAAGGAGGGTGACTGGTGACTATATCCCTCCTTCACGCACATAGGAAATAATAAAAAAGAGGGAAAAACTGCTGAATTTGCAAGGGGCTAACTTTCTATGCCACATATGCAAATACAATGATTTCACAATACAGTCTTTCTTTGAACCAATCAACGAAATGGACTGCGTTAAGAAATTCTAGTACACTTTTTTACTTTTCATTTCACTTTTCATGACCAAATTCGCAAACCAGTCAACCACTAAAATGTAACTGTAATGCAAAAAAAAAAAAGAAAAGAAAAGAAAAGAAAAGAAAAGAAAAAGAAAAAACCAAAATCTAGTTGGGAATTCCAAAAAAAAAAATTTACTTTTTTCCCAAGCACTTTAAAATCTCATGGTTGCTTTTCTACTCATGAGAGCCTTAAAAATGAAAAGGCCACCTCCTGTACTTTCTAGGACAAAACACTCGTTTCTTTTTGTTTCCATTTTCTTTGATAAATGAGTTGAATCAAATGAATATGCAAGGACAGGGATCAGAGGATTAATATTCAAAACTTTTAACTATAAAATCAAAGGATAAAAACAAGAACTTATTGTATGCAAGGGCAATAGGACATGAACTTCAACAATAGGCTATGCCTGCAAGAACAAGACTTGTTTCAAACTGCCTCTGCTATAAAAAAAAAAAAAAAAAAAAACACAAGTATCCATCAACAAGTCTACATATAGCTACTACTAAGAATTAATATTCTAAAAAGAAAAGAAACGAAAAAAAAAACTAGCAACTGATTATATGAAAGGACCAAAAAGATATCACATTCAACCATAATTAAGACCTGCAAGAACAAGGCCTCAACATATCTTCATATAAGCACATGAATGAGTATAGGAGAAACATGTTACGTAAATATTTCATCTTGTATACAAATGATTATTGTTCTTGTATAATCGCTGCTTAATAGTTTTGTTAACTTTGTTTTAATGGAATTTACAAGACTACTTCAAAAAATTCTCAAAAAAGTACTGAGAAATGCAGCAACAAGCACTGATACAATTGTTTTCAAAGAAGTAATATTTCAAGCAAAGAAAGAAAAGGAAAACGATAACTAAAGACAGTTTATATGAAAAACACAGAAATAGTTCAAGTCCTTTAGGAAAAGGATGTATATGTCGTTGAAATAGAACTACTTATGTTGTTGAGGTATATTATTTAGTCTCGTCTCACTCGTGAATTTATGTTATGGGTCTATATATGTAGACCACTCGGACTCGTATTCAATTGAGCAATATACTAGAGTTTTCTCTAATCTTTAACATGGTACAAAGCCAAAGAGATACTAAAACTAGATCCAACCTCCAAGCCAGTGTTGGGCTGCCTCCATGCGTGCCCAGCACGCGGCACTGCTCCCAATGTTTCTCTTCAATCTGCATCAGATCTGTTGGTTCTCACCTCCATCTGTAGCAGTTCTCGGAATGAATGAGTACCTAGTGAATAACTGTAACCAGTGACATCTTTGATCAAAGGCAACTATTCTACATTTCTACCAAGACTCCATGTTCCTCTTCAAGGAATAAGACATTGAATTATGAGAATTTAAAGCATTATGGTTTATATTTGGTAAAACTCTAAACAGAACATGGTCCCCTCATAACCTTCAAGTAACACAGGATGAAAACCAGAGATAAATTCATTTAAACCATGGGTACTACTTGTCCATGGTAAATATTCTACATATATAACTGACTTTTCTTTGTATTCTCCATCTTGAGCTATCTCACACACAGAAATAGTGCTTTTGGCATCTAATCTAGAAGAGGTTGATTAGATGTCTACACATCTCTTTGACAGAAACTTCGCAAACCACCTAACAGACAAGCCTCTTTAACACGTACCCTATAAATTCCAAGAGATACTTAATTCATATAGAATCACTTTCTTAATAAATTCCATATAAAATACACCAAATCTTTATATGAAACAAAATGAATCATCAACTGCTACTTACAATCAAGACACAGCAAGCAAGCAAGCAAGCTTCATTACAAGCTTGAACAAACATCCAATTCCTACTGTGTCTCTGCGCACTCGCATGTGGACTCATACTCTTGCACCTTGTGGTGGAAGTTTCGGTGGCAGCCACATGCTGCACAGCGCAATGCAGTACTCGTCCCCTCCTCCCCGTCCGCCATGAACTCTCTGCAGCCATCTACTGCATACCCTCCAATGCTTGCTGCATGGTTCTTTTTGCACTCTGCATATCTCATCACTCTCCTCCTCATGCGTTGCCCTCCAACAAATGGCTCGCGCCTTCTCACTACTAATAAACGCTTCTTCATGCCAAATTTCACCCTAATGCACCTTCTCTCACATCCAAATGCAAATGTTTAGAAAGTATACTTCAGTAGAGAGTTAACTAAATAGCATTGCTGCATGCTCTAATTCTAACCCTAACTTGCATATATATAGCCAGCATCTGTTAATTACGTTGTTTTTCTTGCTTTGGATCACATGACCTCTATCTACTCATGGTCCTTGAGATAGTATACGACCTAAAGGGCCGGCCGAATTGATGGTCCAACCAATTCCACCTCACTAGGGCAGAAGGATACAATTCTTGGGCCATTAGGGTAACCCTAGATTGATTGGAGGAGCTTTTGCTTTGCCACCCACTTTGATTGGTTAGTTATAGAATGATTACCAAAGGGCCCTTGCACGAACTATATCATACAAATATGGGTCCCTACAAAGTAAGGGAGCCAACAAAGGTTGGCATGAGATATGAACATGTTGATTGATGATAGGTTAGCTTACCAAATTGCTTTGGAATGGACAGAGCTGCCCACCTCCTCTTCTTTTAATATTTTTTGTCCACCTCCTCTCCAAGAAGATACAGGTGAAACCAGGGAAGAAATTGGCAGTCAAGGCTCTTTGCTTGATGAGTCTCAAGCAAGTAATAAGGTAAGCAATAGTATATTATTGTCCTTGAACCTAGTCACACTTGACATTTCAAACAATCATTTGGATGAAAAGGATACTTCCTCTCGGCCACAAACATGTTTACGTATGAGTTGGTCTTAAGATTGATTTTTACTAAGAATGCATCATGATAAGAGCCACAAGCAAAGGAGAGGAGAAAAAGGCAAATGAGGAGATATAGATATATGTATTGTGAATTGGCTTTCTTTTGCTTAAAGTGTCAATTCAATCCTATTGGAGCTCTTTTGGTCCCGCTTCATTGAGGAATAAATTGTTAATAGGAATGTCCTCTTGCTTTGGTGGTTATTAATTGAAGGCTTGCTGGATCTCTCTCTTGCTTTATGGTTAGGCAATCACATGCAGAGGTGGGGTTCAAAAAGGCTTAAAAGCTCCCTTTTCCTTTATAATTTGCAGAAGTGATCCATGTTTATGACTCACACATCCATATGTCTCGTGTTGTAAATTAACCTAATTGGGACTTCAGCATAACTTTTGTAGCTTACATTCTTTAACTACAAGTTGACATTAAGAGAGTTGTGGTCGGCACTCTATACTTTTTTTAAGGACCACGAAGACTGTAAGTTCATATGAACTTAGCACCCCTTACAAAGAGATAAAGAAGAACGCTACTCCCACTAAGTTAATAGCTTCACTTGCTTTTGATGTGTGGGATCTCATTCTTCATCCCAAGCCAGAATGTCTGATGGTACTTACTGTTTTCAGGAGTTAAATGCGTATTTTCAGAATGAGAAAGCCATTGGTGCTTATTTCGACGAATTTAGCAAGGGAGCATGCATTATTGTAACGTTAACACATCGTGAAGCCATAGATGGCCGTTGATTGCTCAATCCTCCACATTCCATGCCAGGATTTGAGGCCTTGGATCAACATGTGAGGGTGCCACTAAGTGTCACACAACATCAACTAACATCAACCTAACGACTTGTTTCTGGCTTCCCTACCGAAAGATGTATGAAAAGTTCACAGACAATATTGAGTATTCAGAACATGAGCATGTGCGTAGGATTCAATAACTAGAGACCTTTCTAGCTGTTAACGAGAGATGCAACACCTGCATTTGTCCTCATCTCAGGGTAAAAGCAAAATGTTACCTGAACTTCTACAGGATAAGTTAAAACTTAAAAGCATACTTTTGGCAAAGGATGGTGAAATAGAAGCTATGCTTCTATTTTTTTTGTTTTCGGCATAAACCATGGGAATAAGACCTCGACATTTCATTAATCAGTGAATAACAAAACAAAGTGTTACATCATGCCACTCAGGGCTGCGTACCATAAAACAAAGTGTTCAACCAACAGCTATGATTCTTACTAACCCAACCAAAGCATGCAGTACAAGAGTTGACAGTTAATTATACCTTCAAACAGAATAGATATAAGAACATTGCCATGGAGACCTTTCATTTGCATGCTGTTAGTGGCTGAGCTAGAGAGTAAGCTCTTTAGCTAATGCATATACATATAGTAAACTATAAGGTTCATTCCGTGATTCAGGATACTTCAAGCTTAAACTGCATGGCCAATCATAGGTTCCATCGCAGCAAACTTAACTTTATTAATCTCTTTCCTAAAACACCAGATAATCTTTCTCAAACTCTCTACAGAAAAGTAGACAGAAACATAGACCCAAAAAAAAAAAAAAGGCATAACTACTACAATAAACACCTACGCAAAATAAGCATACCGAACTTAATTTAGCATCAACATCTTTGCTTCTAAGACGATAGAAGAAGTTAAAGGAGATGCATACCTTAACTACAAAACTCCAGCAAATAGATTGGAATGCTTTTCATGGACATCACCAAGAAAGTACCATGCGTATGTTTCCAGTCGGTTCTGGAGCTAAACAAGGATGCCCCCTCTCCTATTTATCATCTTCCTGCAACAATGCAAGACCAAAGATGCATAGACTGAATGAAATGTGTTTATAACCCATTGCTTACTTCAAAGAAAATATAAGAAAGATACATATACTGAACTTCTATTCAAAAAAAAAAAAAAAAAAAAAAGGAACAATAGATCTTCTGTTTACTAGAATGTTAATTTTATTCAACAGTGTGTGTGTGTGTGTGTTAAGTTCTTCGATGAAATTGCATATACAACACACAATGCTAGAAACATGATTCCCACATATGACAACTATAGTCTACATATGCTAGCATTCGTTAAATTTATAGACAACACTACCATGTGATTTAAACATCTAGATATGTCCTGAAATAATAGCTCTAACTGTTACTTGCCTCATAATAATAATAATAATGATGATGATGATGATGATAGTAATAATTATAATGAGAATGGACGATTCTAAGGGCTAATTTTGGGCCAGTCCTATTCAAAATTTTAAATTCAAAACTTTGAACAAGGCAAGCCAAGAATTGTTCCCTATTTGTGGAAGGAGCCAGGAGGATTTGAGCAATTGAATGCTTTTTGTTTAGGCTTCCTATCAGTAACAATATTGTTCAATCTGTTTATTTTCCTTTATACTTGAACTACTAGTAGCTTACAAGCTTTGAACATCCAAAGAATACAAATTTTAACGGTGCCCCCAGACTAAACAATAATCAGAGAAATACACGGCGGTGAAGGTGATGCCTATGCAGAAATGAGGCTAATGTCTCCTTGTCATTTGTCCGACACCATTAACCATGTCAAGCACAGGAGCAGAAATCGTTTTTCGACAACTAATGCACTGGGTCCATATAAGCACAAGCAAAAGGTAACATAAGAAGGCCTATGACAATATTAAAACTTGCCATAAATAGTGTTGTTTATTGATTGAAACAGCAAGCATGTAATATTCACACAAATTTACTAAATATATGGCATGCAGTATAGATGAATTAGAATAGTAAGTGACTGGAACAAATTAATAGAATATGTTTTTATCTCCATCGACCGTAACATTCCGTTAAGGCTGAAGGGAAAATTTTATAGAACTGTTATTAGATCAGCTTTATTATATGGTACAGAATATTGGGCTATAAAGAAATATCATTCATAGAAGATAAGTATAACAGAGATGTGCATACTTCGCTGGATATGCGGCAACACTAGGAGAAGATGCGAAAAAATATGGTTTGGTCATATGCAACATATACCTACAAATCCACCAGTTCGATGAGGAGAGTTTATCAATGTAAGACAAGTTAAAAGAGCAAACGAAAAACCATAGAAAACATAGATGGAGCTAATACGAAAAGATATGGATTATAGAGTTTTAAATGAGGAAATGCTACTTGATAGGAATGAATGGAGAAGGATTATTAACGTGATCGATCCGACGTGATTCTCTTTTGGTTCATATAGCTTATCTCAAATACTTGGGATAAAAGACTTAGTTGTTGTTGTTACTTTTATCACCATCTCGATTTACCAATAACAGATACAACTGGAAGACAAAAGAGAATGTGAAAATTGAATTGAAATGGTAGCTCAACCAAAGAAGGGAAACTATATGAAATACTTATGTCAATATGCAATATGTATCGTACTCTTCAAAAAATCACCATCACCGGCTGATTTCATTCCTCTTCTATAAAATCGAGCATTCGTGTCTAAGAATCAGCATTACAACAATCGTTGAGATTTAGTAACATAGGTGAACAGTGATATTTTTAAAAAAAAAATCCATATTCTTTTGGGCAATTCAACAAGTACCTGAGAGAATTCCAAAAAAAAAAAAAAACACAGAAAAAATATCCAGAAAAAAAATCACCTGATTTTATTGAATTCTTATATTCACTCGGACAATGCAACAAACAACAAAACCCAGAAAACCCGCAAACAAAATTAAAATAAAATAAAATAAATCCCTCATTTTTTGAACATGAAGCGAGATCTCATAAATGGGCTTGAGAATTTAATAGGATAAAATGAAATTAAAAAGAAATTGAAGAAATCTTTGCGTACCTTGTGAGATTGTGTTAGATTTTGTTTCTTCTTTTTTGGGAGGGATTTGGCGATTTGAGCGGAGTTTTGTAATTTAAATTTTTTTTGAAGGAGGCGGGCTGGGCTGTTCTTTAGGCTGCAATGGGCTGGGCCGTGAATGGAGTGTCTTTGGAAGATAACAATCGGCCAGGCCCTGAATTGTATTGTCTTTGGAAGGGGAGCTTCTAAAGGGGCACAACTTTTTTCCTAGTGAGCCCAGGTAATAACTCTAAAAAAATAACAAGTTTATCCTTAAAAAACTTTCCCATTTTGCCCTTCCTCATTCTCCCGCTCCAGGGCTCCGCTCCCGCTTGCGCTCGCGCTTCCCGTTCGGACTGTCAGTCCGAACGGGGCCTTCCCTGTTCGGACTGGGAGTCCGAACGGGTCAGGACCGTTCGGACTCTCAGTCCGAACGGGAACGCCCCGTTCGGACTGTCAGTCCGAACAGACCAGTCCTGTTCGGACTCACAGTCCGAATAGGTCTCCCTTGTTCGGACTGTCAGTCCAGACAGGGGCTTGATTCGATCTGCTATTCCGGACACCTCACCCACTCTATTTATATAATAAACTGATATATCATTAGTTTATCCAATTCAACGTCACTTTACGGACTTATATTAACAACTAATTATACATTATTACAAAAATATAGTGAATGAAGCAAAATGATACAATGATACACTGATACACCGACACAATGATTCACTAATACAATGATATATGGATAAACTGATTCATCGATACGCCGATACAATGATACACTACTACACCGATACACTGATACATCAATATACCAATACAATGATACACTGATACACCGATACAATGATATTCCTGATATACAAATGCAATGATACTCCTGATACACCGATACAACGATACACTGATACACCGATACAATGATACAATGATACAATAACCGATACAATAATATAGTGAAGATTATAAATAAGGTCCCCTACGTATAAAACAAACAAGATCTCGTACAAATTAAAGAAATAAGATAAAAAACAAACGTAGTGTATATATTCCTCGAACAAAAAGCAAATAATAGGGTTCATTACAAACAAAAACCATATATTCTACAAATTCTTCAAAATGTTTGAAAAAAACAATTACACCAGTCACTTGAAATTCCTTACAACATCCATATCAATACACAACTAATATAATCTAATCACTGTCTCCTTGTTTGAAAAAAACAACTAATATAATCTAATTGGGTGCATCAGGAAAGCAACGTGCGTCTTGAAACTCTTCAGTACTGATAAATCAACTGGACCTCGGTAATTTAACTCATGAAGATCATCTTGAGAGCCTCCTGCATCAGTATTCTCTTCTTTTAGTCTTGCACTATCATATCTGATCAAATTAGGAGTTTCTATATTTAATTCAGTATCTACGGCTACTTCGATATCTCTCTCGTATCGGGCGTTGGATTTGTGGTCGAGATACTGCTTTCTTCCTCCTTAACGAAGTAGTTGGTCGAATGCGAGAAGATTCTGCCGGATCCATCTATGCAATACAAAGATATTTCTTACAATAATTGATTCGCATAAAAATAGTAAATTTTCTATGTGCAAATAAGTATTAACAAAATATAATTTGCTACAAATATCAGATTTTTTACCTACAAGATAGTGTAATATTAAAATTTAAAGACACTGAAACCGTTCTTTGTTACTTAATCAACAATTAGGATAATACTATTAAAATTCTAAATTAATTAATACATTTTAATATTAACATCTTTAATTAGAATAAAACTATTTTTTCGCATATTTTACAACTACGATTACAATATTATATTTTCTTCATAATTATAATCTAAATATTATAAATCATAATTAACAAAAAAATGTACTCATTTAGAATTTTCTCATTCTAAAATATTATCAGACCAAACAAGAAATTCTCAGTTTTCAGAGCAGTCACAGAGCAAATAAGAGTAAACTAAATGTAATAAAATTAAAATTAAATTAAAGGAGACTTACAGCGAGAAATCTGAGACCAAGAGAGAGGAAATGAGGCAGCGACGAGTGGGGGGCGTGGCAGCGGAGGGGGTTGGAAAGGGCGGCGGCGGGTTTTGAAGGGCGGCGGCGGCGGCGGGGGGGGGGGGGTTTGGGAAGGGCGGCGGGGGGGGTTGGGAAGGAGAAGAGAGCGGCGGGGGGGGGGGGGGGGGGTTGGGAAGGAGAAGAGAGCGGCGGGGGGGGGGGGGGGGGGGGGGGTTGGGAAGGAGAAGAGAGCGGCGGCGGGGGTGGGTGGGTTTGGGAAGGAGAAGAGAGGAGAGCAGGGAGAGGGCGGTGTAGATGAAGTGAGGAGAGAGAGTGAGATGAGAGATATAGGTGAAGGGTATTTTGGGAATAAATATGGGCTCACTAAGAAATTCTCCTCTTTTCTTAACTTAAACTGGGCTCACTAGGAAATCTGGGCTCACTAGGAAAAATCTTGTGCCCCTTTAGAAGTTCCCCTTTGGAAGATAACAATAGGCTGCAATGGGCTTGAGAATTTAAATTTTTTTTTTATTTTTTTTTATATATAATAAATTACTTCTGATTTTCCTCTTGCATTGATTTTTTTTTTTTTTAATGATTTTCTTGTCTTTTATTGGACAAACAAAAAATCGATAGATCTATGCGAGTCTTACTATGATACAATTTCATTAATCTCAAAAAAAAAAAAAAAATGCTATCGTCTATTGATGAAAACTTCTTATTCTAAAAAAATATCATCGAAGGAAATTTAGATTGGATTTCTTTCTTTAATGCTAGATAATGCAATAATATGTACCAAATTTATTGTATAAAATTCTTATCCATGAGAAGACTAATTTTTTTTTTTTTACTAGAAAGAGAGATCATCATGTAATTCTAATTAAAATACAAGTTCTATTGCCAGTTATTAAATAATATTTATTATAACATCTATTCTTGGGCATATTATAGTGATTAACTGTAATAATTGCAAGTAATATTGTATCTCAGCGATAAAATCCCTTAGAAAATATGCAAGAAAAAAGAATTCAAGCTCTATATATGCAAAAAATTAAAGAGTTAATTATAGAAATTGCTAAATTATTATTAGCTGTTCAACAATAATACTGTAAAGAATATAAATGCAACAGAGCTAATAAAAAAATGGTGATTTTTTTCCTTTTTTTTAGTTCTCTCCAATGAGATAAATGTTTTTAATGAGAAAAACACTCTAGGAAACTCCTATGGAAAAAGAAAAAGAAGAGATAGATTTAGGCATTTAAATTTTATAATTTTATCTTTTTCCCCTTTTTAAAAAAATATGTAGTGGATTTTTGGGCATCAACTCGAATTCGGGTTTCTGCCCTAATCCGAAATTTATTGGGCTGAACTCGTACCCGAGTTCTTTGCTGCCCGAATCCTACTGTCTCCCCACTTTCGTCTCTGCGTTTATATACAGTCGAGTCCAAAGAGAAACCACCAACAAAGACTCCAATCTCTCTCTCTCTCTCTCTCTCTCTCAACTCCGAGAGGCGAAATTAGGGTTTCTTCTGAGGTTCGGTTCGATGATCCTGATCTCTTTCAATCCGCACGCACAGATTTAGACAAAACCCTAATTTTGTAATTGGCTATCTTTTTAATAGAAAACGCTTGCCAAATTCCTCAAAGATTTGTTCTTTTGTTTTGCAGGGAGTTCGATTTGGATTGGTGCTGCCGTGTTGGTGCCATAGCTTTCGAAATCTTGGGGAAAGTAATTGGTAATTTAGAGAAGACTACACGATGGAGGATTGGGGTAAGTGAATTCATGCCTAAATTTACGTTTTTTTTTAAAAAAATTGATTGTGACGAGAAAATTTGAATATTAGTTGTCAGCCAACTAGATTCTGGCAATTGATAACTTTAGAGTGATCTCTGATGCATATTTATGTTGATTTTGTATGAAGTTGAGCTTTTTATCGTTAGGTTACAACACTTAATCACTCAAGTAACCCTTAACTAGTTTAGGAAAACCTTTGGCCACAACTCTTGCGTATGCCCTTTTACAATCCTAATGCGTTATTAGTGAACCCTTTATATGTTTTGTTCTTACTTAGTTTTAGGATGGCTATGGAAACTCGTTTATGTATGATGGGTATCTGGGATGCAAGTCTTTAACGGAAACTCAGAATTTGATATTAGTCTCTCACAAATCTATATTTGGATTACAGTCTCCTACAGTATTGACCTACTGTACATGAGCTCTTCAGCTACATTTCAAGCCAAAGCATCGGACTTTCCCATGGTTAGAGAGAAGATAATGCCGTGAAATGACTAGTTTGTGATTAATTTTTAATATCTTTTTCTTTCACTTGTATCAATCTACCCAGAATCATAGTTTGGCTCTCCTCTTATACTATCCAATTTGCCCAGATTGTAATGTCTCTAGAAATTGGGTTAGTGGAGGTAAAGAAGAGATATGAGGGGACATGGTTGAGTTTGATGAGTATATAATGATGTCATAAAGTTTTGGAGTTTGCTAGGAGATGGATTGGATCATTTTTTTTTTTTTAATTTAAATGTAAATAAGGGACAACATATGAATTATACTAATTTATAATGTGGAGTAATAAGATGGATAACATATACTGAAGAATAATACTATGTAGCTTCAAGAATGAAAGAGAGATATGCTAATTGTTAGCAATATGATATATTATCTCCGCAGTCTTACCTATACCAGATACATATTAGATTGTTAGATACTCTGTGATTGTCCGTAGATGCACCTTTTTTTATATATGCTAAATTATACATATATATAACAAATACTAGACATCTCGAAAAATAAGACTGGAACTGGTATCAAAAAAGTTTACATATGCTATGCTAGACATATCGAAAAATATGAGTGGAACTGATATCAAAATAATTTTGCATTATTTATCTTATTTATAATAAGTAATAAAAAATATTGCTCGAGTTATAGTATGTCATAGATATGAAGTGATGGTCTTCATATTTCTTCTTTTATTTGAATCATGGTAGATGTTGATGACAATACATTTTCTATTAGTTCGTAAATTAGACGCAATTTGTATTATTCAAGCCTTATTATTTCTTACCATTCATTTCCTAGACCACTATAAGCGCAAAATATCATTTGATATTATAGGATATATTTGTTTAATAGTAGAAGTCCATCATGCCATCCTAGTCTCCAAGTATGTCGCACATCAATTAGGTATACACACAACTTTAACTGTGTCCTTTGCCTAAAATTGAGATTGTCAGCGATTATGCTATTAGGGGTGATATGGGGCTTAGACAACATCAAGTATGGTTTTGATGAAGGTTTCTATTGGGAAAAAGGAATATATCATGGAAGTATTTGTTAGCATAAATTTATTCATTATGTAGGAAAATATGAGTTGTCACTGAAAATTATACAATAAAGAAGCTAAATTTTTTTCTTAAAAGGAGTTGGTTAAGAGACAAACAAGGAAAAGAAATATTCAAAAGATACTTCCAATTTATTCCAAATTTGTATTTAAAGTGTTGGATTCTTGTAGTGTAATGCATGTTTGCATAGTAGTTTTCTTCAAATATCTCTTGGAAACTATTTCACAAATTATAATTTATCACTGATTGACAGGGTTATCACCTATTATTTTTAAAAACATGAAAAGTAATGAGGAGAAATCTACAACTTTTTTGCTCGCCTGAGCTTATCAACTACTCAAGGGATACGTTTAAGCCCCCACTGACCAATAAAGTCCTGGTATGAGGATTCTATGGTTATATATATGTACTGAAGAACGAGTTCCTTCAATAATTTCCATGGAAACCTAATTGTTCCTAACATTGGGAGGGGTAATATCATAGTATTTCTAGCAATCTTTCATTTATGACAATTATAAAAGAAGAAGTGTTGTAATGTGCGATTATTGCTAATTGGGGTACTTAGAAAGGGTGAACTTCTATTTGTCAAGGATTATGGTTACTAGTAAGTGAGTTACCGTATTGTACAATCATGGACATGGCATGACATTTTGGCAAGGCAAATTCTGAAAAGCACACACAATACATAAATATCGTGTCCGCCACTTGTGTTCAATATTTGTGTTAGGTATGTGATGCGAGATAAAAGTTTCTATGCTACGTAACTTGGAAAAAGAAATGGAGTTTCTCCTTGTCAAGGATTTAGCCATTTAGGTTGTACCTAACTTCAAACAGCTCCTATTCTTTAAAATAAAGTTTGAAGTTTCAGACTGGAGTGGAGTTGTATTCTTAGGTTGGATATTGAAATTATATAAACGTAAATTAAAGAAAGTTGAGGGCTTAGAAGATAAGTAGCTTTGTTTGAGTGCTTAGTAGGAAAAAGGGGTTCTCACCCTTAGTAGAATAGCATTGCAAAAAGGTTATCTATACAAGGTTGAATGACAGGAAATTATAAGTAAAACAAGCTTGGGTTTTCTGGAGGGGGTTTTTCAAGGGATTTTTACTCCTTTAGGGGGTGAAGGGAGAGAAGTGAGGGACGGAAATTTCAAAGATATTTGTTTGTACCTGAAAAGGAAAGGGTGAGGGTGGAAGTTTTATAAGCAAGTTTAGAAGAGAGATTTTCATTGTCGGGTTGTTCCTTAATAAGAACTTAAAAAGTTAGGTAGAATAATTAGCCCATATTTTTTTTCCTAAACTACTCTCTATAAGACCTAAAATATCTCATCTCAACTCTTCACTTCTGAGTGGCTAAGCTGAGCAACTGAAATTCTTTCATTAGGGTTTGACCGTACAAGATAACCAGTTATTTCCCTACTAACTATCTTATGTTTGGTTCTCACTTCTTTAGTACCCTCCATCTTTACCTCTCTGTGGCCTGAAGTTGTTTGTCTTAAATCTTTGATGATGAAAAAAGTTTCCTATTTGTAGTCTGAAGTTGTTTGTCTTAAATTTTTGATGATGAAAAAAGTTTCCTATTTGTAGGCTGAAGTTGTTTGTCATAAATTTTTGATGATGAACAAAGTTCCCTGCACATAGGAAAATTCACAACTGCTGCTTCGACCTGATTATTTTCTTTAGCTCTACCAGAAACTTAATTATAATGATGTTTCCTGATCAACCCTTCTCATCCATCTGATTAGAGCTGTAGAGAGGATTTTCAAAATGCAAATACTAATCAATGCTTAGGAAGTGTTTGAAACAGAGGGAAAATGTTGATTTGACACTACAATGCAGCAAATAAACTTAATGTTAAGTTTTAGCTATCTTATGCAAGGTTTTGCTGCAAGGTTTTAAATGTTGGTCTATATTGATATATGTTGTATTGTTTCGAAATTTGAGGTATTTGATATGATATAGCCCTATAATATCTAATATTTTCTGGATACGTCTGATATTGCTGATACAATACGGATGATATTGCTGATTTCCAATATCATAAACCATCTGCCAATATAAATTCCTATTCCAAGATTTTAAATCTTGGTTTTCCTTTTCTTCTTTCCATGGCCTCCATTCACATTCTGTCATTATCAAGAAAGTTAGGTAGTTGTGGAAGTTGATAAATTACAATATTGTGAATCTTTCTGCTTAACAAGATACAATTCTATTACTGGCCAACATTCTTCAATTTTCTTGCATCTGAATGTGGCATTTAGATATGGAATATTAGACTTAAGTAGCTGATAAAACATTGAAATAGAAAGTAACTTTTAGTTTTGACTTTTGATTTTAATTCTTGCTTTTGAAAGTTTGGTGGGTTATTGCCTATTGATATGCTGGATAGATGTTTCCATGATGTGTGCAACGTAATTGAAATTTGTGTCCAACCTTGTCAGTGTAGATACGGGAGGAATACATAGATCTTGTTTGATTGTTTTTTTTTTTTTTTAAAAATCTTAGTCTCTCTGTTATCTGCAGTACCATCCAACTTTAGCTGGTAATATGTTGGAGCAAACTTATATTAATGTAGATTGTATCTCTTTCAACGTGTCATTGTGAAGAAAAGGGGAAAAAACATCCTGATAGCAATACAAAATGAATTAAAACGTTGTTTCATCAGAGTTCATGTAATATGTAAATTAAAATCTTATGAATATTTTAATGGTCACTCTGGTGCTATGGGAGGAATAAATTAGACTTTTTTATCCCTTAGCTATGGTGAAGCAAAATGACGTTTTTAGCTGTTCAGTTTTGTTGTTTCCTTAAATAGAATCACTTTTTTTTAATTCAAACCTCAAGAATTTGGAATTTTATTACTGTATATTTATAAAGGTTTGAGTGTGAAATTTTTGATGGAACTATAGAACACTGTGTTCTTTAGATGAAAAGAGCAGTACAGCTTATCCAAATACATAAACTGTAATGCTTTCCTTAGGCTCTGTTAATGAACTTTTTTTCAGAATGTAAGACAACAAAGTTAGCTTTTTTTGGTCTGGAAAAATTTATAATGAGTGCATAAGACTTGGTTGCCTTGTTGATTTTTAAGGAATCAAATGTGCTTGGCTTACATTCTCTGGATAACTTCCACTTTGTTAGGCTTGATTTCGTTCGTTATTTTATGTTTGATCTTCTCTAACTATATCTATAAATTTTGTTGTTCAGAAGATGAAGAGTTCGAACCAGCGCTCCCTAGTTTGAAAAAAGAGCCACCAAAAGCCATGTGGGAGGACGAAGATGTAGAAGATGAAGATGTCAAGGAATCATGGGAAGATGAAGAAGAGCCTAAACAGGTGCTTTACTTTTGTGTTTGTTTTCTGTCACTTTTCTTTTTTCACTTTAGTTCACATATCATAGTTGCAACATGCTCTGATATGTATGATTTCAGTACCAATCTGTGATGAAGGAGCAAAATGTTTGGACTAAATGACCTTGCGCTTCATGTATTCAAGCTTTACCTATAGCTTCATAGCAAATTTTGACTTTTTCACTGCACTTGGTTAGGTGCACAAAATCAATCTTCATACAATTTTTTTCCTAAAACAGGTTTCATGTGCCTGAGCATTTTTCCACTTCATAATTGGTTTTTTTTCCTTTCTGGGTCACCATTTTGGAAATGCATGCACAAAACTATCTGAGATATGGCCTACTGGGGACTAGCAGCTATTCCAGGTGATAATTTTACAGATAGTTTTGATATCAGGTTGCTTGCCTCTATTACTATAGGTGTAAAAAGCTGTTTTGTAGCACATCAGATGGCACCGTCTACTTTCTTTTCATGAGAATTTATCCTCCTTTAAGTCCTAATGAGATCTTTAACCACCTTTAAGTCCTTGTTTTGTTGATTGTTATATTTCTATTTAAATTCTCTTGTAGGTTTTCAATTTTTTAATAATCTTTCAAGGGTTATATTTATTTGTGACTTTTATCCTCTTTCTTCCAATTTTTTCCCAGTTGCACCTATTCCATTCTAATAGATTATGTACTATTAAACCTTTAAATGACCAGCGTAACATTCTGGAGGGGAATGCGTATTCAGTTGACTAACAAACTGATATGTTTGTCTCACACTGCTCAGTCTTAAGATATGTGTGAATTGTAGTTTGCGGTCCAAACCATTGTGTCATGCATATTGCAGCTTTTCTTCCGTCACCATAAATGGCTAGGGCTTATAGAGGGTGAGTCTGTTCGTGCCAGCTGTGGCTTTATGACTTCTGTTATGTGAGTTAGTATCAGTCCATAGAAAGAACTAATTTGTTTTTATGTCTAGCTCTTGTAAATAGAGCAGTATATGGATGTCCTTATGAAAACTTATGCCATAAAATCTCTACCCCCCCCCCCCCCCCCCCCCAACCCCAATCCCTCCCAAAAAAAAAAAAAAAAAAAAAACCTTCCCCACCCTCCACACACACATCCCCCCCCCAAAAAAAAAAAAAAAGAAAAAAAACCCTTCCCCCCACACACACACACCGACCGAAGTTTAAGAACACTTGGCATGTAGCGTTTAATTTAGAGGTTTAGGGGTATTACATTTGCTACTTTAAAAGTATTTCAGTGCGAATCATGTCCTATCATCGGAACCATAGTTATAGTGATCTGTTCTTTTGCAGTATTTATGTTGTGTTTATCCTTGCCCCTCTGGAAAGCCATGCAATACTAGGGCTATGAGTAGCTTCCTGACATATTCCATCATCTCCTTGAAGCAATTCTAGGTCCCTAAGGACAACAATAGGTGGCTAATGAGTGTCATTGTGTGAAGGATAAATAGTAACTATATAAAGGGATGCAATTTGGTCTGCAGTGGCAAATCCTAGTTGTTTATTGGGTTGACATGGGATGAGTATGATCAAATAGTTTGGTTTTGTTTCAACCTTACCTAGGCAATGACTTTGATTGGGTAGCCAATCAATTGATTCAGATAAGCTGTTATGATTCAGCCTGATTCACCTTTGGTTCATGAAGCCTACCCCAAGTACTTGAGATAAAAGGCTATTGGTTGTTATTGTTGTTGAAGCGGTTAGTGAATGCTTAAGCAGCCACTAGCACTGGTTAAGTAAATATAATTAATATGTATCCACAATTTCTACATGTAGTTACATAAATATGCTCTTCAATGGCCTATAAAAGTAAATTATTGAAAAGATAGTCTTGTATTAATATAAAATATTACTCACTAGTTGCAAATCACAATACAAGATTCAAGAGTAAAATAAAAAATAAAAATAAACAAATCATGAAGAATCAATTAACTTGAAACAAAACAATATTGTTTTTGCTTGTAGCAACTTACCATGGACTGCTTGTTACACTGAAATTAAAGTGACTGGTAGAGCTACTCTAGAGAAGACAATGGTGAAGTGATCAGATGTATAAGCAGCATAAGTGATGAGAGGAGGACCTTAAGATCTTATCTTGTACAAAACAAGTTTGATTTGACACTACTACTAACATGTAAGGTGAATGGGCTATCTGCTTTTGTGGGCTAGTGATTTAATAAAAGTGGGATGGTTCCGTGGATTGGCAACATAAGTGGCTACTTCTACTTATAACCATCATCTTGTGCCACTATGGGTAAATTGTAGTGGTCTAAGTGCTTAATACTGTAGGTGGTTGCTATAACTGAGATATGAAGTATTGTCTGGAATATTTTTTACTATCCATTAGGATCTATTAATATTTGAATATTAATATAATAATATCTTGGTAGCTTTGATTCGGTGGAGAGGCATAATTGATAATCATATTGATAATCATAATGCGATTGGATAAGATAAAGAGTTGGTTACATAAGAAGGTGAGGCTCTAGGGAGTAAAATGAAGATCTGTTTCTCTTATATAATGTTTCCTTCCTCTCCTCATCAATCCTAGTTACAAGGAGTCGAGGTTTCATCCACCGGTTACTCAAGTGAGGAAGCTTTGCCTAGGTTGCAACTAACTAAGAGGAAGGAATTGCAAACGGGTGATTCATACTGAGTACTTTTCCTTTCTTATCTTCCATATCTTGTAGGTTGATTTTTTTTTTTTACTGGATTGCTATTACCTTCCACCATGACTAACAAAGGTTTCAGAACAAAATCCTAAATAGATTTCTCCCACTGCTTTCCACTCAAGTTGAGAACTCCTTAAACTTTTCAAAGGCTATATGTTTATGGCACATTTCCTGTAGCCTTCTGCTTCATGTTATGCCTTTGATCAGTATGAAGACGTAGCCAAAAGTAGAAATGCAATGATAAAGCTATTTGATGCTCTCAATAGCTCAAGCACAAGGGGATCACGGTATTATCCCCATTTTGATCCATATCAGCGTGACCTTGGGAATTCAACGACTCTTTGGTAGTTTGATCCTTTGTTTGTTTGTAGAGTACCATCATTCCCTTACAATTTGTCATGATAAACCTGATCAAAATCTTTCCAGTTTGGGTAGCTTGGTTAAATCCTAACGTCTCGTCGTGACTAATATCTCGGGAATTGAAAGAGTGGAATTTAGCTAATAAATAAATAAAATAAATATAAACTTATTTTTAAAGTGAACTTGCAAGAGCTTGATTCCTACGATAATGATATGTAAGAAGCTTCATCAATATCCTTTTATTGGAAAATTGAAGGATAGAAAATTAAATCAAGAACTTTTGTTAAAAAACAAATGTGCAATAAAAAGCAAAACAACAATCACCTGGCTTTGCCATTTTCTAGTTCCTTCTTCCACCTAGATTCAATCTACTAAAGCTTGCAGATGAACTCACTTTCCAATTCGTTGAGGTTAAGCCTACCTAGATTTGATTGCTAAGCAAGAGTAAGGAGAGGTGATACGGATATAAAATATCTATATTCTGTAGCTTCACCTTATGACCAACTGCAGATCTTATTTATTCCTTGTAGGATTATATATTGTCAGAAATAAATTTGAGAAAATCAATTCTTCCTGAATTTGTTACAAAAATATCTGGGAGATGGTTGATCACGAATACACTTGTTTTTTTTTTTGTCACTGAGTGTACCCCAATTACCTCAATACCATATACAGAAACTAATTAGTTCAATAATCAACTAACGTAAGTTAAAATAAAAAATGCTTTTGTTACCAGCATATAGGTTCACAATTTAAATGGATGGTGGATTGTGAATGAGCTTTGAGGAACATCAAGCAATTATGACAGCATTAGTCAAACCCATGAGAGTTTGCACCGTAATAGTCCAGATGGTCAGCTAGTCATTGGTTAGGATGAGTCATTGTGTATCAAATTAGTCCATTCATGTTATTTTAATTAATCTTTCACGTACTAATGTTTACAGTTGGAAATTGTAATCGCTAAATCCCACAATTCCAGAAGAGGTTTGACAGCTAGAATCATCTCAAGTCAGAGATGAAATCTCCTAAACTAAACTAACTCTTTCGAGGCCTTCATGGCAGCAGCTTACTTCAATTACCATGTTTGGAGTAGCCTTTCTGCATTCGCTGGATGAAGTGCAGTTTTAGGGTCTGACTGAAAGTATGCATTTGCGTACACATATGGGTTTCTACTGATCTTTTCTGTATGTCATAATGTAGTCTTATAATCTTTAACTCTTAAGCTACCTAGCGATATTCTTAGGTGCAGTCCAATGCTCAATCCCAAGAATATGTTGGGAACCACTCATAATCCTTCATGAGAGAGATTGGATTTTGACTTTCTGAATGTGTGACCCCACGTTTCTAGGATAGCTCTGATCCCTTGTAGACTAGTCTGCCACAATAGACCTGGTTAAAATTGTTCTAATACAGGTAGTGTTGCCATGCTAAACCTGATCCCCTACTTTCTTTTTCATAAACAATGCTTCTTTTAGCCTACCCCAAATACTTGGGATAAAAGGCTTAGTTGTTGTTGTAAAGCTTCTTTAGGTTTGTGGGTAAGAGGAGACCTTTGGACTTTAATAATGTCAAGTTGCATCCTCAGTCCAGTCTTCCTTTTCAGTACAATTAGCTCAACAAGGTCATTAGGGAATATGATGAACTCTCTTGGCCGCATCTCCTTCCTCAAGAGCTAACCACAAGTCCTCTGAGGGAAGGGTTTTCAAAGAAAGACCTCTTCCCACCCATAAAGGAAAAAGGAAGTTTGGCCTTCATACTCATCGTAGAAACTCTCTCAATGTGAGAGTTCCTACTTTCATATATTTTCCTTTCAATTCAGATGGTTTAAAATTAACATTATCTTCATATTTGCATTCATCTTGTTACTAATAGGTCACTATGCTGTTCAACTTGAGCGTCTCTGGATATTATTTAAGATAACTCATCATGCAATAGATTTGGCTAAATCCATCTTTTGTTGCTGTTGGTTCATACTTGTAACTCACTGAAAAACTAATGAGTTATATGGATCTCCATGCACACTTCAAAAATTTCTCTCAGTTCACTTCTTGCTGTACTTCATATTGTCTGTGTATTAAATAACAATAACCCACTTACCTCATAGCAACTCAAACAGCAGAACTCCAGATTTTGCTGCAGCCTTTTGGCTACTTAAATTGTAGCTAAGTGCAGCCCTTTGTATGTCATATTAGCATAGCTTGCCAGGAGATGGATATATTGTTTTGTATTGGACCTGGAGTAATTTGAGGATTAGGCTTCAAAGTTGTTGACTTTTGAGTTTGATTGACATATTTGGAACAGGCACCTAAGCAAGAGTCTAATGAAGTAAAGACGGTAGCAAAGCCTGCAGGTAAGGCTGCAGGGAAGAAAACAAAGCAACCTGAAACAAAGGCGGCACAAGTAGATGATGAAGTTCTTGCAGATCCTGTTGCAGAGAAGCTTCGGCAACAAAGGTGTATTTATTTGATATTTTATCTCTCTAAAAAGAGCTTAATTATGGAATCCTTTTTTTGCATTGGAGAAACCTTCATGAAGATGTTGCTTCGAAAGCATAACCATTTATGTCAACGACTTCCCCCTTCCCCTCCTTCTCTCTTTTCCTCTGAAAAATGAGAAATTGTATCCATTTTTAGTTAGTCAAATAACGTGAGGGGAAAATGTTCTCAGTTCATGTTCTGTTCACACTTGAATGTAGAGAAAAGCAACCAAGTATAATTTAAAAAAAAAAAAATGTATAACAGTTGAAAGCAAGGAATTGTGCTTCTCTTTTCTGCTTCCTAGTCCTTTCTCCTACTATTGCAGCCAACCTCTTAAGAAGCTGGACAGCCATATGTTCCTTTTGGTGTAAATCATTTGGCTGATGTGTAATATTTTTGTTGCAGACTTGTGGAGGAAGCTGATTACAAGGCAACAACAGAACTATTCGGTAAGAAAGTTGATGAAAAATCTTTGGATAACTTTATCCCAAAATCAGAGGGTGATTTCGCAGAGTATGCTGAGCTCCTCTCTCATAAGATCCGCCCGTATGAGGTGTGCAAATTTTGATGAAGCTAGAGTGCAATACCACTTGTTCCAGTGTTTTTCTTTGTTCATATACTGACATGTGTATCTTCTCCATTTCTTTGTTATCAGAAAAGCTTTCACTATATCGGTCTTCTTAAAGCTTTGATCAGACTTTCCATGACTTCTCTAAAAGCAGCAGATGCTAAAGATATAGCTTCCTCAGTTACTGCAATCGCAAATGAAAAGCTTAAAGCAGAGAAAGAAGCCAATGCCGGAAAGAAGAAGCAAGGTAAGAAATTCAAACACGTCCTTCTACCAAATTGCAGGCTTTCGTTCGTGGAACGCATCAGTGCTAACATGTTAATGTACTGTACTCAAATCTGCAGCGGGGAAGAAAAAGCAGCTTCATGTGGGTAAGCCTGATGATGATCTTGCTGCTACTGGCCGTTATGATGATGTAGACGACTACGACTTCATGTGAGCAACAGACAGTTTCATTTTTGTACGGCGTCAGCTTGTGAGGTTACAAATGCCAATCATTTGGCGTTTCTTGCAGCCTCCCAAAGATCGTTTGAGGTCTAATTTAATGTTTATCATCGAACAATAAGAAAGGTTATTTGCATATGGTGGACTGTTGATAGCCTTTTTGTGCCGGTTGTTGCATTCTTTTTACCTGAGTTTACATTTTGTACCAAGTCAGCGATGTTTTGTATCAAAACATTTTGGTCTTGTAACAGAACTTCTTCTCAACCGAGTTTAGAAAAAATTATGATGTCTTATTCCTACACTAATGCATTGTTCATGTGACGGATGCCTGCACTGCAATCAATATCTAATGCCAAGAACTTTGTTGGACGAGAATGACAGAGAAGGAGGACATCCCCCAGTTGCATGAGGTGTTTATTCAACATATTTGCATGAAAATCTATAGCTTTAAGGTACCAAAATTTAGCTTACAGACGACATATATACACTATTCTACCATTTGCACTTGCACCGTGGAAGTATATCTGTTGGCTTGCTATATTACTAGAAATGTAATAGAGAACAAAAATTCCTCTGTTAGCTTCTCATTCCTTGAACGCAACAATGATCCCTTTCTTTAGAGAACTTTCTTATTTTGCAATTGCTGCTCTTAATATTGTCTGTTTTAACTGACCAGACCGATAATTGACTTACCTTAAAGATATATCAACCATCAGGCCATGTATGTGCATTTTTTTCGAATGTTCACCAACAATTCTCGTTGATAATTGCTACTAGAGTTTACTATAGATGGGGGTGATATATAATTTACTATCTATATATTGATTAAATACAGATAGAAGAAGATATCCAGTCACACTGCAAAAAAAAGTAATGCCCAGCGCACTGGGCCAGGCCAACTCTGCATGGTCTGGCCATCTTGAGAAACTGTGGCACTTTGCTGCCTCAGGTTGAAAGTTTGGCCTCTCTCTCTCTCTCTCTCTCTCTCTCTCTCTCTCTCTCTCTCTCTCTCAAGTAGTAGAGTCTGATTCTCTTGTTCTTTCTTCTTGATGCATTCCAACCATGTTGAATTGAAAAACCCTAACACAACATGCCCTAGCATTGCTCAATGGTGTTGTTAAGGTGCACATGCCACTGTCTGCATGGGGCAGCAGTTATTGTGTACCATAGAGGCAATGCAGTACCACCAATTTACTTTTAAAGAGGATGAAGAAAGGTATAAACAGGTTGGATGAATAATGAATGGAGTCCCTTTATAGTACTCTTCCTTGATTTTGACAGGGCAGCCCATAGATCTCAAAAGGAGAATTTCCGTAGATGATTCGAACCGTTATGAATCTGTATACTATCATTTTAGAATGTGAAGATTATAACTGATGGTCTAAATTGTCTACGTATACTCTATATATTGTATACTCTATATATTGAGATTTAGAGGTGTCTCTATAAGTAACTTTTATGGAGATACCTTAAATATACTTTTTATATTTTCCGTTACTGCTATAATTGTAACATATTTATAATGGAAATAGCAAACATTGAGTATGAGACAAGAGAACCCTTGCCCGAATATGCATCTACGTACAAATGAGGAGGGATACTTCATGTTATTCTAGTTATAGGTATATATAACATACTATTTCTGTCTAAAATTTATTTTGTCTGTGTAATTAGCAAAATGATGAGTTTCCTACTAGAGACAGTGAATATCAAGTATGACAACAATTGCACTTGGATATTCTAAATTTTGGCTTTAACCTACCGTATGTTTCTATCTAAAATATGGTAGATTTATTTCTAATTATAAGTGAAGATCAAGTATGTGACTCCTTTGTTATCAGCTCAGATCTCAATAATAAAATATGGAGGAATGGTGCTAAAGGAATGAAATAAAATAAGAGTTAATTACGCAAAGACTCCCCGTACTACAGAGATAGTATAATTTATTACTCCATAAGTTTAAAACTCTCAGTTCAGTCGCTAGATTCCTAACATCGTTAGTTAACAGTTTGCTATTCTCACTTTTTTTTTTTACGAAATCCTCAAATTATTTTCCTTTTGACATGTTTTGCTTGAGTTCTTAGTTAGAAAGCGGATGATAATTTGAAAATTTTATAAAAATATATGGTGTAAGTTAAACAAAAATCGAAACAACAAACTGTTAGACTAAAAGCATTAGACATCCAAAAACTAAATTTAGAATTTTAATATTGAAGAGTAATAAATTATAGTATTCTTATGATATACAGAGTTTTACTGTAATTAACCATGAAGTTGATTACCCACTCTAAATAAAATGAAATAAAAAAAAAAAAAGATGTGGTACTGAAGGAATGGACATGGGGGGATTTAAATCATTGGTGTGCAATTGGGATGATGGGACAAAGCCATTGGTACTGGTACTCTCCAGCCTTTCATATCTGTCCCTCTTACAGCTAATAAGCACAAAAGAAGATCTCATCACATACATCATGGAAATTCTAAATAAGCACACTACTTGACATGCGCAATACTTTCCAGATCTGCTAATATTAGTTTCCAAACCATTTTAACATCTAATTTCGAACCAATGCAAAAACTAATATTAAAAATAATAATAATAAATTTATAATTTTTTTATAACTTAACAAATCAACCGATGTGCTCATTTAGAATTTCCCCATACATCACAGAGAGGTTTAATCCTTGCTCTCTCTTTGATGTTGCTGTTGCCAATTAGGTTGCTCACATGTGGAGAGAGAGAGTAAGGAGGGAGCAGCATGCATTTATTGTATTTTCTTTTCTGCATTGAAAACATACTACCCCCTTCCATTCAATTGTTTGTAGGAGTAGTCTCTCTCTCTCTCTCTCTCTCTCTCTCTCTTCCAATGGTCATCTCTCTCTGTCACTCCCTCTTTCTCCCTTCCAATGGTCATGGCATGCATGAGAGAGAGTGAGAGAGAGAGAGAGAGAGACCTTTGAGTTTCTCCTTTGTATTTTACAGCTTGGTGCATGCTTGGCTGATCAGGAGAGAGAGTCTCTAAGTTGTGAGAAAAAAATGGAAGGGGAGGGGAAGTCAACACTTCACATGTAGAGCATTTAAGAGACTCATCTGCATATTTCCAATCCAGATATCTGCCCTAGTTTTTTTTTTCCTTTTATTATTTTTAATTTTCAAATGGAAAAGCTTTTTTTTTAATTTTTAATTTTTTAAATATTTCTTTTTCTTCTGTTATATCTAAAAATAAAATTGGAAAATTCTAAATTAAAAAATATGGATTTTATCTTATTATACCCTCTTATATTCTTAAATTACCTCTTTCTCCTTTTTTTCCTCAATTTCTAAATGTTACTCTTTCCCCAACTATTTCTTCTCTCTTTTGAAAAATTCTAATAAAAATGAACATATCAAAAAAAAAAAAAAAAAAAAATCTTCTTTTAAACAAAAATTAAAACTTTGAGATGTGAAAAAATAAATAAAATTTTTAATGTATTTTTTATTTATTATTCAAATTTAATTTTTTGAATAAAATTTAAATTACTTTTAAAAATTTTAATCTATTTTTGTTATACTCTCTCTTATCTTTCTTTAGAATCTTTTGAATTTAATTTTGTTGTTATTCATTGTATAGATTTTTAGAGAGATTTGGAGAGATTTATTATTTAAGTTCTAGAAAAATTATTAGGATTTTGAGAAAAATTTAGAGAGAATAAATACGATGATGATAGATAATAAATTTATAATAAAAATGAATTTTTGAAGAGGTATACTTAGATATTTAGGGACAGATAACAATTCACACTATATTTTACCTGTAAATTAAAAAAAAAAAAGTTTAAACTATATGAATATTTTATTTGTGATATCATCCATGATGTAGATGTCTCAAGGGTACACCTTCTAGATATCTTAGACTATGACTTTCACAGGATAAATAAGATGGGAAGCAAGTTTTGTCAAAAGCAATTATGTTTTTGGTGTTCTTTTTCAGAATATTTGTGATGTTTTCATACATTTAAGCATCATAATTTAGTTCCTTGTCAGAGATTTTTTGTTAAAATTATCTTCTGTATATTTATTTAATTGAAGGGACACCCCTAATCTGATAAAAGAAAAAAATCTAATTAAAAAAATCCTAGTAAATCTAATAAAAAATAAAGATCAATGCATGTACCTGAATATAACTGTAGTATGACTTTGGGAACTGTGGTTGACTAAGCCAAACATAAGAAAGAGAAGTCAATGAATAGCATTACCTCTATCTCTTGTTATTATGATTGGCACTGTATATATTTTTTCAATTATTTCTTCTTCTTTTGGAATTCCTAAAGATCATAGTTTTGCATTTGAACTTGAATTTAATAAGATTTTCTTTTTCGAGCCACATGTCTTTTATATATATTCACAGCAGAAACTTGCTTTTCTTTCATTGGATACAACTTAGATTACAACGAAAGAAAACAAGAAAAAGAACAAACGAGAGGATTTATAATTATCGCTCTCTTTTACAATGAATTGTGGGATCTATGTGGCGATGGGATCTAACTAGTAGTTCTTTTGGACGATCTGACGACGATGGTTTTCTTGCTCTTAATAAAGAAGATGCCGGCCGACTGTAGAGTTGACCTTCTTTGGTCTTGATTCATTTAAGGCTCTCGCGCGTAACTCGAATTTCACAAAACTTCCAAAAGATCTTTTAAAGATTGATGATCATCTATAGATTGATCTATTATTGATTGATGATCTCTAAAGTCTTCTCAAAAAGGGTATTTATAAACTTTAGTGGTTATGAGAGTTTCCATAGGAATAAGAATAAAGATTTCTATAGGAATAGGAAAAGAAGGTTTTTGTATTCATCAAGGATTCTAATCAAATATTTAATATTAATTTAAATCTCTTGATTTGGAATTCTGATTGGACTCAATTTGGATATTGGATAAGTCCAAATCTCAATCACAATCAATTTGAGATTCTAATGAAATCTGATCACGCGGAGTTAACGCGGAGCTAAATTCATCAGAATGCGGAGCTATGGATTAGCTCCGCGTTTTGCTCAAACGCGAGGCTAAAATAGCCAAACGCGGAGCTACGGAGTTAACTCCGCGTTCTGTATGGAAAATTCCTTTTTACTTAGAAATTTTCACTGTCAACAGAACCCCCTCCAAAGTTTTCAAAATGGCTTAGAACTTAGCAAATTTTGAAATACTTTAGATATTCAATTAGTTGATCATGTTAATATCAAGAAATTCGGCAGAGGTGCCTAATCGCATATATCTGACATTTTGATGGAGGCGGTTCAAGACTCACATGCGTAACTTGAACTGCACATGCCAAGATGATCTGGTCATGATAATCAGATTTCGACAGAGGCGCCTAATTGCACATGCCTAGTCCAAGTGCTTTCACGCGTAACTTGAACGGAGATGGAAATAAACCAAATGACAGGTCCACGGGATTTTTAGCAAAACCCTAACTATAAAAAATTTTATTTACAGCACTCAATTAGCCATTCAAATGGCTATTGAGAATAGCAGAAGCATGATGTTTATCATCGTCAATATTTTCGGCACTCCCAGCCAAATCCGGTTGTTAACCAATGAGGACAATTCGATTGCAGCTGTGGCTCGGAGCATACCCAAGGGGCCAGCTTGCAAGTGCGGGCTGCCCGTGCTTGGTGTCGATATTGGCTTCCCTACTGATATAGGGATCGCTCTGGCAGGAAACTCATTGGTTCCTACTACTAAATTTGTCATATCTGTAGAAACTTTCTTCTGTTCCTCTTTAAGTGTGAGAATCCCGGCTTTTATCAATGCCTGAATTTGGTTCTTAAGAGAATAACAATTCTTAGTTGGGTGCCCGACATTCCGATAGTACAGGCAATAGTTAGGGTCGTTGGTTTTACCAGTGTCTTCCGGTTTTCAATTTTCTGGAAGCTTTAACATACCCTTCCTGAGGAGAAAATGGAATAGAGTACCTGTCTGCTCCGTCTTGAATGTATAAGTTCTATCTTGTCGGGGCCTATTTTGACATGCACCTCTCGGATTCTAAGGTCTTGGTTTTGGATCTGCAACTGTCGCCATCACAGCCTTCCCTTTATTTTAGGATTCTGTGGATATGACCTATTATTTGTAGAGTTTCTCGTACTACGAGATTCCTCAATCCGGCGAATTATATCTTCCGTCTGCTCTTCCTGCTTTAACAGATCTTTCCATGTTTTGCACTCTACAACTCCCATTCTTATCAGCACGCCGGTCCTGAAATTATGCTTACAGGTTTCGTCCAGGGTTTCCTGGATCATACAATGTCGACAATACACGGATTTTCCCTAAAGCGTTCAATGAAACTCTTAACTATTTCTTCTTCTCCTTGTTTCGTCGCAAGGAGGGAATGAACCGATATTTCGGTATCATCCTCAAAGAAACGTGTTAAGAACTGTTTCTCGACATCATACCAAGTATTAATGGTTCCCGGAGGCAACTGCATAAACCATGTAAAGGCAGGCCCTCGCAGGGTGCTCGCAAATATTTTTGTCATTATGGGATCATTTCCCATCAGATGACCTGCCTGTGATAAAAAGTAATATAAGTGATGGCTTGGGGACCTCTTCCCGTTATATGACTCCAATTTGAGGGGTTTATATTTTACTGGATAAGAGGCGAAATCCCACTCAAGCGGATATGGTCTTGAAACCCCCGATTCTTTTAGTTCCTTCTTGTGCATCAAGACATCAAGTTGACTTTGTAACTTCTCAATTTTTTCTCCATGTGGGTCATGGAAAGAGTATTTATTCTCGTTCTCATGTGTCGAGTAAGCCTTTTCTTCTTTATCTTCTTCATTCATTCTGTTGAACGGAGTATTTTTTCCCTTTTTGGCATTATCCTAGACAAATTTTTGAGTATTTTCGACCATTTTTGAGAGCTTTATTTTAAGATTCTCGATCGTCTTTTGTTGCTCCCGAATCATTTGTTCTTGGGTCTCAAATCTTTGGTCGATATCTTCAGATCTATCCATCATATGTGATACTCACTTCTGCAATTTAGACGATGTCGAAGAACGAGAAGAGGCTATGGCTGAGCTATCACTATCGTCGTCATAAGAACCTTCCACAAGTTTCTTATAGTTTCGGGTCGGGATAGCGCCTGACTTAAGTCGGGTAAAATGATAAGGTTCTTAATCGTTTGATTCTGAATTATCATTCTTTTCTATGATTTTCTTATCCTTTCCGACCATATTAGAAGTTACAATTCTCCACTCTTTTCTTCGGGGAGTAATTTTCGTTTTCTTGGCAGGGTTTTCATCTGACTCAGTTAACCGGTCGAACACTGATATCCTGTTCTTACTGCAGTAACAACTGTCCACTACAGTGGATACTGCTGTCATAAGCTACTGGTAATGACAAGTAGGTTCAGACTGAACTTGATTTATACTCATTTTCTTGATTAAGTATTCTCTAAGATCAGTGGCTTTAGATATGGAGTCGTGGGGCCCATTCAGCTGTTGAGAGGGTTCAGGAACCAACTGAAGCTTCTTGAGATTACTGGAGTCCAGTTCTGATCCACTGGCGTGATGATCAATCCTGATTTTGTATTTGGGTTGATTTACGCGGAGCTGAGAGATAGCTTCGCGTTTTGACACGCCGGGCTGAGAAATAGCCTCGCGTTTGGACACGTGGGGGCGAGAAATAGCCTCGCATTTGGATACGCTAGCCTCGCATTTTGATACGCTAGCCTCGCGTTTTACGCTGGCTTGACGTCTTTGCAGAAGTTTATCTTCTGGAATCTTAGCCCTGCATAGAAGAAAATTCTTGCACGCTGGCTTACTCTTGCAATTAATACAAGTCATAACTTCGCGTTTAGCGCAATTTTTTTGATTAACGCAAATTTTCCAATCATCTTCGCGATTTACGCGGAGCTGAGGAGTCTTGCGATTATCGCAAGTTGTACTGGTTTCGCGTTTATCGCTAAGCTCAGTAGTAGCCTCGCGTGGAAAATCACACGCTGGCTCTAATGAAATTTTATCCTCACGATTAACACGAGTGTTAGAAATCTTGCGTTTATCGCAAGTTGTACTGGCTTCGCATTTATCGCTAAGCTCAGTATTAGCCTCGCGTGGAGAATCACACGTTGGCTCTAAGGAAATTTTATTCTCGTGATTAACGTGAGTGTTGGAAATCTTACGTTTATCGCAAGTTTTAGCTTCGCGTTTATCGCGGTCTTGGCTGGTCTTGCGATTAACGCGAGCCAGTTTGCAAGGGACTATAGCCTAGCGTTTTGTGAAGTTAGCCTCGCGTTCAATGCGGGCTTTGAGGGCCTTTCGCCTAGCTCTCCTATTTCTATTTTGGAATTGGGTTCTAATCAATCTAGTTCCCATGCCTTTTTGGCAGTAGAGAGGTCATCCTCTGCTAGGGTTTCCTGCTCAAACGACGGCTCTATGGCCGCAGTCTCTAAGGGTCCCCGTTTATCGGTGGATACCCGATTACCCGATGCTAGGGTATTGGAGATAGGGCCGCGTTTCAGTCAAGTTACCTGATTCAGAGGAGAGATACTCCTCGTACTTCTGCTGGTCGATTTCAACGACTAGCATGTTTACGTCGGATCCGATCCTCTCAACGTCAGATTGCGCCACGATCTCTTCTTTGGTGAAAGAGATGTCTCCCATTGTGGTCGCCAGTTTATTTTCAGAAGAAATTTGCTTTCCTTCCATTAAATACAACTTAGATTATAACGAAAGAGAATAAGAAAAAAAACAAACGAGAGGATTTATAATTATTGCTCTCTTTTACAATGAATTGTGGGATCTATGTGGCGATGGGATCTAACTAGTAGTTTTTTTGAACGATCTGACGACGATAGTCTTCTTGCTCTTGATGAAGAAGATGCCAGCCGACTGTAGAGTTGATCTTCTCTGGTCTTGATTCGTTCAAAGCTCTCACGCGTAACTCGAACTTCACAAAACTTCCAAAAGATCTTTTAAAGATTGATGATCATCTATAAATTGATCTATTATTGATTGATGATCTCTAAAGTCTCCTCAAAAAGGGTATTTATAAACTTTAGTGGTTATGAGAGTTTCCATAGGAATAGAAATAAAGATTTCTATAGAAATAGGAAAAGAAGGTTTTTGTATTCATCAAGGATTCTAATCAAATATTTAATATTGATTTAAATCTCTTGATTTGGAATTCTGATTGGACTCAATTTGGATATTAGATAAGTCCAAATCTCAATCACAATTAATTTAGGATTCTAATGAAATCTGCTCACGCGGAATTAACGCGGAGCTAAATTCATCAGAATGCGGAGATATGGATTAGGTCCTCGTTTTGCACAAACGCGAGGCTGAAATAGCCAAACGCGGAGCTACGGAGTTAGTTCCGCGTTCTGTATGGAAAATTTCTTTTTACTTAGAAGTTTTTACTGCCAACAATATACAAAATTTTAAATTAGAAAAATAAAATTTTTTATTTTTTATTTTAAAATTTATAAAAAACGGACCAAAAATTAATTCATAAATGCATTCATTGCTATCTCTAAGACAAACAATGCAGTGAACAACAAATTAGAAACAAAAGGGATCAAATTTTCTATTTCAAAACATGCAACAAGCTCTTAATACATTTGATCCTAATAAGAGCTAACAAATTGATTAAATATCAAAGCTGAATGCACATCTAAAACCCCAATCATTTCACCTATGTGACACCAAAAATGAAACATATAAATCTTAAGAAATTACATTAAGAAGAAATAGATTGTTCTTGTAATTTACAGTTTCTTTTAGAAGTCTTTGTCCCCTTGGATCAGTTGAAAAGCTCAGACCAACAACAAACCTAGCAAGCTGTAATCAATCTTCAACAGGCAGGCAACAACAATAATAAGAAGTTTAATCAAGCTTAGAACCCATCCAACTCCAAATCACCGAGCTCCTCCTGTCCCTGCCCAATGTTCTCATCAAACAGCCATGTCTCCAACATCTCCAGTGGCATCTTCCCCTCCTCTGCCGAGCTCCCCTTGCTCTCCTCCATAAACTGGCTCGACTCCGCTGACACCTCAGGCGAGCAGTTGGCCGAATGCTGGGTCGAGCCAGAATTAGCCTTCGTGGCCGGAGAGCTCCTCATCCAGCTCTCCAGCAGCCGGGAAATGTTCTCCGTGCTCGACGCATACGTAGTCGTCGGCAAGGACGTTGGCTTGAGGTCAGTTAGGTGATCATCAGTTGATGCAGGCTTAGTTTTGTCTAAGGACAGTGCCTCACAGAGAGCTTGCTTGGCTAGATGGATGTTGGTCTGGAGTCTCCTCTCCCATTGGCCCTTGGGGATGGTTGAGGTGGCGGCAATGGTGCCGTTGAGGTGGTCAAGCTTCTTGAGCTTCTTCTTGAGGTGAGTGTTCCAGTAGTTCTTGATGTCATTGTCTGTTCTCTCTGGGAGGTATGATGCGATGGCTGCCCATCTGCAACGAATTGAAACTTATATGATCAGTACCTAATTTAATTTGACATCTGAGATTAAAAATTTTGAAGGGAAAAAAAAATAAATTAAAAGGTGGTGTTTGATGAAATGCCTGTTGCCGAGTAGAGCTTGGAGATGGATGATGAGCTTCTCCTCTTGTTCGTTGAAGTTGCCGCGCTTGATCCCCGGCCTTAGGTAGTTTGTCCATCTCAGTCTGCAGCTCTTGCTGCATCTCATTAGTCCTGAATCAATCAAAATAATTTGGAGAAAAAAAAAATTATTAGAAGAAGTTTAGAACTTTAGGATCTTGCTAGTGTTGTACTCTTAATTTTAGACCAATTAGAACAATTCTTTAGACAGGAAAAAAAAAAAAAAAAAAACATACAACACAACAAAAGAAGAAAGAACCTATGCATAAATTTATGTTTAAAAGCAACTTGTTTGAAATTCATTATTAAATTAATGTTGGGAACCATTTTTCTGGGAGAAAAAAATATTAAAAAAAGAAATAATTTTTAAAATATATATATATATATATTTAAAACATGTAGATTGATGGTATGGTTGGATCATCAACAAACCCAAAAATATGCAGGTACTTGATATATAACTTGCTTTTAGATCAACTATATTGATGATCAGTTCTAAATAAAGAAAAAAGAGGCAGATACAATATTATCAAAACTAATTACCAAACAATTGAGAGAGAGCTCACTAACCAGTGTTAGTAGGAACAGCCCTCCAATTGCCAGGGCCATGGTCTTGGATGTATGAGACCAAGATGATGTCTTCTTCAGGAGTCCATGGCCCTTTCTTCACTCCTGCCTTGTCACAACATGGAGGCCTCCCCATGTCCCCAGCTCTCTCTCTCTCTCTCTATATATATATATATATCTTCTTCTTCTTCTTCTTTTAATTTTTTTTTTTTTGTTGGCTTTTCTTAATTCTCTCTTGCTATCTAGCTAGCTAGGTTGCTCCTCTCAGTATTAGTCCTTGATAGTTATCAAGAGTTGGGCAAGAGACGAGGGTCCAAGGGCTCTCGCTTTCATTCATATATACAAGTAATTGACCCTACTATTATTATTTCTATTCCTTCCACTTGAGAGAGAGAGAGAGAGAGAGAGAGAGAGAGAGAGGCTCATTGATATCTCATCTCTCATGGCTGCAGTGCTGACTTTGTTTTTAGAGGAGGCCCTCCAATGGAGTAAATGCTTTCTGCTGTCCTCTTGACTCCTCCATCATGCATATATGCTGCCATGGAACTCTCTCTCTCTCTCTCTCTCTCTCTCTCTCTCACCCTCTAATGGCAGTTCTCTTTTAACCTTTGTGAGGGTGTGGCTAAGCGATCACAGATTCACGTGTCACACGAAGCTCTTGTAGTAAACTCATGGGGCTTGGAAAATAAAAAGTAAAAAAAAGGAGCACGTAATTTATGCCACCTACTTTGATTTTTGTTTTTGTTTTTCTTTCTAGAAACTTTATATATAGCTCCTTGATTCATGCATCACCATGCAGTAAATTCTAATTGTTCTTTTTTTCCTTAGCAGTTGGTTGTCCGCGAAAGTTATTATCTTTTATTAGCGTGGTATGATGTCATTGGGAAAGGACGAGGTCAAAGCATATATACATAATTCAAGAGAATTAGAGATTATTGTGATTAAAAGTTGAACCGAGAAAGACATAAACATACTTTAATAAAGAAAATAAATTATAAGTTTAAATCATTAAATATCATGAATTTACATGATTCAGAACTAGTCCTATTAAAATACAAAATAATTTTTTTCAATCCTTACCACAACTTTGAAATTTTAGTACAGTGACAGGGATCTTCAACAAGTCATTTATTCAAGGGCCAAATTAAATCTTACTATTGATGAAATTTATAAATTATATACAAATCTTGAAATCTCTCATACTTTTTAAATTTACAAATAAATTATTTTCAAATTGAGACGACGATTAGAAACGTTACAAAAGAATTTTCAAAAGTCTCAGTAATCACTTCGGAAGATTTCATATATATATCTAAAGGCTCTATCTTATCCTCTTGTATAGTCGTGATGTTTGACACAAATTCTAAGATAGATAGGGATAGTTTGACGCAAACCCTAAGTAAATATGATTAGTTGGGGCAACATGGAAATAAAGTCAAAACTCCACGTATAATATTACTTTTCTACTGCAAACCACAAGTAAATTCAAGAATATAAAGACAGCCCATACGAACTCTCTGGAGCCTGTTAGCTAATACTATAAGCTTGTAGTTCTGTTATTCCTTATTAATAGAATACATACGATTTGATTGCCTATCGTCTTCATTAATGTTTTGTAGCCCAACTTGCTTCTGCTAATTAAGAAAAATTAACATAACATCTGATATCAAAAGAAAAAAAAAATTAAAGAAAATAAAAGTACTATCCTGTGTAATTAGACACTGACCCTTGAAACAAGTCAGTAGACTCTTTTATATATGTCATTATTTGTAAATTTTGTAGGTTGATATGTGTAAAAGGATAAGGAGATTGAAAAGGATTAGTGAAGCTTTATAAACCAAGAAACTTTTTTTAAAAGGTTAGCCACAAGATATTAATCAAAAGAACCATAGATCATATTTTTCTTCTTTTATTTTAACAAAGTCGAGTCTAAGCTAACAAACATGTATAGGTTGAGATTGACGGTTTGGATCTTTTTTAGAGATCTGATAGGATTTTAGTTTGAGAATCGTTAGTTTGCTTAGGACTTTTCTTGTGGTATGTATAGTTTTCATGTCATGCATATGGCTCAAGGATTAAAGCATTTTAGAGATGTTTGGAAAAACATCTACACATCGTCATGATATGTGTGATCAAAACTAGGAAACTGAAAAGCTATTTCTTGGCCGTATGTATGCAGTTAGCATGCTTGTGACCATAAAGATTTGCTTGAAATGTAAAGACAAAGAAAGGAGTCGGCAATGGCTTCTCAATATCTCAACCACATATGTGTCTCTGTACGTATATGGATGGGTCAGGCCAGCTCCAAGTCTTATGTTTTTGGACCATTTCTGTCAATTTTAAGTGAAAATAATGGTTTTAAAACCACTTGTACTATAGAGAGAGAGAGAGAGAGAGAGCACCATTGAGCCCCATCACACTCATCTCTCATCTTAATCCCTTTCATCAACTAAATATGTAGAATTTGAAATTAAAAGTAATTAGGATGGTTAATAAGTAACTATCTAGTTTGTTATAAGTTTCTGAAATAAATGTAATTACTAATAAATAATTCATCCACGGGAGTTTTTTTTTTTTTTTTTTTTTTTCTTTTAAGTATAGACGGTGGGTATATCCCGTTGTTTTATTAAAAATACTTAACGAAATAAATTATTATATAGTAGGGTATATCCCACTGTTATGCGGCCAAAGTCTTAATACATATAGTAATACAAGCTTTCAGTGCTAATTGAAGTCTTCATGGTTAAGCTTGTGGTGAGACCTCCTCTCCTTGAAGCAAAATTACTCATTTGTATGAGCTTCTCCTTTGTGGATTTCTCCACTTATAGATGCTTTCTCTCCTTACAGAATCGACTTTAAAAAAAAAATTAGTATATACATCCATGATCCCCGTGCATTGCACATAAGGATGTGTATTAAATAGAACCCTGCATTTTAGTTCAACAATTATTATTTTTTTTAAAGTTTCAAAACGGTGAGTTATAGACCCTGCATTTCATTAATAAATATAATAGAATCAGTACATAACTTAATACAAGTATACAACGCCAGTACTGGTTTCAGGAAGAACCACCAACTAATAATTTTCTTACACAATTTGAACTAAAGAACATAGATACAATCTACAATACAAGATAGAGTCGTAAAATCAGTATTAAGCACGCGATGCCGGATCGCCATGGTCACCACTAGTATGTCTAACCGTCCTTCCAATTTCTTCTTCACTCTCGTTGTCGTCATTGTCATCGACGCCATCATTTGATAAATGAAGGCGCATTTCTTCCGAAAGTAAACCTGTCTATTGGGATATGTCATAAATAACATGTAGAAATCAAGAATATATAAAGTGTGATGTGTTCTTGAATATTCTACTATTTCTCTCTCTCCAAATGTTCCAGTATACTTAGCCAGAACGGCCGTAGGGTACCTTGTCTGTTCAGTATCCTTCCAAAATCTAGCCCATAAACTGTTGGGATTCGATAGTTCTAGGTACAAGCCATGCATGACCGCACCCACCGATGCCATAGTTTAACAATTATACTCATCAGTCTTCAATAAGTAACATTTTGAATTATTGACTACCATACTTGTAAAAAAATTTCTTCATGTAGTAGATTTTTGGAGCCTTTGTCCTAAATAAGGGCACTAGTTAATCAATTATTATAATTAGACACACCTCTCTCCTGTATATTTATGAGCTCAATGAAAAATGATCGAAGAGGGACATCAACAGCTATCTATTGAGCTATACATTGACTTGTAACAGTATTACATTGCTCCAACAGTACAAGTCATATGCTCAATCAAAGCTAAAGCTAAAGAGTAGCAATAACACTGGAACTCAACCTCTCAAAATATTTCCATTAATATTTAAAGCTTGACTTGTGCCTCTCATGCATGCTTGTAGGTTGATAATGAGATATATATATAGTTTCTTAAACATTCGGCACAGAACAACAATAGTAATCATTATTATATATATATATATATATGTGTGTGTGTGTGTGTGTGGCTCTACTCAACTATACCAGTAAAGTCTCTGAGATGATGGTTGTTTAGAAGAAATATATGACGGTGCAATAAACTCACGGGGAGTATGGTGTTAGTTATATATTTAATTAGGTCAGATGGTATCTCCCATCACTCGAGAGTGATGCCTTGTAGAATCATCTCCATTGAGCTATGCTTGTGGTCTCCTCGTGTGTGCAGCCATGCGTGGTCCAGTATCGAATGCGAGACAAGAATTAGAGTACCTAATTTATAGCAATTCTAATAAAATTATTAAGCAACTGTAACTAGTATTTTTGAAAAGAAATTCATAATTAGTCATAAATTATTTCTAACTTTTGTTATTTTATCAGATGACCGAAGAATATGTAGTGTAGAGCAACTAAGTATGTACAAGAAAATTAATCAAACTCGAAATTGGTAATTAATTAAAACTAGCATTTATGATGAATTTGATGCTAAATTTTATTTGCGCTTGTTTTTAGTTTTCTTATGATTATTTAAATGGTATTTGACTATTTTTTTGGGGATTTTCTAAATGTTTAGGCACATTTATTGGCCGGATGTTTGATAGCTGATAGCTCCGTGCGTTGCGTCAGCACACACGTCAATGCTCTGTGCTCTTCATTGTTCTGGGGCCCAGTGTTCTTCATTTTTCTGTTCCTTTTTTTTTTATTTTTTATTTCTCCTTTTTTTTTTAATTTTTTATTTTGCATTAAATAAATGAAATGAGGCACCAAAATTTGAAATGTCTATTTTCCACTGTTAATTTATGAACGTGATTTCAAAAATTGTTCAACTTAGTTTTCTTAATGGATCAATTCCGGGTTGATATAAGGTAAATTTAGTGTCAAATCAGTCAATTCTGATGAAATTTGGTATTGAGCTGGAAAGACGTCACAAACGATAACTCTTGTGAGTGCAAAAATTATATTAAGAAGACTTTAGAGATTGACATTTTGACAAATCTTTCTTTTTTCTTGTCAAACTAACACACAGTGTTGTAGTATTATTCAAATTAACTCTTTGTCGAGAGGCAAACACAAAACCTCTTATAAATTGAAAAGGAGTGATCGATGCCGCTAGAGATGAGGCTTATAGAGTCACATCTTTATGCAAAAAACAAAAAGATTTAATCGTGACAAGAAGAGAACACCTATTGAGAAGAGCTTTCGACAAAAGTAGAGTATTGTAGCTATGAGAAACTTGCATGAACATGTCTAGGGTTTGTATTGTTCACTTACTATTAATAATGGCCCTTTTCCCTTCTTCAGACTCCGATTCGTAAATTTCATGGAAAAATCTTTGATCAACGATAGAAAATTAAAAGATCTATTTTGCATCATATCTGAGGTTTCCTTGGTTCGAACTGAAGCAATAATGTTACTCAATTATAATCAAACTGACTGTAATCTTTTACTATTCGTAAGAATTCTGCTAAAGCACCAGAATCATTTTCAATCAATCAATAAGGAGTGATCCCACCAGATCCGGGTGAAAGACCAAAGATAATCAAGCTATCGAGCCGGCAGAACAACTTAAACGATAAAGAAGTCTCTTCCACTTCTTCATGCTCTTCTTTTCCTAACCCTCTCAACACACCTACTCTCCACATTGATGCATCGTACCTAAAGTCAATATTCCAAATTATATCATATCTCTCGTACGAAAACAAGCACGAATATAGTAATAAGTGTATCCGATACGAAGTGATTGTAAACGTCAAGTAATTTAAACCCATGAAATACGCTTTCGATAGTGTATGGTACTACGCTTGACCTACACTACACATTGTACATCAACAACAACTACTACGATAACCAAGATCCTGATTTATTGCACATTATCAACCTAATTAAAATACATAAAATTCGTAGGTGGGTTTAGATGAGTTTGATGAGCTGGCCACATCTGGAACCAGCTAGCCCATGATTGATCCCTTATGAGGCCCACAAAAAATGACCCAACATTCTGGGCAATACTAAATGCGCATCCTAAGGTACACATCATTAAAATTATTTTTAATTACAAATTTCCCATTATTTAAAAAAAAAAACAAAAAAGCGTGTTTTAAAAGGGGATGTGCGTTTGTATATTTGGAGGTGTGCCTCTATAGTAACCACCAACACCCTTGAGCATTTTCCGACGGAAAGTCCAAGGCCCACATATGACATCACTTTTTTTAGTAGTAAGAATGAAAATTCACGGGTCCAAACACGTGTCCAGAACTAAATGCGGGCTTTTATTCCAAAAGGTCCCAGTGGAAACACGTGTCGAGCTCGCTACAGGAGTTGGCACATCTCAGCTTTAGTTGTTGGCAGTCCATGGACCATCCTGAAGAGGTGGGCCTAAATCCAAAAAGGCCTCTCTTAGGTTTGGACAGGTTTGTCCCTTGCCTGTTTGTTTCCTATTTAAATCGGTAAATTTATTAACTTTTAATTTTAATTTTTTTTAAAAAAAAATTAAACTATGGTAAGATTTCAGTCATCTCAGTTATGTATTATTGTGATAGTTGAGTTGAGTTGAGTTGAGTTAAGTTAATTTCAGTGATAATCGACAACTTGTTTCTTATCATGTTTTATAATAAGACTTGAGTTAGGTTACTGATCTTGAGAAGTCCTCAGAGTTGTCAAATACAAAATCTAGATACGAGTGTATGTATCTTCATATAACGGTTCATTTCTTTTTCTATATTCTCTCAAAAACTCTCAATCCATCAGAATCTAGAATCTACATCGAATCCAAAAGAAATAAATCATAAGAGACTACGTCACATTACTTTATATTAATAGTAGTATAAGTAGGACCCACCTCCCGAGAATTTCGGATGATGTTGGTCATGTACCACACACAATAAAGAAGGACCTATATATATGCCCTGGGGATATTCTATTTACACACTTCAATTTACTTTTGACGTTATGAATGTTTTTTATACCAAATTTTCATTTTGAAATATCACAAATTTACTCTATGCACCCAATTTTTTTTTCCAAGTTTAACACTCCTCCTTCTCTCTGTCTCCTTATGTCGTCCGATCTCATATAAATATATTGGTCGAGTATTAATACCCGACCAAAGAATCGCTTGGTCGGGTATTAAAACCCGACCAGCAGCCGACGTCTCCCTTACAAAAGAATCATAAGTAATAATAAATTGCAAACAAATATACATAAAAAACTCAGAATAAAATTAAATTGTGCTTTAGATTTGTCCTCCGACACCAATTGCATGTTAGAATTTTCCATTTGAATAAAAAAAAACTCAAACTAAAACTTCAAACCCTAATTTTACTTGTTACAGTGAATTCGAATAATTTAAAATTTCTCCAGATCATTTTAGGAACATGAATTTAAAAAATTTAAGAGGTTAAGAAATCAAATCAATGGGTTTGTGAGAGATGTATTTTTTTTAAAAATTAAATTATACTAAAAAATATTTTTAAAGGTTCTAGAGAAAAAATAGAGAAAGAAGACGATGAGTTATAGTAAAAAAATAAATGGTAACTTAGTCAAAAAAATAAATGGTAAATTTGTAATTATTTAGAAGTTTTAAAACTGTGCATGAAAGTAAATTTCCATGTGTAAATAGAATTTTCCCAGAAGTTGGCACAAAAGTTAAAAGGGGTTTTTACGTTTCTATCCTTTAAAACTTTCAAAATTAAAATTTAATCCCTCAAATCCTTTAAATTATCTCACTTTAGTTCTCCAGTCATATTTTTTGTCTGAATTTCCTATTATACTTCTGAGTTACTTCACTTTAGTCATCTCTTTCATGTTCCTCTTCTTATTAGGTTCTCCTTTTCATTCTTCTCCTCTATCTCTCTCTCTCTTCCATCTTCTTATTAGGTTTCTTTGAGTTACTTCACTTTAGAGAATAACTGGAAGGGAAGAGAAAGAGAGAGGAGAAGAATGGAGAGGGAAATCTAATAAGAAGAGGAAGAGGAAAAAGAAGAAAGGAAGTACTAAAGTAAAATAACTCAGGGGTATAAAAGGAAATTCAGGCCAAAAATATAGCTGTGAGACTAAAATGAGATAACTTAAAGAATTTATGGGACTAAATTATAAATAGGAAGAATTAGGGGGACTAAATTCTAATTTTTAAAGATATAATGGACATATATATATAAAAACCCCAAAGTTAAAATACAAAAGTCATTTTGAGAACTAGATCATTTCCCACAGTCCGAGTCCACCCTTCATAAAAGGTAAGTTTCGTTCGCAAAAGTTGCCCTCCGAGAGTTGTACCCGTTCTTCATCTGAAAGAAGCCCTATACACAGAAGTATATCTGAGTGGGTTTGCAAAGTACAAGTATCATAAGAAATTAGCTAAGTCTAAAAAGATTCTTTTGTTTCTTTCCTTCCAAACATTCCAATACACCACAACTATAACTTTGAAGTGCACTGCTTTCCTGTCCCTACCCGGATGTGTTGTGCCGCAGATATCATGTCTTGTGTATAGATTGACTGGCAGTCTGGCTAAGCGCACATAGGTAGCCCAGACCGACACAGTGTATCCGCAATGTAACAGGAGGTGTGGCATGGTTTACTCGGCCTTTTTACAGAGGATGCAGACATTAGGTCCTATCCAACTTCTCTCCTGTAAATTGTCCCACGTTTAAAATAGAGTTCTTAGTTATCAGCCATAGAAAAACTCAGCTCTTACTTTCAGTGGGCATTTCAGAGGACGCAGATACATAATATCAAGGAATTAATTCTATGCACACACACTCCATAGCTATTGATATAAACGATAAAAAATCTCCCATTACAATCAGCATTGACGAGCGGCTGATATCAAGCTGGCCCTGTCTTAGAAATCTAGATCTCTTCTTTTCAATCTGTTGAGGAGGTCCAATTTGTTTAGAAGTTATTACAAGTGTTGCTCACTCATTTTAAATTTTCAATTGAAAGACGGGATGAAAATTGACCCGTAGAGCTGTCAATTCCCATTCCTATCATAACCATAACACATGTTATGACCCTATCACATATGCAGCAGTAGCAACAGCAACTAAGTATTGGGATAGCTTATATGATCCAGAAGAGAATCATGACTGATCGATCATATTGATAATCATTCTCCATTTATTCCCAGCAAGTAATATGTCCTCATTTAAACATATAGAATTTATATCCTTTCGTATCGCATTCATCTATATTTTTTTTTTTCAGCTTGCTCTTTGACTTGTAATGGCCCTATCACTGTGCATTAAATAATTATTATTATAAGTATTATTTCTCGATCGAACACCTCAACAACTTTTTTAATCTGTACAACAACAACAACAACTGAGCTATGTTTTCACTTAAGTCAATTTTGATTCATTTCATAATATATAATAATATTCATAGGCCTACCATATTAATCCTCCTCTTTGATCCTAGTTTGGGCTAGACTTTTAGTAAAAAGATGAAAAAAAAAGAAAAAAAACTTTAAGCAGAACACCGACATAGTTGAGTTTTTTATTCTGTAAATTATGCAGAAATCACATGTTACAAACATAGATCACCACCCAAATCATCAACACTGATTTTATTCTCACATCCAGAATCCAAGCAGTAAACATACATATATCATCATATCTGGGCCGCCAGTCCTCTCAAGCTCGCAGGCCCTTCTCTCTGATGGCCCAATGGAGCTCCATCAACTCCTCGTACGGTATCACCGTGCTCGTCTCCAGCTTGATGAACGCCGCCACCGCCGACGACAGCACCGGCATCCTCTCCTCATCCAGCAGCTCCACACCGGGGACGGCTCCGAGCGTCTTCAGCCCATTGTAGCAGGAGCCCATCATCACATCAAGCAGGCCGGGCGTCTTGCCGTTGATAAATGGGCCGGCCCTGGAGAAGTCCTTGCCAATTCCATCCTCCATTGCGGTCAGATAGTCCACGAACTCTTTGGTTGCGTTCTCTTGTGCAATCCCTTGGGAGAACAAGATAGCGAAGCTGGTTGGCATTAACTGCAACATATACATTTGTCGAAGTTATATATATTATTATATATTATTATTATTATTATTATTATTAACTACTTGATGCTTCCGCATGCACAACAAGTGATATCAGAGGGCAACAATTGGTTACCTTTTGGTAGAAGAAGCTGGCCCAGAACCTGACCTTGGATCTCAAGTAAGCATCCTCCGGCAAAAGGGCGGGCTCCTTCCAGGTCTCTTCGATGAACTCGAGGATCACCAACGGCCTCTTCATCACTTTGTCATCCACCTCAAGAACTGGGATCTTCTCGTAGATATCGACGACGTCGGCAGGGATGTCTACCTCCGCCTCCACATACTCGTAGGCTACACCCTTGAGGGCGAGTGCGTGTCGGACCATGGCACAGTCCGAGCTAGCCCAGTATCCGTGTAGCTTCACTTCCATTGAGTTTGTTTGTTTGTCCTCTTGATTTGTCATGGAAGTGAGATTTATTGCGAAGTGTTATTTATGGAGGTTTGTATGTGAGCTTGGGTAGCAAGGCAACGATTCTGGTCAAGAGGTTGTCATGTTTGACTCAGCTCAGGCTTGGGGAAGAAGAAGCGTATATAAATTATTTTAATTTTTATAAAATTTTGTTTATAGATAATTTATAAAATATTGATAGCATGGGACGGGTGTTTTTTTGAGCTAAAATGGTGATATGTTCCATTAAATCCTCTTAATGAAACATAATAACTTAATTAATATATAACTTGTCTCGTATTATGGAAATGCTGACACCATTATATTTATGTAGAGTGAATGTCCCTTCCATGCTGGCTCTTCAGATCACTCCTCCATATTTTCTGCAATCTGCGATGGATGCTCCTCTACTATGAAAATCTCGGGTTTCACGTGTTGCTAATGGAGCCTATTATTGTAGCGGATTTTGGTATATCGAAACGGATTCAAAATCGGTCCAAATTCATTATGATATAATATAAATATAAAATTGTGGTGCTAAGGTTTGAATAAGCCTAAAAATTGAAGCAGAAACCAAATTCCTGCTCCTCCTGTTGAAATAATTGTGCTCCTGCACATTATTTTTGGCCGAAGTTATCTTTTTCTTTGTTGCGAGTCGGCTGCAACAAACAAGGAAGCCAAGGGATTCTTCAACTTATTGCGGCTGTTGCTCTTGGTGCTTAAGGCGGCTTGAAGCAAAGAAAACAAGGAGGCGGCTCTTGTTCTTTTGTTGACTGCGGCTGCTGTTGTTTACTTTGTTGCTGCCGCCGGAGCAATATGGGAGAAGTAAGGCTATTGTAGCAAAGGTGAGGTGAGGACTTGATCTCATATACAAATATTGCAAATTCTCTTGTAGTTGAGAACTAGTAAGTTATAATTGTTTTTTAATATAGTGGAAGTTTTTCGATCGGGTCCCTGTAAACGTAGGCATATTGCCGAACCACGTTAAATCTGCATATTCTCTGTCTTTGCTATTTTTTTCTTCGGTTAACTATTTGACTCCGCTGGTTATTGCATTAGTATTATTCCACTATTGTTTGCTAACACCACGGTGGTCCATAACGCCAGCATTCTAGATGGATCTCTCCATTGTACCTATCAACCATGCCAAATCATGCTCAATATGAAATAAGTACAAGGATTAGAAGCACGATTTCTCAATAATCTATGAAATTAACCATTGTGTTGCAAATTTCAAAAAAATGAAGAATCAAAGACTAGATTTACAGCAAAACCTTTATATATTGGTTATGCATCTCGTAAAGTGGGTAGTCTACAAATGTGTTTTTTTTTAAACTGTTTTGCTTTAGTTACAGTTGCAACTATTTATGCATTTACAACTATTGCAATTGTAGATAGAAAAATAACAATTTACTGTTAGAATTTTCTTATGATTGAGCTGCAATTAATTATTCCCTTTTGTTTTCTTAAAACGAGCTGAACCAATTTGGTTATGAGACATTGAGAATGGGCCATTGTGGTGATCGTTTTGTTGGGCTCATGCACACCTATTAAAGATAATTGTGGGTAGACGGTAAGTGTGGGCCTAATGGGTCTAATGGTCTCTTTATGGGAGGGTCCATTGGACTGTGTATATATATGTATGTTGGCTAGGTCCCCTCTCCACTCCAAGGGTTTTGATTGCTTGCCCCATAGAGAACCGTCGTTGTTGTTTTTGGAGAATGAGAGGAAGACCTAATTATAATAGTCCAAAGAAGGTGATATTCAACATAATGGCTCAAACAGGTATGATTCCGCATGTTAATAACTCGATATTGATG